>JAGXJF010002547.1:600000-1103690 GCA_019208055.1 Stipa capillata
AGAGGCTACTCCGAAGAGATTGCCAGCACTGAATCGTGCTTGTTCTCCGAGTACCTGGTCTCAGGCCCCCTCCTTTGCTTGTGGAAGTCCTTTTGCTTACAGCAGGTAGACTTCAATCACCCTCACAGACTACTGGTCCAGCCCACACAAGTTTGGATGGTACCAGCAACTCCTACGCCCGTCTAGGAGTAGACATTCCAAGAGTAATAGATTCAGCAGTAACAACTCTTGGAGGAACCAATGCTCTTTGCTCAAGAACTCTTAACCCTTCCCGAACTGACACTTAGGAAACTTGGCTTTCGTTCGGTGGAAAGAGGCTTTGCAATGGTCGAATGTGAGTTACTGATTGGCGCATTGGTTGAGGTCGAAGACCTCCCCTGGTCCCCTATATATAGGGTTCACAGGCATTTGACCGTTACACTGTTGCCACGTAGGATTAAGTGAATCACCGGTGTCAGCCACCGGTGACACAGCCAATCACTCCGCCCAACTATAACGGGCTCAAGCAGACCGATACCTGTGTCACCGGTGGCATACACAGGTAAATCCTAAACTGACGCAGCCGCACTGCTCAGCCTGGCCTTGGCACATGACATGTCCTCAGCGCACACACTCTCTGAAACCTATAAGGAGAGAACCTCCGACAGCCCTCCGACTCAGCAGACAAGCTATCACAGCGCAGGTTCCTTAGCGTTTACAAGCTCTCCCCTGGTACAGAGATGTACCTGAGTCATAGAGCGTTAGACCACCTGTGACACCGCTGTGTCACACCGGTGACTCTAACCCCTAGGGTTTTCTACTGCTAGCACTGCAGAGTGCCAGCTCCAACCAGTTTCATACTTATGCAAAACTGCGACACAGGGCCACTAACCTCAAAGCATTAGTGCCACTGTCCAACATCCTGAGCATTGAGCAACTAGAACCTCCACAGATCATCACTGCTTCATCCCTCTTGATAGTACGGGCTTTTCCTATGGACTCAAAGGAACTAGCAAATCTAGGCTTTACCTGCCCACCAATTGTAGTCACGGCCCTTGACGCATCAAGCCACCATCACGTTGCTTGCAACTCCTTACACAGCACCGGCTTCTTCACAGCTGTGACACAGCTGCCTAGCACAGCCATTCCTTAGTCCTGGAAACCACCCTTGTACCATTTTTTGTGGTCATCATTTCCTTGATGACCCTTCTTCCTGGAACCTACAAACCTGCTTACACTCACCGTAAACGTTAGATTCCAGTTTGAGTTACCATTAACCATCAAAACCAATTTGGGGCCTAGATGCTCTTTCATCATCCCTTGCTCCTCATCATCATCTCCACTAAAAAAAGTGGAAATAAGCTCTCCCATGTTGATATCACCCAGCAAAACATCATGCAACAACTTCATCACCAAAGTGACACTTTCCTTGTTGACATCCCTCGTCACAATGTTAACTCAATTCTGGTGGTGGTGGTGTTACTTTCAGCATTCACAGTTTCTTCTTAGCCACCAATTTCCAATGGAGGTAGCAATGCCCATCGCATAAACTGCACAGTCCACGTCGTTGTGCTGGATAGGAGTGTCGTCCTCCTCGACGACCCTACCTTGCATGGCTGGCCGTACTTAACGAAATGAGTTGGCGAGGCATTCCATAGTGTGGCTATTGATGTAGCCATGGACGCAGTCGTGGTGGGCTAGTTGAGGCTGGGATCCAGTGTTAGTGGAGTCTAGGATGAGCACTCACCAATGGGATCCCATGTTTGCTCACCCCAGGTTGTCGTTGTTGTTGACAAGGAATATTGTAAGGCGGCGAGAGAAGGTTCGCCTCATTGGCAGGATTGCGGGAGAAAGCCATCGACACAACCGGCGATGCCAGATGGACACTATTGTTCATCATTGGAGCAAGGTGGTTGAAATACCTCCCAATCAGTTTATCACTGATGAAGTTGGAACATCTAATGTCATTGAGGTCGGACTGAGGGATATCCTTACCCACACTGCTCAGCTTCTTTTTGTTTAGAAGATTCTCCTTCTTTTGAAGAATTTTCTTTGGATGAAGAGCTGAAGCCTAGGTGAACCTGAGACCAAGTTCTTGTGTTGCATGACTAATCAATTCCCAACTAATGCTGGAAACTAGGACATCGCAAATTAGAATAAAAGAAAGGAAATCAGTAGACAACCAAATCTGCAAATTGCAAGTTTAAGAAGAAATAAAAATGCAGAATCTACCTTATCATTCCACTCCTGGTGCCATTTGAGAAACCAGTCAGGGACGAGGTTGGCGGCAGAGCCCACAACCCCTCCTCTAAGCCTTATCATAGCTGTTCTAGCCCTTTGCCCATCCTTATCTTCCTCTGCGCTCATCTCACGCTTGCGCCCTCCTCTTCCCTTCTCCTTTGTCAGATGTCGTGGTGGTGGCACTAGCCGTGGGGTAGGGGCATCTAGGTTTGGGATGTCATTGTCACCCTACCCATGTCAATGGTGTCCCACACTTCCTCTTTGGGCATTGGAGGGAGCTGATCATGCCTAAACATCTTCCCTTCTAACCATGTGACCATGCAATAAATAAGTATAATGCCCAGTAGATCCTCTGCTCGACTGATCTCTTCTTGCGTTTCAAATCCTTCATCGATCATCTTGATAATAAATCAACTCTATGACTGCCAATTCACCACCAGAGTCCCTGAGGCTGATGTATCCATCCATAGACTCACGAGTGCGACGAAGGATCTCATAGAATTGGCTCCATTATGAACACAATGTATCGACAATAGCCACATGATGCCCGGAGGTTCTAGGTAACCGGGAGCCGATAATTGGATAAGGCAATGACTCCTTGCCTCAATGCCCAAACTCCTATATTCATATTGCTAGCTCCACCTTTAGCGACGTCGGTGTGATTTCCCCCGAACCTAGTTGTAACAGTGTGCACATTGTCCATGTAGAATTATCTGTTATCCTCCCACTCTGATCGGACAAAATCCTAAACAGTCTAAATATTAAGACACAATGTTCTTTTGTTACAATTCCAACTTCTATCATTGCAAATACACTTGTGCTAAATTGAAAATGTACTTTGCAGCGCTAGTTATGTTATTTTTTCTTAAAATTTAATATGAGATATCGCCCGTTAAGAAAATTTTCGTTCAATTGAATCCCCTTAAATCTAAAAACAATAAACACATTGCCCCTTTAGAAAACTTTCAATTGAACCCTCCTTAGATCTAAGAATGATACTAAAGACAAAATCACATTCCTCCGTGTATTAATTTGTATCATTAGATTTATTATAGTGTATTTTGGTGTGTTCATGTCCATTTTAGTATCCTTAAATATCTTCAGAGAGAGCTCTGGAGTATACATGTCTAAAAAATATTTTGATAAAGGTTCCTAGAGTGTATAAATAAATAGAAAATTCTAGAATGTATGAGGTGTTACAAGTGGTTTGTCCTCGGATCATTGTTATTGCTTATTTCATGGTTTTCTCATGGTCAAATATGCCCTTCTTGTTCTGGGGTTGAATAGTTGGTTAGCAACGAATATGCACTTCATCTTGGTATCAAAATAGTATTGTTTGTAACAAAAACACACGAGAATTTAGAACACAATATAGGGATATAGTATTATGCATTTATTTTTTTTCTTAGTTTCATATGCAGTCTCCATAAATTTGTAGCACAACCTGAAATAGCAGGGACTTGGCTCCCTCAAACCTATCCAAAATCAACCCAACCCGTCAAAATTTATACATCCACGGATTGGTTTGGAAAATTCTGAAGTATTATATTTTGGTCCTATGTACAAAAGACTCGAGTCAAAGTAGTTGAACGCGCGCCCAAGTATGAGTATCACAGAGTCCAGCACTGACAGTAACCTGCCGGTTCATTTGCTCTTTATGTTTGCTGCTTTCTAATAAAGCTGAGCTAACAAATACTGGAGTGAAAGAATGGTGCTACACCGTGAGAGTCTTTGACGGCTCCCATTCACCCCTTCTCTTCTCCAAGTGACAATTTTACCGATCTCAAAGCAAAAAAAGTATCTAAAATTTTATATTTTGTTCTTATATACATTCGACTCGAGGCCAATTACTTGAACTCGTGCCCAAGTATCAGTACCACAAGAGACCAGAACTACTGACAGTAAGTAACCTGCCGCTTCACCATCAAACCTCGGTACCATTTTCGCGTGCCTCCTTGCCGGAGCTGGACTCATCGGCGGCGGCGCCGGCTCTCACCCGCGCGTTGTCCGCCTCTACCTGCCAATCCATGCGCGCGATCACCGCGAGCAGCACCGCGGAGCTCACCGCCGCGCCCACGATGAACCCCGCCAGGAGCCCCTCGATCCCGAGCCCGGCCTTGAACCCCAGCGCCACCCCCACCGGCAACGCCACCAGGTAGAACCCGCCCATCACGGCGTACATCCCCACCGCCGGCCTCGCCGTGCCCCGCACGATGCCGCCGCACACGTTCAGCGGGAAGTTCACCACCTCAAGCACCGCCATCACCTTCATCGCCCTCCCCACGCCGTCCCGCACCTCCGCGCCACGGGTGTAGAGGCGGGCCCAGGGACGCCGCGCCACCAGCATCAGCAGACCGCCCGCGACGCCAGCGAGCGCGCCGCCGGCGATCGACACTTTGCCCGCGCGGCGCGCCGCGGAGGCGTCACCCGCGCCGAGCTCGTTTGACACGCGCACGGACGCGCTCACGGAGAGCGAGAGCATGGCAGCGAAGAGGAGGTAGTCGAAGTTGAGCGTGACGGCGATCACGGCCACCATGCGCTGGGCGTCGGGGAGGCGGCCCGTGAGGAGGATGAGGATCTCGTAGCACCACCACTCGAGGCACGTGTTGAGGCAACACGGGAAGGCCAGACGGAGGAGTCGCAGCCAGTCGGCCGGCGTCTGCTCCAGCCACCACCCGCACGACGGCGCTGCCTTCGCATTCTTCGCGAGGTCCGACGTGAGCACGTACGCGGCGAGCATGATCGCCACGGCCAGGTCGCTGAGCCAGACGGCCGCGGCGACGCCCTCGATGCCCCTGGTTCTGGACATCCACATGGTGAGCGGGATGTGGACGGCCAGGCCCACGGCGGAGCTGAAGAGCGTGGGGAGCGTCACCTCCTGCGAGCTCAGGTAGGCCTTGAGCGGGCTGAGGAAGGAGGTGACGGCCAGGTCCGGGAGGAGGCAGACGACGTACTTCTTGGCAATCCTGGTTATGTCGTGCTGCTGTCCGAAGCGGTGGAGGACGGCGTCGACGCGGAGCCAGAGGAAGGCGATGGGGATGGAGGCGGCGAGGAGCATGATGGTGGCCATGAGCAGCGTCTTGCGCAGGAGCCTGGCGTTCCTGGCGCCGTGCGCCTGGCCGCAGATGGGCTCCATGGCGCCGCAGAGGCCTGTGAGGACGGCGAAGCCGGTGACGTTGGCGAAGCTGAAGCCGAGCGTGCCGGCGGCCAGCTCCAGCTCGCCGAGGCGGCCGAGGAAGGCGGTGGTGACAGCCAGCTTGGCGAACCACGTGAGGTTCATGCCGATGAGTGGGAGCGCGATGCCGCGCTGCGCTCGCACCTCCGCGACGACCGCGCGCGCCGCCGAGTCCGCCCATCCGGATTTGCTCGGGCATCCGTCTTGCTGCTCATGTGAAGGTGGTGGGGTCATGGCAAATTAACTTGGCTGCGGAAATGCTTGGTACAATCTCTGCTACTTATGGTGCGAGCAAGCAAGTTGTGTTAGCTTTGGGAAGAAGAGGAAAGAAAGAAGGTGACAGAGCAAAATAGGGAGCAACGGCCGGAGATGTGATGCATGCATGCGCCGGCGGTTTGCTACTCTGACGTCCCTCATGACACGTGTAGTAGGACCCAAGTGAGAGAGTTTGTTCATATGCTTTGTGGCTCTCAGAAATAAATACCAATACCATCTTCTTGATTCACAAACGGAAGAAAAATAAATATGGTCCATTTGGAGACAAAAAATTATCTAGATGGATGACACGAATGCATGTGAAAAGACAAGGGATAAGATTTGGCGTCAACTTAATTAATTGAGACTAGATAAGAAGATTAACACTGATGTGCCAATGGATTCCTGCATGATTACTTGATTACCAAGTGGAAGTGGATGAAGATTACCCCGATTTGCTGAGATCCTAGGTAGTGGGCAGCAAAAGGTTACATCCATCATTGAACACAAGCAGTAGGATGGACATGCAAGACAGGCAGTAAGAGAGAATTTTTGGAATGTACACTTCGGGATCAAGCTCAAGCTTATTCCATGGATTCTCCCAATCAACCTTGACTAGATTAGGCTAGATACAACTACAATATAATTCTTGGTGTGAAGTTGATCGAGTGGTGATTGAGAGGATCAGATTCACATGATCTCTCAAATCCTACGAATTGTGCATCGGCAGTTACATCTAGATCCCACACACGCATAGCATGCACTCAACACCTATGAGATGACCTGTAGATGATATATCAGATATGTCAATATCATGATATGTGGAACAAATTCAGGACAATTGCATGGCAATCATGTGTGTTTCTAAGAGAGAGAGAGAGAGAGAGAGAGAGAGAGGGAGAGAGAGACAGAGAGAGAGAGAGAGGACAATTGCATGACAATCATGTGTGTTTCTAAGAGAGAGAGAGAGAGAGAGAGAGAGAGAAGAGAGAGATTATGGATCCGTTATGGTTGTTGGTGCCACTGAACACTGAAGATCACAGTTATCCAAGTGCTAGCTGAAACCAACAGTAATGATGATACTAACTTGTAAGCCACTAGAAATTCAGCTTCTATTTCTGTGACTGTTCCATTCAAAAATGGATGGTTTCTCAAGTGCGCAGCTGGACATCTATTGTGATAATCACAAAGACGTAGACAATGATTGGGGTGGAGACCCTAGCTCCAAATATATGCACTCAGATAGTCAGATTTAGTGGCAGTTGCTGAATGAGTGAAGTAGATTGGAGATGTGATGACAAAACTCTAGCTTAGCTGCAACCACCTCATTTCTCTCCCGGAAGAAGAAAAGGAAGGAAAACAACATTATTGTGATGGGGGAAAGGAATGCAAAAGCAGGTTGTGTGATGAGCTCACCATCACTCCCCACTAACCAGGGAATAATTTGCCAAAGGGACTTGCTTGCTCCTTTTGGCAAATTTAAGTGCATTGCTTTCAGAATATATATAAATGTAGCCTTCTTAGCTGCTTTCCGGGTGCAATCCTTTTTTTCCTTTTCTTTTTCTTTCTCTTTCTCTTTCCCTTTCCATGGAGATAGCTAACTTAATATGTGTCCTGATGAGTCGATCCCCGCCAATCGATACAGCACTAGATCGAACGAGCAAGTTTAATGTTCAGAGTCCTAGCACCCCTTTTTGTTGCAATTAACGGAGTTGCTTCAAGGAGTTTCTCACATTCAGAACGTTGCGTCCTTGTACAGATAACCAAAAGGGTTTTTTAGATTGCATGGCCATGGAGTCAAGCTGCAAGGAAAATAGCCAGACAAGTGTATGATCGTCTCCCTTTCCAGAAAGCAAAGGGAAATCATTCAAACAGGAGTTGGTTTATCTTTGAGTCGACACGATCGGTCATCAGGATAGGCTAATTGTGAGTTAATGCCAACTTTGAATAGGGAGTAGTGGTAGCTATCATCAAAATCTGCGGTGGTGGCATCCAACATAGGCAGCACTCGGATTTAAAGCGAAGCTCAATTGTTCTCGCATGGCTGGACTCTTATCGTGTCTAGCTATGCATAGTATGCGGGGCCACTGCAAGTGGCCCCGTACGTAGATGAGTCATACCATTGTCCCCTACATATCTACAATTATGCATGGCTTTTACCTGTAATCTGAATCATCTACACTACCAAATCGAATCGAATCGATCGAATATATATGATCAATGTGCAAGACTGAAGGTGCCTCAAGTTAACAAAATACACTGTACGTAACGAAAACTCAAATATATATATTTCACCATGTTTTGGGATTGGGACTAACTGTATCTCAGAATCGACCTCACGTACATATTTATATTATCAAGAATTAAGGGAATAAAATTCTTCATGGCGAAGAGGAGATTTCTTCATCAGAGGTGCAGGAGCTGTATGTAGTTGTCAAAGATATAGTCGACGAGGATCTGGTAGGCCCGCTGCGTGGGGTGGTAGCTGTCGAAGAAGACGTGCTGGTCTACGTCGTCGCACACCGCCATGAACTTCGCGTCGCACAGCTGCGTCACCTCGATCAGCCCGGTGCCGCAGCACCCGTGGGTCATCTCCGTGAACCCCCACCGCTCTCCGCCGTTGACGAGCTCCTGGATGATGTCGTAGATGCCGATGTACACCACGAGGGTGTTGAGCCCGGGCTCTTTGTTCAGCTCGCCGATGAGCTCCTGCACCCTCGAGTTGTAGAGCCGCGCCGCGTAGTTGCGCCGGGGCTCGCAGCTGCGGTGAAGCCCGCCGCCCACCGTCCGCTGCGACGGCACGCAGCCGATGGGAGGGAGGCCGACAAAGGCGACCTTCCTGGCGCCGCGCGCGCTGACGTTGCGGAGGAAGGACTCGGTGCCGGCGAGGAGGAGGTCGACGTACGACGGGATGTCGTACTTCACGCTCCGGAACGGCGTCGTGAAGTAGGTGTTGGCGATGTCGTCCGTGCCGGCGCACACCACGAACAGCGCGCCGTCGATGATCCGATGAGTCTCTTCCTCGCCGGCGATGGCCACCAGCTTGCCACGGTACTCGTCGAAGTACTCCAGCTGCTGCTTCAACGTGATCACGCTCTGGAATATAATACGCATGACAAGTTGGTTAGTTAATTAATTAGAGATTAATTGCATGCTCGAGATGCTAGCAAATGTACAACTTAATTAATTAATTAAGGGATACACACCACGATGACCGGGGTGAGAGGATCGTATCCGGTGGCCCCGGAGGCAAAGCTGACGCCGGTGAGGAGGTCCTCCGGGGTGTGGTCGACGTTGAGGTATGGAGGAACCAGCTGCTTCAGCTGTAGCTTCTGGGCTGGAATTCGCCCCATGGAAAATATTAGTTTACTACTACGTACCGAATTAGTTAATTAAATAAGTACAATTTGAAATGATATCTCATGGCACGTCCACTTCCAAATGAAATTGCTTGGTATGTTGTATTAGGCCTCCTTCTAGATGGCTTCGCTTGTGCATAAGCCGGCTTAAGCTTAACGGTGTGGAGAAGCTTTGGTGTAGGGAAGCCTGACAAGTTCTTGGTCCCCTTCTAAATGGCTTCTAAAATTTAAGTTTATGGGTAGAGATGGATTGTGAAAAGTCTAGAACACCCTTTGCTTTAAATTAGGCTCTAATGCATATATTTGGGCACAAGTAATTACAAACAATGGACAATATGAACAATCTGTAAAACCCTTCGATCTTGTTTGCTTGCTGTTTAGTTGATAATATTAGTCTTTTCTTTTAGCGCAATTGAGTATGGGAATCAATTTCGAATAGTAAAAGAATGTTAACTTGTCGTGCATACATTCCTCAATTAATCAATACATCTCTCTTCCCATTGCTGCATCGATCCCTGCTGGTGTTACACCATGGAAAATTCAAGCTGCAAAGGCACTAGTATTACTGGCAATCAATCTATCATACACTAGCAAGTTTTCTCCATTCTCAGCTGGCCTCAAAAGCAATAGGTTACCCTAAATCAGAACATTTTGACAATGAAAAAAATTGCGTAGGTGCTAGTGCCGAGCACGATGACCGTGTTGATGCCGCGATCTAGCATCTTGTTGCCACCATGGTCCGTGAAGCCCCGCCCATGTCTCCCTACTCACCAACACCCTCCATCCTCCTCTCCTCCGGCGCCGGCGCCTCGCTCCTCCCTCTGGGACGACTCCGCCGCGCTCCTCACCGACCTCTGGTCGGAGTGGCGCTGGTCGAGAGGCGCGGTGGGAGGGGCGGTGGGAGGGGCGGTGGGAGGGGACCTCGGGGCGGCCGGCGGGAGGGGTGGTGGACGACGGCAGATGTCGGGAGGACGGAGGGGCCGGCCGGCCGAGGGAGGGGCCGGCGAGCAGATCTAGTCACCTCGGGGGAGTAGGGGAGGAGGGGCCTCGGCGCCCTAGCTGGCTAGGGCAGACGAGGACGGCGCGGGCCGGCACGGGAAGAGCAGATCCGGGGGTGCTGGCAGGGGAAGAGCTCGGGTCCAGCGGCGGGGGAGGGCGGTCGCGGGCTGTCTATGGCGGAGGACGATGGCGCTAGCGGGGAGGGAGGTGGACGGGGAACGGTGGTGGCAAGGGCTGGCGAGAGAGAAGGAGAGGAGGGCAGAGCGGGTGTGCGCGGATTGGGCTCAGGATGGGGGGAGAAGGGGGACGGGGTTGGGGAGAGGATAATTTTTTCTTATATACTCGATGGCATAAATGGGTAAATTTTAAGAAATAGCAGGGATAGAATGGTAATTAGAAGAAAAAGTTGCTGGGAGAAGCTCGGGAAGCCTCATTCTTAAGGCTTCCTCTCACCAACAGCAAAAGGTATGTGCTTAAAATTTAAGCTTAAGCCAAGTTATGCATTCTAGACAGCTTATGGCTTCCTGGGGCCATAAGTCACCCCATAAGCTGTCTAGAAGGGGGCCTTAGTGTGCCACTCGACTCGCGCACACAGCTAGCCTGATTTTCTTTGGGAATCCAGCTAGTCTAGACTACCTACAAAGCTAGAGAACTCATGCACACAACCACGGCACCGCCAAGGGCGTCCAGACAACTCCCCCAACACATAACATGTTGTAGCACTGAACTGAATATCAAGCCAGACAATCCAAATGATAGATTGCAAGAGGCTTCAGAGAGAAGAATATAAGCCATAACGAAGGAAAGGTGAACCACAACTCCACCTAACATTGGTAGGCACTGCAAAGACCAGAAGCAAGCGAGTCCAGAAACAATAGTTCTATTCTTATTTGAAATATCTTTAAAGAAATATACTTACATGTTAACATAAGGCAAGTAATGAGAAAATAAAAATAACTGATTCTCTTAAATTACATCTTCTACCTCTAATATAGATAAGTCGTTACTATCCACGCCTTGTTTCGAAACATGGTCGGTCGACTATAACTGGTGGCACGCACAAAAGCTGACAGTTACAACAACAGGCAAGTTGACACCTAACCACCTCCCGTGACGGTCATCCTAGATCACAGGACGACAACTCCAACAGTTATCGCCCAACTCTTCGAACGACTGACCTGTTCTTCTTAGAATCGAAGGCAACGGAATACACAAGCGCTCACCAAATGCAGCATAGCAGGGCCCACTTTGCAGTTACTTGAGATAATTTTGTATCATATTTTTTTGTATACTCATTTGTTTGGCTATTTTCAATATCATTTATTGTCATGGACAAGAGTAACAGACACCATCCAAAAATAATAAGTGGCATATTTTATATGGATAGCATAATATCATAAACTTTCTTAGTCGACCGAGTTGTACATCATCAAGTTTATGGTTGCACAAAAAGGTTTTACACATCTTTAAACATAAAGTTTCATAATTTTTTAAAATGTGCAACTACTCAATTAACTGTTAGATGAAGAATCAACGTCTAAGATCGTCGATTTAGAAATAACTATTTCTCCTATTACCAATGGTTGATGTGTAACTTCCTTAAATATCATACATTGAATTATTAATTAGGGAACTACTAATAAACACTCAGTGTTTTTTCACTGGGGGAGTACTCAATTTTTTATATATATGATTTCCTATTACAAAGTAAGAGGACAAGGATGTATGATCTATTAGATAAAGATCTAAGTGTTTAGAATTTAAGTGCTCTATGACAAAAGAGAAAAAAACTCGAGCAAATTAGGAAGAAGATGGGACCATTCCTGGGCCATCTGAACTTCAGCCCAGGACCTAGGCCGAAGAGCCCATGAAATCCTATTTGAAAAATTAGAAAGAAATCTGACATATAAAATGTATGGCATGAGAAGGCCGGCCCGGAAGGGAAGCGACCCACTGACTGTCTGGAGGTTATTCAAAACTTGGGAGGGGCCGGCGTTCTTATGGTTCGCTGCTCAAGATCTCTCAAAAAGAAAAAGAAAAGTTCTGGTGATGCCTTGTTTTGTCATGAGATGCGTGAGAATAGTTCTGAAGCTCACAACCTAAAAATTGCAAAGGCAGCAATCACGATTTTCCGTGGGTCGACGTGCATGGTTCACTACTCTAGCTAGCAGAGATTGCATCCTAATTCTAGTTGAATTAAAAACGTACCGATGAGGTCGGAGGGTATGAATCCGTCGGAGAAGCGTCCGGTGGCCTCATGATTGATGAAATTCTTGCCGTAGGGCGCGTGGTTTGCCTTTATCATCGTGTGCAGGTTGTTGTTGTTGCCTGGGTCGACGATGGAGTCACCGAACACGATCACCGCCGTCACCATCGGCCCCTGCTGCTGCTGCGTCTCGTTGAACGACCTGCATACAGCCGGCGCCGCCGCCGTCGCCAAGGCCACCACCACCACCGCTAGAAGCTCCTGCAGCCGCCATCCGCGGGTTGCCCAGCTGATCCTCATCGCTGTATGCATGGTATGTTGCTTTCGCTAATTGCTTGTGTCGTTGTCCTCAACCAACAGGGTGGCTAGCTGCAATGGATATGTACGTAGCTAAGATCTACCTCTCTATTTATATACATATATACATACATATCCGTCGAGCTAGGTAGTGACGTGCAGTTGATGCCCAATGGTGTCTCATTAAGTGTGTTATGAATATTCGGTTAGATGATAAACAAGCTACCAGCATGCACGATGGCGACTCCATTAATTGATGATGAATATTCGGTTAGATGATAATCGACTTAATATAGTCACCCTAGCTGATGCAGGCTGCAGAATGTGGAGACTGGACGGAAAAATCATGTCAATGTATGGCGACAAATCGACGGCTAGCTGGCTACGTATGCATGGTTATATGCGGACACCTTAATTGAGTGCTTCTTGTAACGATACGGGGTTTACTCCTTCCGGGAGAAGCTAATTTGATTCCGACCACGGTCAGGACGCTCGGTTCGTCGTCTTCGTCGTCCTGGTGGGGGCCCACACATGGAACATGCTCTCTGTGATCCCTCCTCCTTCCTCTTTCAATCTCCTGCACCGGCACTGGTGAGCGGTGGTGCCGTCATCGTCGGAGGCAAACAGATCAGCTTTCAACCTAACATTGCATACCTTCTAGCCCCGAACGTTCAACTTCTAACTAAAATATGCATCGGCTTCCAACCAAAATAAACTTTCGATCCCCGAAAATTGAACTTCCAACCAAAAATTGCATCGGCTTCCAACCCCTGAAAGTGCAACTTCTAACAAAAATCTGCATCAGCTTCCCGTGCATCACGCATCATGCATTCATGAAAGTGGTTTATTCATGAGATCGATGTGGCCTTGTATTTTTTCCTCATCGCTGTATGCATGGTAACCAAATACGATGGGAGTATCTGTTTGTCCGTGATCTGTACGTCCGACCGCTACCTGTTGCTTTCACTTTGCTGAAATAAATGATTCAATAAATTCCCCACGCATGCATATCCATCGTGTTGTAGCCAGGATCAAATTAGGATGAGGATATTAAGACAATATATAGCAGAAAAAAAATAGAGTATTTGTTTGTTTCCCCATCCGTCCCAACCGAAAATACAAGGCCACATCGATCTCATGAATAAACCACTTTTGTGGGCTTTAATGACCATTACGTGCTTAATCCTGTACGTGCATGGTAACTTTTGTGGGAGTAGTATATATACATTGCTTCCGACCCACGTACGAGCACCGGTTGTATTTATTTGTAAACTGTGGCACAAAAATCATCGAATGCCCTTGCTGGAGTTAATTTAATCCTGGGTCGACAGTTTGAGCACTCCACCCTCTCTCCAACCCGACCGACATGTGGTTTCGTCACCGATTATGTATATTACTGCAGTCTGCAGACAATTGAAAATTGACACCGGCTGTTTTTGTCGATCAATCATCAAACTGATTACTACCTCTGTTCTTGTATGTTTCTCAGAGCTTATATTTGACAAACAACTAATTTAACAATATATAGATTACTAAAGGTGAAAATAATAACAGATCATCCATATTATTCGATATTTGTATTTAGAAAAACACGAAGGTGGTAAAGAAAATCAGCATCCAGATCAAAAACGTATATGAATTATCTTTTCGGATACAGATACGGATATGATTCTACAAATTGAGTCAGATATAGAGAATATGGATAATATCCGGATTTTGAATGTAGTTCTTTTGGAACCTGTAACTTTGCCGTTTGACGATTTGGGCAAACTAGATTCATTTTTATTATCTCGACGAGACAGACATCAAAGTGACCTTTCAATTTTTCATGCATTTGCTCAAGCTTATTTTGGAATATTTCAAGGAAGTTGTAGGATATTTGTATTCAACCCAAATTGAGTACACATCTGATATGTATTTATTTTCGACAACATCCGTATTCGATACTGAAAATATAGAAAAGGAAGTGGGAGGACATATCCAATCTGTTTCCACCCGTATAGATTATGTGATACAAAATTGGTACCGTTGGGAATTGCTTCTAAGTATGAATCCAACGGTATCAAGTTTTAATCACATCATATATTATTGAACTAATTGTTAGTTAAAAATAAATTATAAAAAACATGTGCGCCTTATATTTTCAGAAGGAGTGAGTATATTTTCATCCACAAATTAAGAAAACCTTATGGGAGCTACAATATTCACAAAATTCACGAAATTTGGACGTACGGAAATTTCACTAGTTGTGAGCTATAGCTTCCAAATATCTCGGAACCATGAAACGGAGTTTTTCCAGAAAAATCTTGATAGTCGTGAGCAATAGTATTGTGAAAACAATGAAATTTTATTATATATAAATTTGTCTAAAGTCGTGAGCTATAGCATGGAAATTTTCCTCAGAACCATGAAACTAAACTCTGTTGAAAAATCCTTGAAAATCGTGAGCAATAGCATGAGAAAAACCACGAAATTTGATCATACGAAAATTTCTGTTTCAATTATGCGCTATAGCATGGGAAAATCCCACAAAAACAATGAAATGAAATTTCTTGGAACAAAGTCTTGAAATCCATGAGCTATATCATGGCAAATACCACCGAATTTTTCTTCCAAGGACAATAATTTAAAAAAACCCAGTGAGTTTTTCTCTTGAGGACAATAATAATAATAATAACCACCGAAATATAATAAAGCCAGTTTCAAAAATGAAATTTTAGTCAAGCTAAATTTCTCTAAAATCGTGAGTTGCACGGAAAATTTTCCCAATAAAGTGACACGGACATATTCGGAGAAAAAGTGGTGAGTCACATTGGTGCTATGGTAGTTGAAGTAGGTCCTCTTGATTCGGGTTTGTAAGAATCAATTTTTTTTCCGTTCTAGCGTTGAGAGGGGTCATGACACCTCTCTCGTTATATTATAGTGAAGAAAAAATTTACTCCATCACTGTCTCAATTGCTATATCGGTCTCGGATCGACCTCACATGCATAATCAAGGGATTCCGAAGAATGAATTTCCCCGTGCATGGCGATCGATATTCAGAAATGCAGGGAGGATCCGTAGTTGTGGAAGATGTAGTCGACGATGATCTCGTAGGCGCGCTGCGTGGGGTGGTAGCTGTCGAAGAACACATGCTTCTCCACGTCGTCGCACACCGCCATGAACCTGGTGTCACACAGCTGCGTCACCTCGATCAGCCCGGTGCCGCAGCATCCGTGTGTCATCTCCGTGAACCCGTAGCGATCTCCATGGACGGCGAGGTCCTCGATGATGTCGTAGATGTCGAAGTAAACGACGAGTGTGTGGAACCGTGGGTCTCTGTTGAGCTCGCCGATGAGCTGCTGCAGCGCCTTGTTGTACATGATCGCCGCGTAGTTGCGCCTGGCCTCGCAGCGGCGCCGGAGACCGCCGCCGATGGTCCGCTGCGACGGCACGCACCCGATGGGGGGCATCCCCGTGAAGCCCATCTTCTTGGCGCCTCGAGCGCTGGCGTTGCGGAGGAAGGACTCGACGCCGACGAGGAGGAGGTCGACGTAGGCCGGGATGTCGTAGTCGCCGGCCCGGTACGGCGACATGAAGTAGGTGTTGGCGAAGTCGTCGGTGCCCGCGCACACGAAGAAGAAGGCGCCGTCGATGATCCGCCGCGTCTCCTCCTCGCCGGCGATGCCCACCAGCTTGCGACGGTACTCGTCGAAGAACTCCAGCTGCTGCCCCATCGTGAACACGTTCTGTATGTTTTTTTAGACAAAAGAGAATTGCATTATTCCCGACATATGCATCAACTAAGAATGCACACAGCTAGAGCCATAATTATTATAGTGTTGCAAGATGCAACCAACATGCTCTATATATATTACCAGTTAATTAATTAATTAGCTTCGCATCGGGAGCTAGCTAGGTCGGTCGATCGAGACGCAATACTATACGTACCACGAGTTGTGGGGTGAGTGGATCGAATCCGGTGGCGCCGGAGGCGAAGCTGACGCCGGTGAGGAGGTCTTCCGGGGTGTGGTCGACGTTGAGGTACGGAGGGAGCAGCTGCTTCACGTTTAGCCTCTGTGCTGAAATCCAGAAATTAAGTAATCAAACTGCAGCTTACTGCTGGGTGGGACAAGGCTAGCGTACGTGTTGTTCGTGTTGCTCGCTACTGGATCGATCAAATTAAACTACGCCAATGTTGTTGGATCGAGAAGCAGTTAAGTATGTAGCTTACCACACATGCCGTGTAGTTAAGAGACGTAGTTAAGTTGTTGTTGGGTCATAAAGAAAAAAACAAGGTAATGTACATGCATGAGAGGGGGCAGATAGCACGCACAAACTAATTGGATGGATATAGGATATAGTACTATATCTTCTCTACTGCACTGCCATACACATGCATTAATGGGTCAATTCATCTTCAAGAAAAGAGAGAGACTGCACGCACGTACGCGTGCACTCCTTTTTTCTTTTGAAAGAAATAATGTATGTCTGCAAACACCATGCATGGATGTCAGCGTACGTCCACGTACTGTAATTGGTTACACTATAAGTATTCGTTGATTTATTATCTTAAAAAGAAGAAGCTGGTGGTAGTGAACAAATCTTGAAGTGGTGCCACATGCATGCATGCAGAAGCACTTTAGTACGTACGGGATGATTCTACGTAGTAAACACATACATAGAGTACTAATTACTGCTGGTAAATTATAAGAAGAGAGGAAGAAAAGAATGGTAGGTAATTAGGTAGATAGATACCGATGAGGTCGGAGGGTAGGAGTGCGTTGGAGAATCGCCCGGTGGCGACGTGGTTGATGAAGTCCTTGCCGTAGGGCGCGTGGTTCGCCTTCATCCGCGTATTCGGCAGGTTGTTGTTGTTGCCGGGGTCGACGATGGAGTCGCCGAACACGATCACCGCCGTCACCATCGGCCCCTGCTGCTGCTGCGTCTCGTTCAACGACCTGCACACAGCCGGCGCCGCGGCCGTCGCCACGGCCACCACCACCGCTACAAGCTCCTGCAGCCGCCACCGGCGGTTTGAGCTCTGCATTGCTACTGATCTATGCATGGTGTACGTTGCTTAGCTTAGTTGTGTCAGTGCGTGTGCTTCGCCTCAACCAATAGGATAGCTACCTCTCTATTTATATATGTCCATCGAGCTAGGTAGACTAGAGAACGTACAGTACAGTTGATGCCAATGCATGCCGGCCAACCCATGCATTCACTGTTTTGCATGTTCGGCTCGATCGATGATTTCTTTTACAAGCTACTATGTATAGCAGCATGCATGCACGATATGCAGTGATTTACTTGATGGGAGGTCCTGACTTACTATTATCTTGCAGATTAATTCCCTACATGGTCATGAATGTAAACTAAGAAACTAATTGATGGAGTAATATATAGCTACGTACGTGAGAAACTGAGATCAACAAGCGCATGCATGCACATGCACGGATGTTTTCAGAACAAAAACTTGTGTCTCTCTTTAAAAGAAAAGATTAGTGGGGGCACTCCATGCGTTTTCAGTATGAAGGTTTGTTGCTACGGTTTTTTCCACCTGGTGCTATCTTTTATGACTTCAGTAAAAAAAAAGGTACTTCTCCTTGTGCAGTTATGCTACCTTTCCAATATTACTGGAAAACAAATAGATTGAATTATCTAGCTTTCCTCTGAATATTAGCCTCCTCAGTATGACTGCTGTGATTGTTGGGCTCTACGGCCTGTCTGGTTGAAGCCTAAGCATGCGAAAAAAAATTGTATAACTTGTTCAACTTGTGGCCAAGAAAATGGAGTCACGAATGTGACAAGCTTAGAAAAAAAATCTATAATACATGGAACATAAAGTTAAAAAGGTGTGGCTGGTTGACACATGGGACATAAGGTTAAGAAGACGTGGCTGTCACGGTCGTGGTAATGAACCAAACATTGACTTCACTTTTTTTTCAAACGAGCGAGGACCGTACCTCACTTGATTCACTGAAGAAAGTATGAAATCCATATGCGAAACGTTGTAAGATCGCAGCAACCAGCAAACGAACATGATGAAAACACAAAGGAAAAGACAACACTCAAATAGCTAGCCTAACTTTCTTAACCAAGATAATTATGATAGACTTTGTCCTTCCACTAAACACCTCCGGAGTTTTCTCCGGGCAAAATCAAGAAAAGAGAGTCTAAAATCAAGTACTCCCTCTATCTAGAATTATAAAATATGTAAGGTTTAATTTTAGTTAAGAATTAGTCTAACTATATGTGAATTATCTGATATAAAATCAATATAATTAGAAAGTACTTTTTAATACAAATCTAATGGTAGTAATTTTGTATCACATAATTCTCATATTGTTGAATAAATTTATAATCAAAAATAAATCTTAGAAAACACCTACAACTTGTAATTCTAGACGTAGAGAGTAACGTTCAAATTGTAATATACGGTGAAGTCATACGAGAGTAATCAACTAGATGAGTATTTATACACTAGCCAGTATTCTTTTTTTGTGTGCGTGAGGATGTACTAGCCAGTATCTATGGAGCTAGAGAACCATTGATAACCAATGCCGTCCCATTACCAATAGATGCGGTGCAATTTTGATTAACACGTGATGTCAAAAGTGACCGGCACAAGATCAAATGAAAATATATTGTCTGCAGTATCAGGAAAATATATCCCATGGGGATAGGGGTCGGAGTCCCCCTTGCCCCTGATTGATTGTCCCTGACTTATCAAACTATATACTAATATTACATACTACGTATACTATCATGGGTCGAATATTTGCTGCGTGATCTTCCAAGTAATCTGCTAGCTACGTAGGTACTTAAGATCACTAACAAGGGCACGAGCACATGGATATGCACGCATGGTAGACTGACTCATCATGAATCCTTGCTGCAGTCGTGCTTGTTGCATTGTAACGATATATATCACTGGGGTTACAATACATGTAACATCTAACTATTTGCATGTTTGATTAATTGTCACAGTGATTAACGTACATTTGATGTCAGAACCGACCGGCACATGATCAAACGAAAGAATATCGATTGGGCCGGGTGGCCTGCCCTGTATATCTATGTAGGAAAAATTGTAGGGGACCGATCGATTAAGCTGGCAAGACAAGAGAGTGCAAATATGTATGCATAAGATCGAACAAATCGATGCATTTACGAAGATTCTTTGAATACGTCGCCGAGCACTGTTGCGTGGGAACGTCAAGCGAGCCAGACATGTTAGCTAGCTGATCTATCTATCTGTCTGTACGTTCACCCGCTAGCTATTGCTTTCAATTTGCTAGCTGGTGATTAAACAACTCAAGCAATTCCCTCTATGCATCGATCGATCGATGTAAGCCAGGAATTAATCTGTTTCCGCATCCGTCGCAACTATAATTCCAGGCCACATCTCCTCATCACCAACTCACCAACTTTTGTGGGCATTAATGACCAGTAGTACGTGCTTAATCCCGTAGGTGACAGATATATAACCATACGTCGTTGCTTCCCGTATTATCGTCTTGCATGGTGTTGCAGAGGATAGATCGATCGTCAAGTTATTATTTCCCGGCCGCTGGATTAAGAGAGCCTTGTTTATATGTTTAAACTGAAATAATTTCCGATCTTCGTATTTATTGCGAATTATCTTTACTGTGTTGGGAGCAACTACAGTACAAGCTGCAAAACTAGCTAGCTGGCATGATATCATGCATGTATGCCACTCTTTCGGTAATTAAGTTGATCAGTGAATTAAGGAGCTAGCCAGCTTAATTAATTAGCTGGTGCAATTTATATACACATACAAGCCTGCAGTTCAGTTCCTTGGAACAATCACATGCATGCCACAAAACTATACAGATCGGCCGATATATATGACGGACGCATGTCGATCAGCATGAATTAATTAAGATGCCGTAAGTTGAGCTTTCTAACCGAAAGCGCACTGTTGTCAGATCCGAGAGCCCGGCAGATGGCAGTACCACACTGTTCACCTAGCTAGCACAGTTCAAATCGATAGGCCCTGTACGTACAGGAGAGGCTAATCAAGGAGATGGATCGAGTTTAATTTTTGCAGTACACGCATGTATAGGACTAATCATCATTAAGACCTTGCTTGCCCTCCATGCGGTGCATATATAGACTATAATTAAGCAACGAGAGATTTAGCTGTAGACGCAGTTATGGCGTGATCATTCATGACAGGCAACTGCATGCAAGACATTCGTTGTCGTCTGCTTTAATTGAAGCGCATGTGCATTAATTTATGATCGTTTCTAGGGTCCCTATGGACATGCATCGATCGTTCGTACGTGTAGTCCTAAGCCACTTTCAGTTTCAGATACATACGCTTCGTTCAGTGTTGTTAATGTTTCAGACACTCGTTGCGATATTCATGTTTTTTTGAGGTATTCATGTTGAGGCCTTCTCCAGAGCAAAAAGAAATGAGAAGGTGGTTGAGAGAGTACTTAAGCTAGCTTTTTGTTCTTTGCTGCCTTCTTCAAAGAATATCTATATAGTTAGTGTACTTGAGTGTGCATGCATGATATTAACCCATATCCGTAAGGTAGCTCAGAGTCTCAAGAGGACGGACAGTTTTAGCAGCCAAATTTTCCTCAGCCTAGCTATCATCTTCTTTCTACTACAAGCTTCATTTTCCATTTTACAAGCATCATGCACGTATGCATGCGCTCCTAAAGCATATATAATCTCTCAAATTATTTTGCAACATTCTTGCTGGAAAGATGCATGTGTTAGATACGGGCAGCTGAGAAGGAAGGCTAGTTAATGGCCTCACCAATCTAGTTAGCTGTCAGATCTATCGATCGTCATCTAGAGTGGTACGGACTATATATCATCACTTGCTGATCACTGTTCAACACCATAAACTTCCAGCCAGCTACTAGGGTTTTACTTTACATGAAGTTAGTGGTATAACGCTGCTTGCATTATTGGTTGCCAGTAGATGCTGTCACCATACAAGTCGCTGCTCCAGCTTGTCTCCACTGTTTGCTTCTAAATACCGATATTCCACTAGTACAGAAACAAGCATATCTGCCGCCTAATCATAGAAGGTTCAGAGAAACCATCACGGATTAGGAATATCCGAGACGGTTTTTAATTAAAATCATATTCTAGACGGTTTTTAATTCAGAACCATCTCGAATAGCCGATACATCCAAGATGATTTCGGTTCAAACCGTCTGGGATTTAAATCCCAGACGACTAAGAATCATAGCTGTCTGAGATTTAGGCTGTCGGCCCAGCCCAATTACAATAATATTTATATTTATTCCCGTTCCGCTGGCCCCTTCCATGTAACCTAAGCTAAGTCATCCTCTCACCCCCGAGCCGCTCCTCTCCTCTCCGCCTCCATGCCTCTCCCTCAGATCCAAAACATATCACACAACCAGCGACCGAGGGAAGCAGCGGTGGCCATGGATCTCTCGTCACCGCGACTCGCAACTGCTCCTCCTCGCCTCCACTTTGTGGTTCTAGAGCCCACGAGACCTCGTCACCTCGGCCGCCGTAGAGCTCTACGATCAGGCTGCCGCCAAGCTCCGTGATTGGACTGCCACCAGATCTGAGCCTCCTGGCCACCGCCGCCACTAGATCTGATCAGGGCGGCTGCTGGAGGGAGGGGATGTGGAGGGGTGGCGGCGGCTGTTGGAGGGAGACGTTGGTGGTCCAAGAGCGTCGCAACCAATGGCCTCACCCGCTTCGCCGTCGATGAGCACAACAAGTGCGAGGTGACGTGATTTGTTTCCTCTTGTCCTTTTTTGGGACTGTGATGAACTGGATGGGATTGGGAGGTTGTTTAATTTGTAATTTGAGCTCTCGTGCGTGTGCGGTCTACTGGTGTTGTTGCAGAACACGGTGTGCTGGTGTTTATGCGGGTCATGGAGGCCAAGGAGCAGGTGGTGGCCGCACGCTGCACCAGTACCAGAGGGCTCCAAGTGGTGGCCGGCAGAACACCCTCCACGACAACGACTGCTGGCTCTAATGGCAGACGGTGCTCTCCAGTGCCTCCTTCCCGAGCTCCAATATCCGAGACCAATGTCGATTTTTTTTAATATCAAAAACAAAATCCCAGACGGTTTTTTTGAAACAATCGTCTGGGATTTGAGATAATCCTAGACGGTTGTAGAACTGACTAGGATTAGACCTCCACATCCCAGACTTTTAATCCTAGTCGGTTTAATAAACCATTTGGAATGATGTTTTTGAACCGGCTGGGATTAGCTATTCCGTAGTAGTGTTCCTTTTGCATCCTACGCCGATCTATTTTGCATATTCCACAGTCCACGTCCATTAAACTTCTTACACGCACGCTATCAATACTGATTGTCAACTCTGTTGTGGTTGCTAATACACATAGTAACGTAACTAAGTAGAGCAGAGGAAAAAAGCCAAATTAGCCCCCTACCGAGAGTGATAATAGCATATTTAGCCCCCTCTTAATCTATTACTATCTATTATATTTGAGTTGATGGTGATGGTACGTCATTTAAACTGGCCTTCAAATTTATGTTATTTACAAAAAAAACTGCCACCGCCAACCCCATTATCCAACTAAAACAAACAAACCATCCTAAAAATCTCTAACAACCAAATAAACATTCCTAAAAATCTCTAACAAACAAACAAACAAAATCTTAGATCTTCTCTCCTTCTCCTTCTCTCATGTTCTTTCTTCAAATCCATCGCCGCCTCTCAGCTCTGTCTTCTCCCTTCTACTCGTGTCCTCCTTTTCAAGCAACACGTGCGTGTTTGTCGGAGGCGCCGTCGCGAGCGGCTCCGAGCGCAAGGCCACTTTCACTTTCCATATTAATCCTCTCCTCCACTAACCACATTCCTAAAAAATCTCTAACTTCACTAACCACATTCCTAAAAAGTCTCTAACTCCACTAACCATGTTCCTAAAAAAATCTCTAACTCCACTAACCACATTCCTAAAAAGTCTCTAACTCCGCTAACCACATTCCTAAAAAATCTCTAACTCCACTAACCACATTCCTAAAAAGTTTCTAACTCCGCTAACCACATTCCTAAAAAATCTCTAACTCCACTAACCACATTCCTAAAACATCTCTAATAAAATTACAAACAAACTAACTTAAATATTATAAATACTTTTAATAAATTCACTTAACCACCACCCTAAAAAATCTCTAACAAAATGGTGTTGATGATGTGACGAATACCGGCATAAGCAGGATGTACTTGACAATCTTCACTGGGTCAAGCCCCGCAGTGCCGAACTGGAGGGCTAGGTGGTACACGAGGTTGCCACCGGCCGACTCGCCGAAGACGAACACCTTGCGTGAGTCGGCCGAGGTGACGAGCTACGAATCCAATGTGGACTGGTCGAGGAGCCAGAGGAGGGAGGCAGCTGGCTTGGAAGTTGGGTCAGGCGGAGGAGCCAATGTAGAATACCCCACTGGGAAGGGCGGCCCCTCGGAGCGCACGACCATGCCGTTAAAGAAAATGGCTGAGCATCTATAGCACACCACGACAGTCCTCCACGACGTCTGGATGCGGCTTCCGATGAGCCGAGGACGCCATTGCATGTACGTGCGCGTGCGCGTGAGTCACGATGGGTTGCGGTGCGTCACAGTGTGCACACAGTCATATACGCATCTATTCGTGTACTCACTAGAGTATGGCCGTGACAGCGACCTTGTAGGCCGCCGGCAGGCGGTGCTCCAGTGCGAGGCGGTAATCGAAGGAGAGCACGACCACGGGAGCTCCGTGACATGGCGAAGGCAGCCGGCGTGAAAGCTGGGCCAGGCGTGAGAGCTCGTGCAGAAGCCCTCGCTGTGGAAGTACGCGAGCACGGGGAGCTTTTTCTCGCCATCCTCCCTGGCCGTCATCTTTGCCGGCCTGTACATGCAAAGGCTGAGGTCGTGGCTGGTGTCGTACACGATGTCCCTCCACTCAATGTGGCTATTGTTGGTGTGGTCGTCCACGTCGCTGAACGGGAAGGGCAGCCCCACAGAGCACACAACCATGTTGTTGCTGAGCAGCTGCAACACACCACGACAGTCCTCCACGAGATGCGACGGCGGTTTTGGATGAGTCGAGGACGCCATTGCCTGTACGCGCGCGCATGGGTGACGATGGGCTGCAGTGTGGAGCCGTATGCGTGTGGCCATATACGCATCTATTCGTGTACTCGTTAGAGGAGAGCCACGATAGCATCCTCGTGGGCCGCCGAGAGGTGGTGCTCCGACGCGAGGCGGTAGTCGAAGGAGAGCATGACCATGGGGAGCTCCGCGGCATGGCAGAGGCAGCCAGCGTGGAAATTGGGCCAGGCTCAAGAGCCAATGCAGAAGCCCCTGCCGTGCAAGTAGGCGAGCACGGGTAGCTACAGCACATCGCGGCGGTCCTCCATGAGAAACGAGCGAAGCGGGCCGGACGAAGCTTGGTTGGGTGCGGCAATATATCTGGTAGCATTGGCTAAGCCCGGTGATGAAGATTGTGACTTGATATGACACTTCAGTCTCACATGAGCTACCAGGGTGTAAATTTTAGAAATTTAATGAATGAAAACCATGTCATGCTAAGGTGCAAAATGCATGTTCAAAGTGGTTTTAGAGCATGCTAAATATATTTCTAATCTGTAGGAAAGTATGGCTCTGCGTGGAGTAATAATCTGTTAGAAAAATTGTCTTGCATTGCTTACGTTATTTAATGTTTATTTTGATAGGATGTTGTTTTGTGCTTTGGACCAGGTTTCATTCAAGTAATGAAACCGGGGAGTGATCTCCTTGATACTCTAAAATCGGTAGTGCGCGAAGGTGCAATGACATGAAGCGACACAGAGTCGAATGGGGGCGAAGGCACAGCAGTGGTGAAGCCATCACGCCATTAGAAGTGAAGCAGAGCCGGGGGCAAAGCCAGCTGATAAGGTCAACGCCGCCATCGCCGAATGCAAGTGATGAATATTGGCATAGTCGTCTGTCCCTCACTTCATTATCCATATTAAGGTGATGCCCATGTGCCGAAATCTCTCGTCAAACGTGACAAGAACCACATAGAGATTCATCAAAGTTAAAAAAAACAGTAGTGCATGACGGCAAATTGATAGGGAGTGGAGCTCGGCCACATCGCATCATCGATGGAGCTAGAGGCAGAATTGAGGGACTGGCAGTAGAGAGGAAGGAATAAGAAAGATATTATGTTGTCTTCTTACGGGGTGGAGTGGACAAGGAGACGTGCGGCGGGGATGAAGGAAATATGAGAGATGTACACAGCCTATGGAGAGGGGCAAAGCGTGAGAAAAAAGCCGATGTTTGTCGCATCTTGATTAGAAACAACACTTGATGTATGTGTTCACTGAATAAAATGACATTTTACTCAATGTCTATATACATCTTTTTATTGTTCCGTAGCAACGCACGGACACCCTACTAGTTTTAATGTTAAATTTGACTCCACACAACAATAGACAAACGACATGTGGCACATGTCGCGTCTAGAGAACGCAACAGGGGACACATCGTGGTCTAAAACTGTGATAGGACATCAACACCACGACAAGTCACATGTTGCGCCTCCAGGCCACGACAAGTGGCCTGCTGTGGCGCCGACACCCTATCGCGCTTCTAGATTATGATGTTCCAGTCACGCGATATGTGCCACATGTCGTCTGTATCACGCTTCTAGATTATGATGTCCCAGTCACACGATATGTGCCACATGTCGCCTGTTCATTGCATCGTGGAGGTAAATTTGACTTTACCTTTTGGAGGGGGCCAAATTTGCTAGTCACCCGGTAGGGGGCTAATTTAGCCTTTTTTTCCATGGGATGTTAGGAATTCAGACCTCCAAACATGTAAATGGAGATCCTTCGTCATCCTGTAACAGACATTAACGAACCGCTCAAACCTGATGAGACGAGGAGGAAAGGAAGATTCATAAGAGAAGCTAAAGGACGAGTACAACAACTAGAGCAAATCCTTCAGCATGGAACCATGCACCATCCTATCGCAGCGGGCACTAGTTCATGGCAAACATGCATGAGCTTGTGCGCTGGCCTTCAATTTTCACAACCACCAGAAGCAACATCAACATGCGGGCATAATTTTAACACACCAAAAAAGGGAATATCTGTAAATAGTAACACCCATGGAGTTGCACAAGAATCTTGCTGAATAGTCAACTTCCCGGACTCTCTGAGTGAGAAAGTTCACATCCTCCGTCAAAAAATGGAGGTTTACATCCAAATGGCGGCAAACCGACATAGTTCAGACTTCAGACCCATAGCCCAAATAACCAAAGACAGTCGGGAATTGCATATTAAGCGACTAGCCCTCCAGGCTATTAACTTTAGCGCTCTCTTTCATTTTGCTTTTAGGTTCTCCCCCTTTGATGCTCTACAACATATGCCTCTTTTGTTTGGCTGTCTTTTGTTTCAGCTTTACCATTTTCCACCAACCACCTGAAAGGCAGAAACCTTGCACATTACCCCAATAACAGGGTAAAGGAAAATCTTACCTGACACCGCCATAAATGAACCCACTTGTCAGTCTAATGCACCACACAAGCATACCACCTTCAAAAAATCGCAAAATATCACTTGTACTCTTGTCACTCGCGCTCGGACAAAACCGTTGCAGTCATAGTGTGAATCGGAGCCAATGTGTATTATCATGGCTAGCGGTGACCAGCGTCTTCAGCTACTGTTGCTTTGTTATTACTGGAAGTTGATCCATTCACAAGTACCTCATGATGGCTTTGGTCCAGCATACTATTACAGCCAGCTGTTTCATGCAGACCCACACCTCCAAGGTGTGCTGCCAGATCATTGACATTAGGGCTTGGCACGGCTGCAGAGCTTGACAGAATATCAGGGTTGCTCTCTCGAGGAATCAACCACTTGTCCCAATCATTTTGCCTCCTAATTTTATCGCCCTGCATTACACAGAGAAAGCAAGAGGCCACATAAGTGGAAAAAAACACTCGTGTCCAGAACCTCAACACTTTGACTATTCAGCCATTAGAGAAGGAAATATATTTTCAAAATTATTCTAGTCCAGTGCTTATGAAAAGTGAAATGCTTATTTGTGGGCATTAATGGAACCCCATATTGTACAGATGCAATATTGCACATCATTTACTTGACCTGAAATAGCTGTAACTGAAGTCAGATAAGGGTAGTACCTGCATTTCCAGTATAGATGAGGACTGAATTGTTTCTTTGATATACTGCAGGTTAGCAGTGATTGCCTGGACCTGCCAAAAACAAATTTTCAGCAGAGTTAGTAGACTGCATTAAAATATTAGGCTGCAACCTCCTAGTGACATGAAAAGCATTAGTTGTATAGTAATGGTGTCACAAAACAAGGAGTAAGTTTCTCGATGGTTTATGTGGTTGCAAGAGCACGAACATCAAAATAGGGAACCAGAAAAAATGCCAAAAATGGGTGAGCAACACAACTGAACCAGTTGCCAACAAAACGAAAGTAGTTCTAAGATAAGTTTTTCTTTTGTGTGGGTGTGTGTGTGTGTGTTTTTTTTGGGGTTTGTAGACCATGTAAAGCTGTAGCCAACTATTTGCTGGCATCTTTTCTCGGCCATTCATAAGAGAAGCTAGTGCACTATGATTAACTGAAGAAAGAAACCAACTAATGCATATTTCCAGAATAATTTACAGCGAGGAATTACACATTTGATTGGATTGACAAACACAAAATCACTTGTGGAATTTGATACCGGGTGGCTTTGCCACATCAAGCTAGGCTGAAGGACCAATAACCTACTAGTCTCACCATAGCAGCACATTATGCACACCACACATCCAGTGTCTTTGTACTCCTATTTTACTGCTAGCCCATTGGAGTTGCAGAAGTACATTACATTACAGTATGAGCAATATGATAATGTATTGGAGCACAACGATACCTCAAAAAGAGAAAACAACAAATATGGAAATGGTATCTTGCAACATTCTACAGCCTCTTAGCAATGAGAAATGGTGTAGGAACCAATAGTTTTTAACCATATGCTAACACAGATTGGCCACTTCTGCTCTGTTTGGCTATCATTGCAATGCTTTTTAAATATCCAAGAATGGTATACTTAAAATGTTTCTTCTTACTCCATCTTACAGCCAACTGGAATTTTGGTACAGCTAGGATATCATAGCATATACTTGTACCAAAGTAAAGCTTCGAATTTTTTATTATAACCAACTAATAATTTAACAATAGAACAAGCACGGGTGCACTGAAACGTGACCAAACATGACCGTAACTAAGTCTAAATGCCTAACTAAAACAAATAATTACTGTAAGAAGAAAATGAAGGGTCAGAACACTAAGAAGTAAGAATGAGTTATAGTTCTACAAATCCAAAGGGAGCTAACTCAGTCTGCAGTATGACTATAAACGCTAAATAGCATCTTGGGTTACTGTCTTTCTCCATCTTCTCCAATTGGGTCATTTCTACTTGCAAAACCTAGAGTCACTATAAGTTCTTTTGTGGTCTTCTAGGACGGAAAGGTAACATTTTACATTTCTTTATGCTGATATATAAGGCAATAAAATCCAGCATGGCAATGACATTTTACATTTCTAGAAGATAGGATTTAAAGCAGTTTGGTATAAGCCAAATAACTTGGATGTGAATGGCCCCACCATATACCACCACATAAACCATCTTTTCAAATCAATGATAGCATTCTAATAACCAGATAGCTGACTGATCCATGAACGCAAGTAGCAAGAATACCAACTGTCAAGAGTACTTGAAACAGTAGACTTCCAGAAAGATCCAACGTATTTAGGAATGCAAAACAACTAAAAATGCCACATGACCACACACTCCCTCCTAGCTTCAATGCTATGATAGCCAGAGACGTATAGCGAACCAAAATGCAATGAAGACATAAATACATATATAAAAGAATGATTCACATATTGCTTGCATAGACTAAAATCAGTCAATACACATACTAATTTAGCTAATGAGAAATATATTATGCATAGAAATAATTTAAATTAACAGGATATATAACTTGTACAAAATGTATACATAAAAGTATCAAGTAGTAGAAAGGGCACTATATGATCATGTCAGTTCTATTTCATTACACTCGATGGCTTACACCAGTAATTGTAAATTTGTAAGTTTATAACTCAAGCAAACTTATGGGAGAACAGTTTATGTGGTACCACAACAGAGGGACATTACTTCCACAAGCATAGAACCAAAAAGAGAACTTGAATAGCAACAGTTTGTACAAAAACATTCCATTGGCAATTGGCATTCATAATCAATCTAATGATAGCATTGTCATGAACCCTATCATAAATGTTTAAGTTAAATCAGCAGATAACTGTTACTTACTAAGAAAAGTAAAATACAGGGTACCATATAAGATCTTGCATGTGGAATGCCAGATGCATTCGACATATTCGCAACTTATTATGCATCAATCTGATGATTCACTATCTTTGTCTCTCATCTTCTGTTCCTATACTCAACCTATTGCTAATTATTATGCATCCATTTATACAAGTAAAAACAATGAGCATCATAAATTCTAAGTAATGATTCCTGACATATTACATATTAATCTGATAACTCACTATCTCTGTCTCTCGTCTTCTATTCATACACTCAACCTGCTGCAAACTATTATGCATCCATTTATAAAAGGAGTAAAATCAACGAGTATCCTAACAAGCAATGAGGGCATGGCCAACTAACTCTGAGCTGTGTGCTTAGGCTAGAGGGCCTTGAAAACGTTTAACTTTAAGGCCATGAGAAGAAATCTGTTAATTACCATGCAATGCAGCAAAATATTCTAACGTTGTTCATCAGCTCAAAATAAGCTCCCCTCACAAAACACACCACCACCACTCACACCCACCTACCAAAAAAGCAAGGAAGAGGCCAGAGGTACATATGATGTTCCAGGAACACTACAAGCAATTTCCTATGCAACACCACATCTTTCAACATAAATGCAACCTGGCAACGCAGAAAGAACAAATTACATATGGATGAGCAGAAAAGATCCTTTCTTTTAGAACCAGGTACAAGTATCCACCCACAAAAACCACTATGTCAACTTCAAAGAAAACAACAATAGCTTTTAAACAGAATAAAAAACAACTATGGGATAGCACTGAGTGCAGAGTGCCCAAAGAAAGCTAAGAGAACCAAGCAAGACAACAACAACTCTAGAAGCCAATAATTACTAGGATGATAGGATCACATAAGATCAAAAGATACACAGGCTGGGAGAGAAAACACATTGGGAATATATCCAACTCAATCGTAGAATATACAGTGCAAAACATAATGTGAGCTAAGGGGAGTATCTAGTGTAATCCCATCTTTGGGTGCTAACATGCAAAGTTTTGACATGGAATTTAGGGTTATATGGATGGATCCTACCTCTCCACTGCCACTAAATCTGAACCATCCAGATCACCTCTAACAGCCCACATCAAAGTTTACATCTCAACACCTAAGGATGCATTTGCACTGGATAGTTTCATATTACGTGTGTCCCTATAATAAGCTACTCATCTGCTATACAAAATAGAAGTAGAAGTAAAATTGTAAATTACGTGCTAGAACAAAGTTTTTTAGGACATACGTTCAAATCATTATAATATTGGGAACTACATGATAATCTAAATAGTAGTAAAACTGTTAGGTGAAAAGTATAAAACATGGATGTATGGCATGGAATGCACTTGCATGCTTATTAGAAAGGAAGGGGAAAATGTGTGACATATAACACCCAATCTCATATTCAGCAGTTGTTAATCTTATGAATAATAAATCTGTAAAAATAGTTTTAGGTGACCGGAACTTAATCAGCATCGGAAGAGTACGAAGCAACAGATGATCCAAATGAATGACTTTCGGTTATGGGTGTAATTATCTAAATGCGAAATGTAGCAGGTAAAAAGTCGCTAGTCAAAATCGCACGCCTAAAAGTGTAGCGCATGTCTCAGAACAAATAAGGCAGCCATCACTGGTAAATCACTGACAACGTCGCAAGCAGACATATACATGCATAGCTTATTCGTTAACGTACGATCTAGAAAGGCAAAATAAGGAAACGGAGTAGACATGGTCACCTTGTTGAAGCCTGCTATAAGAGAGATATCAACCCAGCCCTCCTCATCCATATTCCGCCGCAGGAAAACATCTGTACATAAGTTATCCTTGCTGTGGATCAAAGAAACACAGGCGTCACCAAGAGAAGTACACTGGCAACCAAACAATGAATTCAATGCTGCATAAACTCAATGTAGCCACCTGAAGTAGAACTCAATCTGTTTCAGCAGCTTGGCATGTTCTTCAGCATCAGCGTCAGGCTCAGCCGGGGGCTGAAAGTACGGGTAAGCAGGTGGTCCAACCATAGGAGGTGCGAAGGCCAGTCCCCTAAGAGCCTCTGGAGGTGGAGGAGGCCCAACATAGTACATTGGGGAAACAGGAGACACAGGAGATGGCATCTCTGGACATAACAAACCATGGTGACAACTGATCAATACCAGAAAGCGAATATACAGCACCGCGGCAGTAGAAGCAACGCCATATCGGAGATACCATGAGATGCAGAAATAACCTTACCATGGAACAGCATTGGTCCAGCAAAAGCTCGCATATGCGAGACTGGGGGCGGCGGAGGCCCATGAACGGCGGAGCAACCGCCAGCGGTGGGGGTGGCGGTGGCGCACCCCGCATATAAGGCCCGATGCCCATTTGCGGGCCACGGTAGAATCCCTCAAACCCCCCTCTTCGGCGGCCACCAAAGCCGCCACCCGAGCCACTGCCGCCACCACCCCTCCTACCGCCGCCACCGTTATTGTGGCCTCTCTGAACGCCCCTCCCGCCACCACCACCGCTGCCATGGTCCCAGCCGCCGGTTCCCCGCTCATGATGGTCCCGCGGGGAGTGGTCGCCACCGCCGCCCACGCGCCTAGCCGGCTTCTGGCGACCGTGGTGGGCCCCCGAGCCGTGCTTGGGCGAATTGGATGGATTCGCGACAGCCTAATAATACTCGGGGGAAGTAACTAATCGCGCAAACAGCAGGTATCATCAGATGATAGAGAAGGAGCTGGAGAGAAACAAGAGATCTGACCGATGAGGCGATGGCGGCGGTAGCAGGAGCTGCAGGAGAGGAGTCCGGCGGGGGCTTGGGGGAGTCGGCGGAGGGGGGAGCGGTCTTGGTCTTGGCGGCGTCGGAGAGGGCGGGCCAGTGGTCGGCGTCCATGACGCCGGGCGGGGGCGCGTCGAGGAAGAAGCCGTTGGAGGAGGGCTGCTTCCAGGCGGACCTCTTGGCGGCGGGGGAGTGCTGGGGCGACGGATCGGGAGATGCGGGGGCGGGTTCCATGGTGGTGGGGTTTGGGGGAGGAGGAGGGCGGCGGCGGCGGCGGCGGGAGTTGGTGATCCCAGGGATGGGGATGGAGGAGCGATTAGGGCTCTGCCTCTCTCTGACAGGCGGACCCCACCCCCTCTTCTCCTCTTCTCCTCTTCTCCTCTTCCTGGGCTTGTCATATATTATCCTGCAATTGCTGTATATTTCATTTTTTAAGTAGAAATAATAATGAGCCTCCTAAAGTAGAAAGGGCCTCCTAAGAGCCCATTCATTCGAGCATAGTAAGCTCTGTTCCAATTTGGGCTGTTACTCCAACACCACTCAGTACCTTGTTGGTGCCAATTTAAACGATACAGTACAATACAATGGCTTCCTCCTCTTTGGCTTGTTCTAGTAGGAAGTCAGAAGCCACACACACAAAAAAAAAGCCAGCTGTTACAAACATCTCCAAATTCATATCGGTACCAAGAAACTAGGCATTCTCGGCTTATCGAGTTTATGGTCTTCGACGATTTAAAATACCCTCTAACTTTTAAAAAATAATTACGTCACTCTATTATCGTGTACTCTCACTCCTCACCCTAGTCTTACACCAAACAACCGCTCCCCTGCCCTCCTCTCCCAAAATGCATATTATCCGCCCTATCGCTAGCACTCTCACTCCCTCGTCCTCCTCCTCCCCACTGCCACCATATCAACTTCCCCACCGCAACTACCCGCCCTCACCGCCAGCATTCCTACTCCCCTGCCTTACTCCTCCCCATCTGCCACCACCGGCCTTCGACAGTCATCCATCCCGAGAGTCATCCTCCATCGGTTGGCCTACCATCAACATCAGTCATGTCCTCCACTGGTTGCCCATCCCGAGCGCCCACCTCCACCGATCGGCCCACCACCGACCTCGACCCATCCTCCACCAGGTGTCCACCTTGAGCCCCCTCCTCCACCTTCTGGCCCGCCAACGACCTCAGCCCATCCTCCAGCGGTCGTCCACCCCGAGCCCCTTCCTCCATCGTTCGTCCACGTCAAGAAGGCTGCAACTGATGGCGTCACTCACAGCTCAGATCTGGATGTGTTCATGAGATTTGTTCATGAATCTAGGTGGTTTTCTTCATGATTTTGTTTGATGCATGGGGTGAACAGAGGGGCCGAGCATGTGTTGTTCATCCAATTTCTCTGTACTCGTTCATGTATGTCGAGGAATCTGTGTTATGTACAAAATGGGTCATGGTTTGTTCACAATGTATAAATCGATATGTTTTTTTTATCCATGTTTTGTGTTAAGAAAAGGTGCTGCCATGATTCAAATCGAGGAAAATTGTTTGCGCTGGAAATTTTGTATCTAATTTGTCTTGATTTCATTGAGGATTCTAATACTTCAATGCTTGTTCATGATTTGAAAAGGCTGGGTATTATAGTTTAAAAGAATAATATTAACATAGCACAAATAATCTTAAGAACATTATAGACGTTGCACAATTCATCATAGGAAATAAGTTCACATCTCACAAACCAAAAAGAATATGATTACAGTTTATTAGGACTTTATCTCATTAAAACTCTTATGATTAGTTAAGCTTAAGTCGGTTTATAGATGAACCTACGTATCAAACAGAGGAAGGCATCGAAAATCCTAGTTTCTGTATGCATGCAAGCTACCTACAAACACGACACAGCTATGTATGATATGTATCCTGATCGGTCACAAAAATAAATATTGGGTCACCACCAGCAGCAGAAGCTAGCGGTCATTTACATGGATCCACGACGACGAGGAGTAGGACCCACCTCCCCTATTTATAAGCCTCGCCAACCCAGCCTCTTCTCCTTCTTGGGTTCCTCTTCTTTATTCACTCTCAGTCTCAGGCCGGCCTCCACACACAAATACAACAATCTCAGTCAGTCAGTCAGTCAGTCAGTCATGGGGGAAGGGAATGCCGATGCTGTCAAGAAGAAACGCACCGCTGGCGAGGAAGGAGGAGGAGACGACGACGAGCAGCAGGCCGTGAGCGGGAAACAAAAGAACAAGAAGAATGGTGGTGGTGGTGGCGGCGGTGGCGGCGAAGAAGGGAATAAGAAAGCGTCGGCGCCGGTGGTGCTGAGGGTGGACCTGCATTGCGACGGCTGCGCCCGCAAGGTCAAGAAGGCCATCAAAGCCGCACAAGGTCCGTCCGTCTCTACCACCACACATTATTCGTTCATTCACCGCATGCTGCAGAAACGTCATGCAATGCGCACCGGCCGGACTCGATATGAGCCTCACTCATTCACATTGTTCATGCATGTAGGAGTGGAGGGCGTTGCGACGGACATGGCGGCGAGCACGGTGACGGTGAGCGGCAAGCCAGACCCATGGGACCTCAAGGATCGCATCGAGTCCAGGACGCACAAGGCCGTCGCCTTCCTCTCACCGCCCAATCCCCCCAAGAAGAACAAGGACAACAGTACCAGTGCCGACGGCAAGAGACCGGCCGCTGCCGCCGCGGGCAAGGGCAACAGCGACGGCAAGAGCAAGACCACCGACGAGAAGAAGAACAAAGAGGTACGTACGGTCGTCGGGCATTATCAATGGATGATTTGTTACAGTTTAATTGCTCGCCATTAATTTGGTGATTTGTCGATGTTAATTTCTTGGGTGGTTAATTGGTTGATGAAACATGCGTGTACATAGCCTCCGGAAACGACGGTGGTGGTGAAGATCCGGCTCCACTGCAACGGCTGCATTGACCGGATCAAGCGGACCGCGACCAAGATTAAAGGTAACCAACCAAACCACCTGCCACTCTCTCTCTACCAGTACATTCACGGAGTAGTCATGCACTGCATCTGCATGGATTGGCCGTAGCCCGTAGTACATGCATACAAGATTAAATGAGATGACGGCTTTGCCCTGGGCACGACAACACCACGGTATGATGCAGGGGTGAAGCAGGTGACGGTGGACACGGCCAAGGAGCATGTCACGGTGAAGGGCACCATGGACGCCAAGGCCCTCCCCGACGTCCTCAGAGACAAGCTCAGGAGGGAGGTCGCGGTGGTCCCGTCGCCGGCCAGGAAGGACGGCGGCGATGGCGACAAGAAGAAGAAGCAGCAGCAGCAGGGCGGGGACGAGGAGGACAAAGACGGGGAGCCGCAGCAGCAGCATGCCGGCGGCAGCGGCAAGAAGAAGAATAAGAACAAGCAACAGCAGGACGGCGACGGCGAGGAGGGCGGCGACGCCGCTCTAGGATCGATGTCGGCGGCGGCGGTGGCGATGATGTACGGGGGAGGGTCGTCTTACCGCGTGGAGATGCTGCACGCGCCGCAGCTCTTCAGCGACGAGAACCCCAACGCGTGCGCCCTCATGTAGCTAGCTAGCTAGCTAGCGCACTGCATCTGCATGCATGTACTCGCTCGTACTACAACTACTAGTAGTAGAGTAGATTGGCAATATAAACAGTACTAGTGATCCTTGAGTATGAGATTGTTGTTGCAGCCGGCGGGTTGGCGTTGCAGCTCATGTGTTGGTTGGTGCCACGATTCATTTCAGCATTCAATGGCATCAATGTGCTGCTGCAGACTGCATCGAGGTGCTCGCCCGCCTCGCCGGCCGGCCAAGAAGTTGGCAGTGAGTAGTTCCCGATCGCATCCTTGGGAACGGTGCATGCGTGCACCGATCATTGGGCACGCACAAATTAATTCATAAATGAAGATCGATGAATGAACAATCGTTGGTTGGTTGGTTGCCGTTGCAGCAGCAGCATGCATGCATTTTTGTTTTAGGTAGTTAACTCCGTCGATCCGCCTGCCTGCATGCATGCAGGTATACGTATTGACCTTGACCGCGTGCGAGCCCATACCAGTATACCACGAGCCGGACAGATATGCAACGCAATGTAAATGATTGATCTATCTACCATGCATGTGCCATGGATCGATCAATGGAGCTAGACACCGACGGACGTGCATGCATGATCCATCGATCTGACCTGAATGATCGAAATTGTTCGATTCCCTTTCCCAGCCGTGTCGCGTCTTCTAGCTAGACCTCCTACAACGAAATTGCATGCACGGTCTCCTACATCTCCTCCGGCCCGTGTCCGTGATCGATACGCATGCATACATGTAACGACAGTACGGACGTTGCATGCCACTGTCTTGTGACTTCAACTTGGATAACTTAATTAGCACACAGTCACGGGAGTAGCATTCTTCGCCCAATAATCATGAGCTACCACCTGCCAATACAACTCATGCACTCACTGACAGAGCCACGCTTGAGCTAAATCCAGCTAAGATGGCAGAAATTAAAGATGGTCCGTGTGTAGCAGTGCAAAGGTAGGTGGCTCGGAAAAGAAGATCCATGCGTGACATGCTGCAATCAATTTCGATATATGCCACACTGGCTGCAGAGACAGATCCAGACAGAGATCACCAAGCATCCTTGATTATTTTTAGGCCATTTTCTTCCCAAAATTAAAGAAAGCCGGACATGTACGTACTACATTTATGTATATGTATATGGCAATCTGCATGCAGAGAATAGTTTCCCATGCATATATAGACCTGCTGCACCGCCGATACCTACTTCCTCTCACATTAATTCTCTCGTATCTGATTATAGGCTCCTAGTTACAAAACATGCATGGGGCTTTACATTACAGCAAGTTTTCAACTCAACGAAAGCCACAGAACAGAGAATATTTTCCTTGCTCGGCTACCCTTTTTTCCTTCCTCCCTTTGGCACTGATCAGTTGCCCGGATGCCATCTCTCTTTCTTATATATTCCTGCGTAGAAAAGGAAAAAGGGGAACAACTCTTTTACTACTGCTGCAGTGCAGTGCAAAGCATCCTCTGTTCATGGGAGAAGAAGAAGGGGCACTATTTATCTAGCCATGCATGGATGGATCTTACTAAAACAAAGATGGTGAATTCTAGCCATGCATGCATGCATGCATACACTTCCTACCGGGAGTTTAATTCTAGCTAGTGATCCTTTCATCAGGAGATGATAGAGCCAATGCAATATGCAGATGCATCATCACTCCTTTTGCTTAGCAATAACGAGAGCAACAGAGGACATATATAGGAGTGCAGCACATGGTTTGCTACAGAAAAGGTGTGGTCAAGCATGCAAGCTACCGGTCGACATAGCCAAGTGTTGATTGATTCTTGGCCGCTATATGCAAGTGACTTCAACTACCTAGCCCTAGTATGCATGCAACCATAGCTTGCACGACTTTGCATGACCGCCCACCCACACACACACAGTGTGCAAATGATAGTACTGCTGCACGATTTCTGTGGAGAGGTGTGACCGACGTGTTGATGATCAGTGACAACAAATTTGTCATGTAGAAAACAGAAGAAGGACTAAAAGAAAAGATGGGCAGCGGCAGGGACGATGAGACTAGCTAGTAATAAAGGATTGTGTCAACGGAGGAGAGGGTATCACCTGTCAAGTCTTTCACTTCCCTCCACTCCATGGCCGCCTCCTCCATATGCACTGTACTGCCCTCTGCCCTGCCCTGCGTACGTACGCACGGCCACCTTTATCATTACCTCACCTGGCGGCCGGCCCACATCTACATTTTACACTTGTACTACATAGACAAGCTCCTTTGTTTTCTCTTTTCAGACGTACGTTTCTTTCTCTTGAAAAACTTCGACATGCATGGAGGTTCTCCTCACCAAGATCCGGAGGTTTCAACAGGCATGGTTATGATCACTCCCAGTCCCAACTGGCATGCAGTTTTGCCTGAATTATTATTTTCTTCATGGAAACAGAAGATGTGTTAATTTGTAGTATAATCCAATTGAGACTGGAATCGTTCTTTCAGAAATTAACGGACAGGAGGAAACAAGTGGGTATATCGTCCACCTTGTCAGTCAGTATCTCACTCAAAATATGCCTCTTATTTATATCCTTGCTAAAATGGTACTAAAAGTGTGTGATCAGTCCTCGCAAAGAGAGAAAGTGTGTACTGTTTAGTATCTAATTGTGATACCTTCCTGAAATTTGAACGAAAGAGTTAGCACATGACAGCAAGCTACTACAGAGTAACCTATTAAGAGCACCGTTGCAAGATTTGGCTAGTAAGCCGGCCGACCTACTTTATTTTGGTTAATTAATCTTTGCAACTGTTTCAACGTACATTTTCAGCTGACTAGCTGAGGATTTCATTGGACACAAGATCGGAGTACAAGAATATATATACGAGCATATATATGCGTACATTTAATGAACTTGTAGGTACTCGATCCACATAGGTACTTTTTAACACTAGCTGTGTAAGTTGTGCGCGCACATATGTTATATATTATGTACACTGAAAGGCGATTGAAGATGGGGGTACGTCCGTTCCGTCCAACTTTTCGTGGACATGATGGCCATGATCGATCTAAATGTGACTGCATGCATTCATCCAGCTATACCTGCATGCTACCCAGCTGCTAGTTATAGCTACAATTGCACTGTAGATGTATATAGTACTGTACATGTCTGCATGAGATTGGTGAGAACCTCAGGGCGAACTAAATCGGAACAATACTCCAACCGGAAATGGTGAAGGAGACACCGAGTTTAGAAGCCACATGAGAGCGCTAGCCTAGATAGCTCACTCGTCCATGCCTGGCATGCGTGCTTGTTGGACCCATTCAGATATATATGCCAGGAGTGCCTACATGTATGTATGAAATATGGTTTTTCCAAAATAAATGTACGTATGCTGTATCCATGCTTGATCACAGCCGCCATGCATCTTTTTTTTTCTAGCTCCAAAGAGATTTGCATGCAAGATCCCCAACATGCAGGCAGGTTACCACATACCATGTCACGATCAAAATTGATCAAGCAGAAGAGAATTGGCCTGGGACAGTATTTTCTTCTTATCTTGTGCATCGTCTGTAAATACATAACAATTAATCTGAACAAGCATTACGTGGTGAGCACTGATCCCATCATTAGAATTCGGAAAATTGCTCGCTCATCAAATTAATGCTGCACGGCGCGCACAGCATAATACAAGACAACATATATCGGCAATGGTACTATCTAGTAACGGCAAACCAGAAATGACATTCTAGGCCCAACAAATTAATCCCATCATGGCCCAAGAAACACTATAGCTGCAGCACCGAACCCCACACACCACACAACATCACCAAGCAATGGAAGCAATACTGTACAAGACAATCAACCAAACCCCATGACTCGTTTCTTCAATTCTCAAACCATGATACATACAGTATCTATGTGTTCCTGCAATTTCCTTTCTTCTCACGCGTTAGATATGCCTAGCTAGGAAGGAATACACACGTACACACGCGTATGGACATACATGGACTCACCAAAAAACCTTCTTACAACAGCCCAACAAGGGCAGTCACTTTGCAGTTGCAGTATGGACGCTAGGCCAGCAGGAGTACTCGCCAAGCCTCGCCCGTTTCCTTGCATCTAGACGAAGCAAGATGTACAAAAGAACATGGTACCCACTCGCCATCAGAAGCAAGACAAGGAGATTCATCCACTTGGCATTCGTCGAAGATGAAATGTCGTATGAGCCTCGAACAGCTTGCACACCAGGTATCGTCCTTATAGCTCCAACAGCGAACGATGTACCGATGTACTCGTTCTCAACCAAGCCCTGCAGCATTGTTGGTTAACACACTTGATATATACTTCCCACTGATATGAAATGATCCATCAGTAATTCAGCATAAACTTCTGTAAGATGGTAGCCGTCATACTTTACCTGCACAGCGTATGTGTGGAACGAAACGTAGGACAGTGGATAACTCCATACAGGATAAGGTAAAGCTTCTCGTATACGAAAAAATCCAGCCACAAGCATCATGATAACCTGAAGTGGTCATGGTTATTCAAGTAGATTCATTCATATATGTGTACTTCAAAAGAAGAGCAGAATGTGAACTTACATATAAGCAAATGAGGGTTAAGGTGCACTTATAAGTTTCGAGCCAGATGTACGCAACAATCATCATAAGCGCTTCATTTGCCAACAGGCACATAAAGATAGTGATTACGAAGTACATAAGGAAGCTGAACTCATTCCTGAGTCCTATCAGGAAGTAGAAAACCAGCGATGACGAAATGGAGACGAGAAACAGGAAAGGAATGCTAGACAGGAAGTGGCCTAGCAGGAAAACCGTTGTCCCAGAATGGTGATTTGCATCCTCATGGGAATATATCTGCATAGGAGGAAAGAATACATTAGTAATAACCTCATTGCACGCCACCAGATATTAATATGATTTTGTTGCTTGGCATTTTTGCATCAACAGATTCTGCAGTGAATTAGTATAAGACATCATTCAGCAAGAAAACACAAAAGTATAATTGCATTGGTGCAAAAAGAAAAAAAGAAATTTTAATGAAAAGGAAGTGGGCATAACGTTGCAATTCCACTTTAAAGATAAAAAATTCACCTTGATCTCATCAATATGAGCAGGTACTCCACAAACACTTAGAAGAACGACAAATGAAACAAACACATATATAGCAGAAACCCTAACCTGTCAAAACAAAGTGAATTCTCAGCATCAAGTCACATATCCAGTAAATTTACTGAAAAATAAAAAGATCTAATAAGCTGAAACATAATAATGCAGTGATGCTAACCATTACAGATGACAATGAATGACCAATGTTGATAAATATGGTGCCAATTGAGAGGGCAAGAAGCATATACAAGGCAAGCCTGCTCCAGAAGTACTTCCAATCTCTTGACATAATCAACAATGATCTCCAAGTCAGAACCCCAATTCTTGCTGCATCACTGGCCCTGCCTTTACTTTTCAAGTAAGGACCTTCCTGCATCACACCATGTTGAAAAACTGAGAGGGTATGACAGATGTAAAAACCATGCTTTAGCAGTGACATGTATACAGTAATTTTGGCTATACATCTAACTATTCTAAAACTACAGCAAGTGTTCATTTGAAAGCCATTAAATGCACAATCAAGATTACACTAGGCAAACCACATCATGAATTGCTAATCAAATCTCTGGATTGGACCGAACCCAAATTCTCCTTGGCGACAGGGATGCCAAAATCGTATAACATTCCAAAGGAACTCTACATAAATTTGCAAGAATCATCATGCCAAGTAATAACGTGAAAATATATCATTTGGAAAGAAGCCAAATCCACATGTGTCAGGATAATTGAATGGACAAGATCACTGTTTCATTGTTATGCGTATCGCAGAGTCCTAATTCCGCATAGCAATATTAATCCAACATGGTTGATTGTGTCACTCCAACTCTCTATGATCGGAAACAAGACAATATGCGTTCACGCAGGACGAAGGGATAGCATGGATGGCTCAAATATTGTTCCAGCGTGCAGTACAGTACTACCTTCTCAGTTAATTTTGCAATAATTGATTCAACAGATGCAGATTCAGCAGATGATCTGTATGTTGCTTCTAGTGTCCGGATTGCCACAGCAGTGTCCATGCTCACTGATGAAAAATCCCCCTGATCATCCTGTTAATAACTAAAAAGGTTTTTATCTCTTACAACAAGGTAGATTTCTCCATTGAGTTGACTAAAAGGATTGAAAATAAAATCAAAATTTATGTCAGAATAAATTCAAAAGATACCTGGAAATTCTTGCACATGGCTATGATTCTGTCGAAGTCGGTATTGATTGCTCGCAAGAAGTGGTCAGATGGACTTTGCATGATTGGGCATGGAAATCCAGCATTTGAGAAGTGCTACAATCAGAAAAGACGAAATAAGAAGAGTCTAGAAAGCCATAGGATGGAAGATGGGGAAAACACATACGGAAATCTGGATCATCTGCAGCAGAATAAAAGAAGTGACTATTGGACAACTGGACAGCTGCAGTAATAAGAATCACGCGAGAGTTGTGGTGCAGCCTCATGGATATATAGTGCAAAGGAAGCCACTGTGGTACTTCCTCGCCAAAGAAAAAAAGACAACTGTGTCACTGCTACTTTGCGCAGACTTATTTGTTCCTACCAATGTAACTTGAAGATAGATGTGGGCGATTCAGCGAAATCAAGCAAATAGCATCTCACTCGAGTAACCACTCCTGTGATCTAAGAGTAACTTAGATGACCATGGTATCTACACTAGAAAACTCAAGAAATTCTGGCCACATAACTGGATACCATCGTTTCACTCATTTGGTATACTGGCAATACACTATTACATTAGAAATGTACTTGAGCAGTGTTAAAAATACTACACAAAAACAGCTTATTCACCTGCAGGCAAGCCAATGTTTCTCCAAAAAAGAGTGTGTTCCCATTTGAAAGCAAGCAAATTCGATCGAAAAGTCCAAAAACTTCTGTGCTGCTTTGATACATTGTGAAGATGACTGTGCATCCTGTGCTTGCAAGTTTCTTCAATGTTACCATTAAGAGGAGTGCAGAAACACTGCAACAAACAAAGCAAAACGAGAAGTTACATAAACGACGTTGCACTTTAGTCTGCAAGTATACTATAATAATATGCAAAGATAGCATCTATCAAGCAAGATTGCACTTGTCAAATTAACACCTGTGATACATGAAAGATGGCAATATCATGCTCAGCAGACTGAAAGAGACTAGCCTGACACTTTTCCTCTTAACTACCAGACACATTCATAAGCAATAAATACCATTTTTTCTTCTAGAATCCAAAGAGGTAAATAATAATAATAATAATGCAGAGGAGAAACAAACCTGTCAAGATGATACAGAGGTTCGTCAATAAATAGAACATGTGGTCTCATTACAAGCTCTCTTGCAATGCTGACCCTCCTTCTCTCTCCAGTTGGAAGCCTCTCCGTAAAACAGTGTCCACCAATGAGTTTGTCAGCATGGTCACCTAATGACATGGCTGAAATAGCATCTTCCACTACGGACTTCTTTGAAGAGAAGACACCAGGAAGCTGCAAGAGCGCCGAGTAGTATAGCGTCTCCCGTACTGTGAGAGACTCGATTAGCACATCGTCTCGATCAACATATCCCTACAAGTGCTCCAACAACAGCCATAAACAATCGATAGTATGTAGCACTAACATTAGTAACACATTACTATGCTGTCACTTTTTAACAAATTTAACCATATGAACTGACAGAATGGTGGACAAATGAAGTGACATAGATGGAAGCAATTGGTCATAGTTAATTCAGTTATTTGGTGTGATATGATTGAATAGATCCCTGAAATGATCCTGAAACACCATATTTTTTAACATATACTTATCAATGTGATATGTGCTAGTGCTAAAGACCATCAAACAGTCAAGTTTGGCCAATATGGCTGGCATAGTTCATAGTAGTCTGAAGGAGTTTAACAAAAAAGAACATATTTTTCAATGGAATTGTGCATTTTCAGATGTGCTATGGGCAAGTAGGTTCAGACATGTCCCCCAACATGTTAGTAGAGGGAAGAAAAACCGGTACTAGAAAACTAGTAGTGATTTAAGCTTTGCTACAAGCCTATATAGAACAGAAACAAAATGTAATACACACCCTGAAGATGTGTACGAGTTATAGGAGCTTGAACTTGAAAGCATCAGAAGTAGCAGAGCAGTAGTAGTAGTTTCAGTAAGAGCTTACATATGATCCATATGGTAAGCGTGACTTGACACCATTGACGAAGACCTCACCATACATCCGTTCGGCGCCGTGCAGCCTCCCTGAGTGAGTGAGTGAGTGAGAGGTATTAGTAACAGAAGCGTCCCTAATTTCTGATGAGTGAGAGGCATTAGCAAGAAGAAGTAACCTGCGATTGCTCTGAGCAGCGTGGATTTGCCGGAGCGCGCGGGTCCCATGATGACGGTGAGCGTCCCCGGCAGCGCGTAGCCGTTGGAGCTCTTGACGACACGGCCGGAGTAGCGGCGCTTGTCCCGGACGTAGACGGTGAGCTCCTTCCAGACGAGGGCGGCCCCGGCCACCTTCCTCTCCCTGAAGGCTGAGGCGGAGGGCTCCGTGAGGGAGGGGGAGGGGGACGGGTAGGCGCTGCTGGTGACGGAGGCGGTGCTGGCGAGGTGGATGGAGTCGTCGACGTTGTGGGCGGTGATGTCGTCCCCCCCAGTCGGGGGAGTCCTCGAAGGAGATGGGGCGGCCGGGCTTGGGGAAGTAGTAGCGGCGCGCGGCGGCCCGGCCGGCGGCGGGGCTGCTCGCGGAGGAAGAGGAGGAGCGGTATTGGTCCGACGATGCCTCCATTGTTGCATGCAACCAAGAATCTCCTCCCCTGAATTTGCTCGGCTGCGGATTCAGCTGTCTTCTCCGCTGGTGCTCTGCTACTACATGGAGATGGATTAGTACTCTTCTCTTCTCACTTCTAAGCTAGCAACCGACGAAGAAGAGAGACTGGATGAGGCAGTGAGAGTGAGAAATCTCACTGCTTTGCTCTGCTCTACTCTCTAGGACATTGCCATCGCCATTGCTGCTTTGGCTTTCCGCTTCTCATATCTTTCCCTTTTCTTTCCCAAAGAAACGATTTTTTTCCAGTGTGCACTCTCTTTAACTAGTCGCTGCTGCAGTGCAGAGTGAGCGTGAGCATGTGATGGAAGAGAAGGCCCACCTGGCAGAGACGGATCTTGGGACTCGAGCAGCGCAGAGGAGTACAGTACTGTAGAGTAGCCTTGTCACGGCGATCGAGGAAGACGACGGACAGACAGATGACCACCCCTCTCTCTCTTTAACCTAAAAAACAGGAGTAGACTGCCAAACAAAGAAGAGAGCAGGAGGAAGATTACTCCAAAATAAACTGCTTTGTTTTTTATACTTGTCTACATGGTTTAATTAGGAAGAGCTGAACCTTCTTTTCCTTTTGTTCTTCCCCTTCGCTTTTGGTTTCTACGCATGGGTGCAAAGAATTAGCCACGGCACTCCAAATCCACGTGTAAGATACCACGATACTCCTAGGTTGGGAGGGTGGCAAAAGGGGAAACGATCAAAGCATCCCCTTCTTTGCTTCCTTCAGCCTCAAGTTATGACTTGATTAGTGTGATTATTCCATTCCAGCTCCTGCGCTGTTTGCTCCATGTATGCAACTGGTTAGCATAGTTCTCAGGTCTCAGCAATTCCTTTTGGAGTTTTTTCGGTGGGTAGTGTGCTAGTACATCTTTGCAGTTTCATACTGCTGCTGCCGCTAAGGATGATAATCTATCGAGGAATACTTCTATCCTCTTTTAGCCTGTTTTATGCATGATTTTTAAAGCGTTGTATAGATCTTAAAGTATTTGGTGCTTTTTCTTATGGACTTGGCCCATATCTAAACCCACCCGCACCAAACCCACCCGATCCCAATTCTCCTCTTCCCCGCCTCTTCCCGCCGGTCGTGGTGGCACGCTGGACAGCTCCTCGGCCGCGACGCGCCCTCCTCCGCCACGCCCCTCAGCCGGCGCTGCAAGCCCTGCCTCCGACGCCCCAAAGCCGAGGCCACATGCCATGGTGGAGGAGTGGTTCTGCCTGCAGCATCGCCCAGCAGCGACCGAGGAGAAGCAGCGATCGGCGGGGTTGGCGGTGCGGAGCGTGTGGCGCCGGCGATGGGGCAGAGGCTGCGGCAGCGATTCCGCCTGCAGCACCGGCCAGCGGCGGCCGAGGAGGAGTAGCGGGTGTGAAGCGCGCGGCGTCGGCGATGGGACGGAGGCTGTGGCGGGGGTCCACCTGCAGCACCAGCCGGCGGCAACCAAGGAGGAGCAGCGATGGTGGGGCCGGAGTGCGCGGTGCCGGTGATGGCGAGGAGGTTGCGGGAAGAGGCGGGGAAAAGGAGAATTGGGATTGGGTGGGTTTGGTGCGGGCGGGTTTGGATATGGGCCAAGTCCATGAGAAAAAGCAGACAGACGCTTTGAGATCCGTGCAGCGCTTTAAAACTCATGCAAAAAAACAGGTTAGAAGAGTATAGAAGCACTTCTCAAATCTATTTTGATCACACTAGGATATGAATGCGTTCTTTTCTTTCACAAATAAGTACTATCTCCGTCCAACGATGTAAGACGCGGCATCTCAACATTTACAATTAGACCTATAATATTTTGGTTATGTGGCATAAAAGTAATATTATTGAAAAATACTTTTGAAAATGAATTCAATGATACCACTTTTATGTCACATAACTAAAATATTACATGTCTAATTATAAATCTTGAGACGCGTTCACATCTTACATTGTTGGACAGAAGGAGTAATACTGAAGACATGAATTACTCAGTGATTGGGGCTTCTTTCTCCTTGTACTCCAATGATGGCGTGCATTTGCTTTTGCTTTTGAAGGACAACTCCATTGATACTGCATCGATTTCAGTTCATTGTTAATTCATAATTGTTAGACGTGTCCGTACAGAACACTGATCGAAAACGGATTCAGTTTTTATTATTCCTAAATCAGTGCGATTGTAATCTCTGTTGTTTTGGCAACTCCCGATCCTCCTGTACTCTATAACCCAACTCAGGGTATCAATCAACACAAGCACAATAATGCAATTGTCTTCAATAATTCAGTCGAAATAAGGCCCTTTCCAGTGCTCCACGGTGTACAGGTGCTAAGAATGCTACATAGGCGAAAAACTTACGTGGTAGAGCAATTATGGAGGAGAGAGAGCACTTTGGTGACCCCAAGAAGAAACGATGCTAAGCACGCGGACCTATGCAAAATGCCTATGTGGCATCTATGCATTGAGGAGTTTAGTTGCTAAACAATTAAATGAAGGAAGCTTAGCTACAAAAAACTAAGCACCTATACATTGGGGAGTTTAATTGCTAAACCCTTTCATGCACTTAGCACCTCATCTAAATACCGGTGCATTAGGAGATGCCTAATATATTTACTTTGTAATCTGTGTCTGTCAATCTCAGATATATCATGACATACTCCGAGCCGTGTACTGGATACTCCTACAGTACTAGTAGTTTCCTGCAATTTAATTCTTATTTGATCCTACTGGCTCCAGCCAGATTCATATATCGTAGAGCAGCTAAGCATCTTTCAATTTTCAATCTAGTTAATCAACCACATGCGTGCAGATCTCCATGCCAGCAACATGTGTGCAGTACATTCTATTTGTTCTCCAACACCAACAGGCAACAGAGGTCTTAGCTAAGCATTGAACAAAAAGGAATCCTAAGACACCAAGACTGCCAGGTCAAAGCGTGGCAAATGGAGTCATCTGGCACAATCATGGCAGATCAAGGGATGAGTGGAGATACTTATAAATACCATTAGTGGTACAAAGCACGGAGAGGAAAGGCAATTGTGAGTTGCCTATTTGCATTGGCTGGACCAGCTCTAGCTCCAAACATGAAAGCTGGATCTAGTCGGCCATGCAGATAGTCAGAAGTCACAGGACAGATTCGAGGGTCAGAGATGCCAACCTCTAAAGGCGATTCCTGATCCATATTACCACAGTGCCACTAAAAATATGCAAACTGCTTGACAAGAAAAAAAGGAAACAAAACTACTTTACTAATTTCTTCTCTTATTATCAATAAGAGGGGATCGCGTTCACATGACACGGCAAGCAACAATGAACTCTTAGACCTACTGCTTCAGGTTAACAGAGGAAAAAAGCCGTAGGGCGGAGCACAATGGTGGCCATCAGGACTACTCTCCCCGTGCAGCGGACACGAGATACATTTAATTACAACGCGAGAGTATTTATATTTGTGTCGTGACAGACTTCAAGTGCTAATACACACTAATCACAATCTCCGGAGCAACTCCTTCGATATTGTATCAGAAGAATACTACAGTTAAGCACCATTATGGATAGTACATTCTTCCCTGTGGATATGCTCTTAGGAGGATCATGTATCTTACTTGTCATCCTACTGTTCGTGTAGAAAGTCGAGAGCCGGGTGGCGCTGCAAAAGTACAGAATGAGAGTTTGTCCAGAACAACACAGAGGAGCACAAAGACGAGGAGGCGCAACAGGGATAAACTATAGCTACCCGTTGTTCAAGACTAGCTTGATGTGTTGCTCAGAATCCAGGTTCAACTTCTCAAGGCATTTGATTGCTTCCTCAAACCCTCGACTGCCGCATTTTCATTCCCAAGATTTCTATCAACATCCGCAACTTTGGCTAGAGAAGTTGCTAGATCAATGACCTATATCCAACAGTAGCCAGATTGTCAAATAATAGCAGCTAAAGCAAACCACACTATGAATCATCTATCTGTTCTATGTAACAGCATGAGCTCTTTTACAGTACCCTGGAATAAATATGGACCGTCTATTTACTCTAATCTAATGGTTAATTTTCTCTGGTACTCCAATCTAGATACAAGGAGTACTACTTTAAATCAAACAAATTAAGTAAGGGAGTACCTTGATTTAGAGGGTAGAATTGGAATGAAATAAACTAAAATTCCCGGAGGCGGGCCGCCGGAGACGTGCGCGGGGCCGGAGGCGCACGGGGCCGGAGTCGCGGGCCGGCGGAGGCGCGCCGGTGGCCGGAGGGGCGGGCCGGCGGAGACGTGCGCGGGGCCGGAGGTGCACGGGGCCGGAGTCGTGGGCCGGCGGAGGCGCGCCGGTGGCCGGAGGGGCGGGCCGGCGGAGACGTGGGCAGCCGGAAGCGCTCGCGGGGCGGAGGCGCGCGGGGGCGGAGGCGCTAGCGGCGGGCCGGCCGCGTGCGCCGGCGAGGAGAGGTGGCGGCGCGGGGCGGTGAGCTGAGGCGGCGGCGCGGGGCGGCAAGCTGGCGGCGAGTGCGGGGAGGGAGAGAGGGCGGCGGGTCTGTACGCGTGCACGGGATCGGGAGGAGGCCGGTAGCTGTGCAACGAGATTGGGAGGAAAAAAGACGAGAATACCCTTATAAATCAATGGTTGGATTTAATTGGTACTCCTAGTTCTATTTGTGGAGTACCAAGGTACTGTAAAAAAACTCAACAGCATAGTTCTACGAGAAAGCAGCTAAAGCAAACCACACTATGAATCATCTATCTGTTCTATGTAACAGCATAGTTTCTACGAGAAAACAGTTAAAATCCGGTTGAATAATTGTTCAAACCATACTATTACTCAAATGAGCATTTTAAAATTAATAACAGAGATTCATTGTGTAAAAGTACTGAATCAAGTAAACAAGGGAATTTCATATTGAAATTGAAATTTTAAGTTTTAACATTGTGGCTTTGTCCAGGAAAAAGTAAGACACCTTTGGATCCTACCAAGGACAAACTTGACTAAACATCTGCAGTGAAGCAAACTTTCCATCCACTTTGAATAAAAATGATTTGCTGAAGTCAAAGATTCAAGAAAAACACATCAAAAGTTACAGATGTTCGCCAATACGACCATTTTGGTTTTACTGAACCCTGAATCTATGTGCATGGATCTTGCAGAATTACAAAACGAATTTAATATGACAGGTGGCGGTCTCCAAAGTTTTGGAACACCAAATACCAAATGCTTTTGTTCTCTTGGCCTTCTAAAAGAACATTCATCTGCTGTTAGGTTGCTAACATAATAACATGTTGAGAGGATTGATTGTCGCAGGTTGATTGTTGCAAAATCTACCAGGTTAGCACATCTGTTTGCCAAATCCTTAGTTATCATGGTGAATCACCCAAGCAAAGTTACAGCACATAACTTCTTGTAGCTCTAGTATGGTCTAGTACTTGCTTCAAACGCAATCCTCAGAAAGCATACAAAACTGCAGTGTTGTGGAAGCCCAGCCCAGTTACCATTTATCATCTACTGTGTGTGTTGTGCATGCTCCTGAGTACCACACCTGTGCAGTATGGGAGATGACAGCGTACTGGTTATGTCTCTTAGAATGTAACAGTTCAACGCCATTGTCCAAAAAAGTAGTAATAGCTGGCACGATAAGGTTCAGTGTCTAAAAAACGAAGTCCAGCGGTACCAAAACAAATTACCAAACAGGGTAGTACGGACAAAAGAGAAGGATGCCTAAGGTTCCTTCCATTTCTGTTTAACACATACTTTCTCTGATCACTAATGTAAGTCATCATGGGATGCATGTTGTTAATTTTTTTAAAAAAATTGACCACTAATAGATGCAAAAATATATTGATACACTTTATGAAAATAATGTCATTAGACTCGTCTTACAAATCCTTTCATCCTATACACTTATTATTATTTTCTATAACATATTATGGACGAAAATTATAGTTAAAATCTTGTCTCAAAGACTATAAAAAGTCAAAAATATGACTTACATTTGCGATCAGAGGGAGTAACTATCTTGTTTGCATTTATGCTTAATCTTAAATTCTTAATTGGCAGCATGAGCATAGCAGTTACCTGTGCGAGGCCACATCTGAGTGTTCCTTTACTGACTTTCTGTGAACATCCAATGAACGAGCTTAATAACTTCTTGCAGATTGGAGGTCCCCATCATAATAACTTTATTCAGTTTCACTAAATAAACTCTCCAACTTTATTTAGTGAAACTGAGAGCGTATGGACCAGCTGTAGAAGAATGCAAAAGCTAAATTAACAGAAGGATTTTCAATGCTGTTACCATGAGTCCCTGACACTAAAATAGAATACAACCGCAAGATCCTCTGTGGGCAATCCCGAGAGAACCTCAGCACTTTCTTCATAGTAAGTGATCACTGAAGGAGCGTCTCCCAAGGTCCGACTGAAAAAACACAGTACAGTGGTGAGGATCAAGGAGAAAGCAGCGTGCAATGAGTTCAATTATCAATAAAATAAGCAAATAAGATCTAAGTGTCACTGTGATAATGTGTAATAAATATAACGAATGAAGTAGAAAACATTGATTAGGTAAAGCTGAGGCAGAATATCGTAGCAGAGTGATAAGAGGAAAATGTTCACTAGTCACATGGAAGCACAATGTGATCATCAGAGACATATCACAGACCATGTGTCTCCCATGAGCATTGCAAAATTGACCATATATGCTGTGTCATTCCAAATTAGGCATGCATAGGAATACAGCATTGTTTAATGCTTCAATGAAAAGAAAAATGAACTGAGCTACAGCGAGATTTCTCTTCTTTATTTCCTTTCTTTTTTCAAGGAAGCGTTTACAGCTAGTCAAAACTTAGAACATGCAGGTATTAGAATAAATGAATAAGAAGTTAAGAGCTGTTTTCAGAATGAGCAGAAATATGCAAGAACCTGAATCAATATACTGCTACTATCAAGGCAAATTCACAAAAAATTATTGCTGATTTGCTGAAGTAATAGAATGGGCTATGTATTGCAGACACAAAGCACGAAACCTTCATTTTCTTTATTTACAGGGAAGCTAAACCCATTTAGAAATTAGCACATACTGGTACTATGATACATGAATAAGAAGTGTATCTTTCGGTGAGTAAAAATATGTAAGAGTTTAACTCCATACGCCGTCAGGGTATTAACGGCAAGTTCAAAGAAAAGGTTTGCTCATTTGCTGCCTTAGCCTAAGAAAATTTTGATAAAATGCCCTGTGTCGGTTTGGCCTTCGATAAAATGCCCTGTCATGTGTGCAATGCCAGGGGCATTTTATCAAATCCCTCTAACCTAAAATGGGGCCTTTCACATAGCAGACTAAGCATTGAACCTCCACAATACAACAAACAACTATTTAGTACAAAAAGAACCTAGTGGGACACACCAACAGGATCTAATTAATCCTAGTTTACTTCCCAGTGGTTTTGTTTCTTAGTTTGTGAAAGTGAAAACGCTGTGAAGGGGCATTAGCCAAGAAAGGTCATACCAGCAATCCCCAAACATTCCTAACACGGCCCCAAGCTGAGAATATTGGTCTAGGTTATCTTGGGAAGATTTCAACTCCTCCCTGATGTCTTCTGCACACATACTGAGCTCAACTTTGCGCTTTCAATGTTCTGAGCGCGAAAACCCTGGAGATGAGGAAGTTAGAGGCATTGCTATAACATCGCGATCATCGGTGGATTAGTACATACATACATAATGGATAACCATGAATTATGCAAACCTCACAGGTTAAAGAGCTTGATTACTGACCCTCATAGCTTGCTGCACGAGAAAAGCACCTCTCTCCATGGAGACATCCTCATATATCACCTTGCTCTTGCCATCCACCGCTTCCTCATCTCATGCTGCAGCATGTGATCTCTTGATTCGGGCATGGTCATCGATGAAGCGATCGACAAGGACTTGGAGCTCGGCATCTGGCTCGATCCTACTATATCAGCACCACACAATGGGCAGTACTTAAGGAGTGATATGCATGCATTGCCAAGGTCCGAATCACTTCAATTCAAGCAAGGGAATGCAGAGTCCGTTTGGTGTATATGAATAAGACGCAAGCACGCACTTGCAGAACTTGTGTGCGCTGGGCTTGCACTTGCTGGTGTGGTGATGCGGGACGAGCTTGAATGTGTTGGAGTCGTAGCCAAAGGGGCACTCTGGGGGCACCATGCGAGGATCCATGCTCTTCTCTTGGGCGTCATTCTTGTCGGATTTGATGGTGGATCTAGATTGTGCCTCAAAATTTCTGGCAAGATTGCGGACCGGGTGGAGACAGCGATGAGGTAGAACGGGAACGGCGATGGCGGCAATGCGCGTGGGGGGCGGAGGCGGTGACGCTAATCTACGGCACGGTGGCAGCTCTAGGGTGGGTCGGATCGGAGCTTTGGGTAGGTCGGGAAGACATGGATTTTCATGGTTCATGCATGCCTGGTGGTGGATTCAGGGCAGAGTTTCTTTTTTCCTTTTTGAGTGATTGAGGGCAGAGATTTGATTGTATCATACGTAAACAAACAAACTATTATTATGGTTCAACATGTATAGGTGGTCTGATATTTTTTTTCTTCGTAATTTTCTCAGTCCGTAATTTTTAAAAAGAGATTCTCGGAGTATTTGATTAGTATAGATCTATATAGATACGTGAATAGATAGCCAGAAAGAATTCTGTGAACACATAAGACATATCCTTTAAGATAAGATCATTATTTATCTTAAGTCTATCTTATACCTATTATTCTGATGTCGCCGGATAGAGCTTGATAAATTACGGCGACCAAATAGAGCTTGATGAGATAACCATCAATAAGCTCTCCTTACCGTCATTTATACCGCCACTGCTAACTCTTTGAGTCCACCACAAACAAAAGTCCACTATAAATGTGTGTACATCGCGAGCGGGAAGGGTCGTTCTTGCAAAGACAGTGCTCACGGCAACAACCACTTACCATCTAATGGTCCTCCAAGCCCCGAAATGGGTCAGAGCCAAACTAGACAAAATCTCGCGCGGCTTTATTTGGAAAGGCGACGACAATGAACATGCTTGTGGAGGACACTCGCTGGTTAACTGGAAAGCTGTCTGCAGGCCAAAATCCTTTGGAGGCCTCGGCATTGCTGACCTCGAGTGCTTTGGCCGAGCACTCCGACTACGCTGGTTGTGGTTCCAATGGATTGAGCCAGAACGCCCATGGGCAGGCACTGAGCTGCCATGCGATGCCACTGATCTCGCCCTCTTCAGGGCTTCCACGACAATCTCTATAGGAGACGGTGGCAAGACGAGGTTCTGGCACGATAACTGGATAGGCAGAATGCCCCTATACCTCCACGTCCCAGAGCTTTACAACATTGCTTCCAGGAAAAATAGGACAATCCAAGACGAGCTACAGGCAGAACGATGGGTCCAATCGGTCGCAAGACTGAATGGCCCTACCATGCTTATGGAATTCATGGATATCTGGATTCTCCTACAGAACCCTGGTGTCACCCCCAATCAGCCAGACTCTATTCGATGGAAATGGACAGTCTCGGGAGACTGTTAAGCCAGATCAGCGTATGCGATGCAATTCCAGGGATGTCACCCAAGGTTCATGACCACCAAGATCTGGAGGGCGCATGCAGAGCCCAAATGCAGATTGTTCTCATGGCTAGTGCTGCATGGCCGTATCCTCACTGCAGACAACTTGGCGCGATGGGATGGCCCCATAGCCCCAGCTGCCAACTATGTCTGCACGAAGCAGAGTCGATAAACCACTTGTGCAAAGACTGTCCCTTTAGGCTCGCAGTTTGGAACCTCGTCAATCACTGGCTGGGCTCCCAGGCCAAAACCACTTCGCAAGGCACTGTGGACGACTGGTGGACGAACGTCCTCGCCAATTCCACTCGGCAGACCAGGCGCATCAAGAGCGGACATATAATATACGCCATGTGGAACGTTTGAAAGGAGAGAAACCGATGGGTATTCAACGCCACGCGTCTCACATAACGTGAGGTCGCGGCGCTCTCCCTACAGAACATCAATCAACGACAAAGGAGTGTCGCCTCTTTTTGGGATTAATCCTTTTTTTATCTTATAAGTTCCTGGTCTTGTTTCCTCAAGCACCGCGCATGTACATACACTTCTGACTTCTTAATTGAAAGATAGTGCTCCTGCCAGCTTCTCAAAAAAATAAATGTGTGTACGAAGATCATAAGACGACGACACAAACGAGTTTGGAATCGTCGAGGAGGAAAGCCCATAGGACTGCACTTATCTTTTTCCACTTCTCTGCTAGCTTGTAACTGCGAATTGCCTATTTGCAATGGCTGGCCCACCTCCAGCTCCAAGCCTCCAAACATGTTTACATATGTCATTACTCAGTAGTCACAGAACAGACTCAAACTTCATTGCAGTCCAATCAAAGATGCCAAGATCTATAACAAGTGAAAGGCTTACAATACCTGATCAGCGAAGAAAGCGTGTAATATATGTACTTAGTAACGAGGAATTGCAATATCAGTATGTACCACCAGTTTTTTACTTACATCGGCAAAAAAAGGCCACTGAAACAGTGTACTGTATTTTTTTTTCCCTTCAATTCTAGACTTACACATGTCAGTGGGGGTTCCCGGGGATGTGTACAAGTGTAGTAGCTACATACATATGTGCTCTTCTGCCTTTTTTGTATGAACAGTTGAATGGAAACCAAATGAGTTGCTTAGCCTGTTGAAGTTAGCAAATCCAAGTAAACATCAAACCCCTGTGTTGATACACTCCTTTTCAGCTTATCTAACGCTCGGTTCTGGAGCTGCCGGATTCTCTCCTTTGATAGGCCATACATGTCTCCAATTACATGAAGGGTTTTGGGCTCACCGTCGTAGATTCCGAAACGGTGCTCGATTATTTCCTTCTCCCTGGTGCTCAGGATCCCCAGGAAGTCGCGGACTTGCTGCCTCATCATCATCTTGTCTAGGACGAGGTCAGGAGGCTCAACATTTGGGTCTTCTGTGATCTCCTGCAGCGTTAAATTGCAGCTCATCTATTTAGTCATGGAACCATTTATCTTTTACTGGAGTGTGTATTCCGCATGAGATATACACGTGCCCCCCACCCCCACCCCCCACACACCCCCCCAGTGTGTTGAATTTATAAACTTCGCTTTACTACAGTGCATATTCCAGGTGTCCAGACAAGTTTTTTGGTATTCTCGCAAGTAGTTCTAGGGACAATTTTTTGTATAACAATGTTTGATATAATTGAACAAACCCTTTCAAGATTGATTAACTCTATCAAGTTTCCCTGGAAGACAGTCAAAGTAGCTGGTTTGATGTAGCGTCGCATCTAACTTGTCAAGCATATCAGTGGAAAGAAGATATTGGTTTAAAAATCCTATTTCCACTACTATTTAACTAGCTAACTTGTTTTAGCATGTCAGTAGAATAGGTACTAGCTAGCACTTTCTCTAAACATTTTTTAAGGCAGATCTACTACAGAGCCACAATGAAAATAGGTCCGTTGCTACTACTACTACTGTTTCTCTTGACTGATCTGCTATGAAGATTGCAGGAAATGATAGTACCTGGAACGTGACTCCCTCATCTGACCAAACTCGATCTTGCATTGATCGTGATTTTCTGGTTTTTGCTTTCAGTCTTGCCAGCTTCTCAATTGTGATACCAGCACGCCGTGCTACATTTTCGTTAGTGGGTTGCTCCCCTTCCAAGATGCATTCCAGCCTTGCTTTCCCGACCTTCTTCAGAAGTGCATAGACACTCTCCTGCAAGGATGGCGCAAGAAAACAAGGCCATGCCATCAAGAAATTTAGAACTTTCATAAAATAGTTCTGCCAGATTAAATGAACTCGTGCCCTCTCAAACTTGGATAATAGGACTAGGATATCATGGTGAGTTCAGGTCGTACCGGCAACCGAATTAGTCTTGAATGCTTGAATATGGACTTTTTAATTGCTTGACGTATCCACCAATATGCATATGTCGGGAATCTACATCCCTTGCTTGGATTGAATTTCTCAAAGGTCTTCATCAAACCACAGCATCCGTCCTGGAAGTAAGAGTAGGAAACATTTACAACATGGAACATGATGGCTTAGGTTTTACAGTAATGTAAGAGAGTGAAACCTGAACTAGGTCCTCAATGTCAAGACCATATCCCTGGTATTTTCTAGCTACATGTATCACAAGGCGGAAGTTAGAGCGAGCCATCTTCTCCCTGCAGCGTCTTCCAATGTGTATAGATGACTGCAGGTCCTTGCAGCTCATTCCTACAGCTTGAGCCCACTCTTCAAGTGTCGGCTCATGGCCACATTGAGCTTCTAGTCTACGCTGAGCCTCCTCTAATTTCATAAGATTCTGTGGGAATTATCGTATCTTGAATTAGTGAACTGAAAGATTGTCTGGGCATCAAGGAAAGGATACAAGGTTATAAGGTGTTCCTGAAAAGAGAGGAGAGGATATAAGACAGGCCTGTATCTGACTGAACAAGTGCTTCTCTTCTTTTGCTGTCAAGAATTCTGTCGTCTCAGGATCTCGTAGAAACAACCTAAAAGGTTCATCTGGATCAAGAACTCTGCCGAACTTCTTTGACTTCTCTTTCTTCTTTGAGTTGGCGACACAGGACACAACATCAGTACTTGATGCTCTGGGAGCATTGCGTTTCTTGGATCTCCTCTCCAGTAACCTTTTAGATCTAATGAACACTTGCCCCTTGCTCACCAGTTCCTCACACGAGAATTCCGAATCCGCACTGGTCAGAAGCACAATGGGTACGCATTAGAATAAAGAACTTCACATTGTGCAAGCCAACACTGCAGAGTTGCACAGCAGTGTTCCAAGCATGACAGAAACAAACCGGTGAAGCTGTGGCACATCTAGCTGGGGGGCTGAAGTGCCTGATTCTTGAGCTAAAAATGCCACCTCCTTCGTCACTGTCGTTGAGGTTTCACCAAGATCCAAATTTGCACCTGATTTTGCAGACGATGTTGAAGTGCTCACAGAAGTAGAATTCTCCTCTTCACTGCCAATAGTGACTCAATTGAGATCAGAATAACCGGAGAATCGAGTAGCACCTAAGCATTAGCGCCAGTTGCTTTACCATCTACCTATTTATTTTTTAATAATGGGGAAAGACAATGCCGCCTCTCAGAACTAGAAAATCATTTAGGGGAGGAAACAGAAACTGTCATACCCTAATGCCGGCTGGTAAATCACTTGGCGTTGTAGATCTCTCAAATAGCTCTCGAATTCATTCTCTTCCCCCTCTTCACTTGCGAGCTTCTTCCCTTGTGTGTGTTGTTCCAAAGCCTTTGAAGAAACAGAAACAAACAACAGGACATTAGCACTAGCAATTATACAAAGTAAAACCATTTAGATAAATGATGTGAATTGCACTTTTTAAACTTTTAGCTATCATGAGTGGATGACCACATGAAGCAAGGTTGGACGACAAACCATGTCCAGTAGCAACTCCAGCAAGGCCTTTTCACCCTTCAAGGATATGGAACCATGAGCCTGCTCTTCTGCTACAAGCGATGGCGAGTATTGGCACGCGGTGGATGTTCGGCCGGTGTTGTCATGTATCATCGGAACTGCCAAATCAGATCAGTTCAGTTTTCATGGTCAGTACAGAGATGATACATGGCTACACGTAACAGACCCGTATATAATATACCTGAGGTGCGCGAGGGAGATGGGGAGGAAGGGATGGAGGTCGTGCTCCTGAAGTTGGGCGATGAGCTAGCAAAGAGGGGAGAGGAGAGGAGGCTCCGGCTGGAATTCATAGGGGGAGAGAGGATCCTCGGCAAGGCTGGAAGAGAGTAAGATAGCAAAAGGAAGAAGAAGAAGAAGCAGCAGCAGCAGCTCAGAGGCTCCAAGGAGGAGGAGCAGCTGCAGAGTTTGGCTGATTCAGTGTCCTTGCTGCCTGCAGCCGCCGCCTCCTATCCGTTTTGATCACAGTATATTTGCAGGTGAGAGGAGGGAGATGATTCATCCGATCAGGAACCAGCGATGATTGTTTTACCACAGCACAGTAGCGGAGTCATGTGGAAGGACGAGAAGAATGTGTGCAGTGCAGACCAGTGAGCGAAGATAAGGCGCGCAAGCAGCACCATGAATTTTGCTGCCAGGTGGGGGCCGCATATTGCCACCTCAACATTGGACCGAAATGCCCCCGTCTCATATCCTCTCTTCTCTCGCTCCTCCCTGCCGCGGTGACTGAGGAGACGATCGGCGTACCGCCGGCCACTACACCGGCACGCGGGATATTGCTGTCCGGGATGGCCTCCGTCCTCCTCCCGCTGGCTCCTCTCACTCTCCTGCCGTCGCCGCTCCCATTTCGAGGGGAGTCGATTAGCGGGAGCGTGTTCATCCGCTGCACGCCGGACGGGAATGAAGAGCTACCCTGCGACATTCCTACCTAAGGTTCATGCAGCAGCAAACGCTCACAAAATCGGTAGACCAAATCGGCGCAACCTGAAGAACTCAGGTGCCGCGCGCGTCTCTTCAGTCGCCGCCGGTGCGCCGCGCGTCTGCAGTGTCGCACATAGGCAGGATGGGGCATGTGATCAAAGAGGGCACGTATATGATCAAATTCCTCCTTTAATCAAATCTAAACTAACTGCGCAGCCGGAAGGAGGGAAGGAAGGGGAACTCACCTAGCTCGGCCGTCGGGATGCGTGTCGTGCGCCTCGTTCGCACGGTGGTGACGTCGACAACGACCACCGTCGCGGGGGCGACGCTCAAGGTGGGCGACATGCTGCGCTCGCATCGGCGGCGCTTCACGGAGGGCGACGTGGCGGTGTACGCGGGGGTGAGCGGCGACCGCAACCCCGTCCACCTCGACGACGCCTTCGCCCGCGGGACCGGCGGGTTCGAGCGCGGCCATGCTCGTCGCCTCCCTCTTCCCCGCCCTGATTGCCTCCCACATCGTACGCTCTCTAATCCCTCTCTCTCAGAGGCATTTCGCCGAACAGCAGGTGGGCACGACGATTAGATCGGCCTTGTGCAATGCAGCCTGGAGCCGTGTACGCGAGCCAGTCCCTCAAGTTTGCGGCGCCGGTGTACGTCGGAGACGAGGTGGTTGCGCAGGTGCAGGCGCTCAATATCAAGGCCACTGGCAGGAGGCACATGTACTATTATCAACCACCATCTCCTCTTCTTCCTAGCATTGTCTGTAACTAATGTCTGTTTGACAGTGTCAAATTCGCAACCAAGTGCTTCACGGCTGACCAAGAGGCTCTCACCATTGACGGCGAAGCAATGGCTTTTCTACCCACACTGCACCTGCAGCTCAGCTCAGAGGCAATCGAGTGACAAGTACGTTCATTAGACGACTAATAGAGCAAATGCTATCATCATCTTGACTGGCTTTAGATATGCCTGCTGTAAAGGCTTATTCTCCCTTTATACTCTGAAATAGGGTTATCTATATATCTGTTTCGTCTTGCCTAGTACACACTATGATTGCTCACCAGGTTGAACTGCTCATGCACTGTGGTAATCATCTGATCCACAACAACGTCTCTGGGTAGTAACAAATGCTTTCCAGTCCTAACTGAGCTTGGTGTGCCATCATTTTAGTTATTACAAACCAACGTCACTGTTTGTCCTTCATTTTCTGGTATAGTTAAGGTCTTCACGCTCTTGTAAACGAGCTGAACGAACCATCGCTTCCACAAGCAGCAGTAGGATCTTGCCTAAAAGACAAAATATCAAAAGAATATTCAAGTGATGTGAGTTTTGGCAAGAATTAGAAACGTTGGTCTATTCGAATTCTGTCAAAACCTGACTTATCACCCTTTCACCTGACTTATCACGAGTGTCTAAACTCTGAACCTCAGCAACACATCACAACAAGGCATGAGAGCAAGATGGACATCCTCAACTTTACTAGATTTATTCTTGTCCTCAAATTTAGCTCAGCTAAATAGTTTAAGACAGTATTTGCTGCAATGCAGAACCAAAATCGGGCAATAGAACAAAAAACGACAATTGAAGTACCCACACTTCACTCCCTTGGCAAAACGATGACCAAATATTCCTAACAGTAATATTGTACTTCTACATGCCCTCGGGTACACCGGCAGCTGCAGGAACCTTCTTCTTTGGCTTCTCCACAACAATTGCTTGGGTAGTCAGGACCATTCCAGCCACCGAAGCTGCATTTTGCAGGGCACATCTTGTCACTTTTGCAGGGTCAATGACACCAGCTTCGACCAAGTTCTCATGCTTGTCAGTCATCGCATTGTAACCAAACTCCCATTCGCTATCCTTGATTTTCTCTACAATCACTTCCCCTTCAACTCCAGCATTGTGCGCTATCAATGCTGCAGGTGCCACTAGAGCCTGCAAATCACAAACAGTATTAGTAAGATAAAAAGAACAGTTAAATGCTCTAGCTACTAACTTGATGAATGTTGTGATGAAACCAACATGTCAAAGTTAAACTGCTAACTATTCTATATAAAAATCAGCAAATCAATTGCTTGAAACTACAAACTAAGGCATAGCATCTATCGTACCTATACGGTACAACTGTATCACTATTATTTCATTACTTATAATCGCAGTATAGTCATTTTCGTTGGAATAATACCTTTTGAATGATATCAGCACCAAGGCGCTCCTCAGGGTCATCCAACTTCTCCTTGATGGCCGATACAAATGTTGACAGATGAACATAGGCTGCACCACCTCCAGGTACTATACCTTCCTCTATAGCTGCGAAAGTTGCATTTTTGGCATCCTCTATACGGAGCTTGCGGTCCTCAAGCTCTGTCTCAGTTGCAGCTCCGACCTTTATCACAGCAACTCCACCAGAAAGCTTTGCAATTCTCTCTGCCAGCTTCTCAGAATCATATACTGAATCTGTCTGGGAAAGCTCTCTTTTCAGCTGTGCAATTCTTGCCTGGATCTCATCTTTGGTGGCAACATCTGCTATAATGGTGGTGGATGACTGGGAGATTGTCACTTTCCGGGCTATGCCGAGCTGCTCCACTGTTGTCTGCTCAACTAGCAAGCCGAGATCTTTGGCTTGAAATTCAGCACCTGAAACAAAGGACAGGGAAAGACGAATATATACCAGCACATTAGACAACAGTACATAGTTTTTTTTTAAGGCCACATTATAAAGTTAGGACCAATTACAGGGTGAAACAAATGGAAAATGTTTAGTTTTCAATTTCTGAAAGCTCAAATATCAACTCGATTTTGTTTCTACACCTAACCACTACTTCAATCAATACAAAAATTTCAGTGGTATTTTACATACTGTAGCTTGCTAGAGAGCAAAGAAACACACAAATCTTGCATATCCTAGTTGAATAGTTAATATGTAGACCTGTAACCTGATGATAAAGTCAAGATTAAGCAAATACTAAAGTAGGTTTGTGTCATAAATATAAGTAAAGCTAATAAATGAGGTGGGGCAAAATATTGTAGCCATATTAGCAATAGAAAGTATTCAGCTGAGAAAAGAGTTTTTGGTTCACATATATGAACATCGTTGGACTACAAACCAAAGTCCAGTTAGCCTAGCAGAAAGTAGTTTCACCTGTAACAATGGCAATATCCTGAAGGAGAGCCTTGCGCCTTTCACCAAACCAGGAGCTTTAATTGCAGCCACATTCAGAATTCCTCTAAGCTTGTTGACAACTAAAGTTGCCAAAGCCTCACCAGATACATCCTCTGCAATTATGAGAAGTGGTGCTCTTAACTGTGTTGTTTGCTCCAACAAAGGAATGATTTCTTTTATTGAGGAAATCTTCTGATCAGTGACAAGAATTCGAGCGTTTTCAAACTCAACAACTGACTTCTCAGGATTGGTGACAAACTGAGGAGAGATATATCCTCTATCAATCTGCACAAATGGGTCAAACGAGTTACCAATTCAGCATCACAAAAAACTACAGTACTTTTTCAACCACAAAAAGGAATCAGCAAGAGGACAGTCCTAGTTAGGCTGCTGACCTCCATTCCTTCTTCAACTTCAATGGTAGTCTCAAACGATGATGATGACTCAATCGAGAGAACACCATCAGGGCCAACCTTGTCAATAGCCTCCGCGATCATGGTCCCAACAAAGTCATCATTTCCAGAAGATATAGCAGCAATAGCTGAAATAGAACAACAAAGTATTTTACAATATATTCCTTCCTTATACATAGAGCAAGCTATCTGACTTTCAGATGAAAGCATCCAAATCCTCATTATAAAGCATCTCACCTTAATATCCCCACTGCCCTTCACAGGCCTTGACTTCTCTCAAGTTCCTCAACTAAACTTTGCACAGTCTTATCTATGCCCTTCTTAATAGATACTGGATTTGCCCCTGAAGTAACACTCAACAGGCCCAATTTTATGATCTCACGAGCCAGAACAGATGCAGTTGTCGTCCCATCACCCGCCGAGTCATTTGTCTTGCTAGCAACCTTTCATTCGACAGATAAAAATGTGTACGGTAAGAAGTTAAGAGATGAATTAATTATCCCCATCCAGAAAACATATATGGTTTGTACATGACAAGAAACAAAATAAACACATTAGCTCAGAGAACAGAATGCTTACTTCACGAATTAAAGCAGCACCCGCATTCTCCATCGGATCAGCGAGCTCAATAGCCCGAGCAATGGTAACTCCATCGTTAACCACTTTTGGGCTCCCAAACTCATCCAAAACGACATTCCTTCCTACAAAACCAAGAAATGAGAAGAGAGACCAGAACAAGGACCAGCCTTGTACAGATGAAAAAAAATCATAGATGGATAACATACTGATCAGAAATTCCCAAAGGAAGATGCACTAAAAGGACACTTCAGAACTGACGAAGTTAACATAACATCACTAGGTTGCAGTTGACCGTGATAGGTGGAAACATATATGAAAAGTTTCTGCATGAGAAATTTGGAATCCCTGCACTTCACCTAATAAATCTTTGGATTCGTACCTAAACCATAAGAAATGGAAGCACCTGATACTTGCATAGACACCGTAACATAAAACATCCTATCATAAATTTGATTCAGAGGGTCATGATGCTAGATATCCCATGTACAAATAATCGTAAATTTCCGCATCATGGAAATATATTCGTTTTATTTTTTGCGAGAGATCAAAATAGATTCATCAGGCAGTATCCAAACAAATCGACAATGAGTTGACAGCACAAAGGGACGGGGCTAGAGATCGCGCAACCTCTGGGGCCGAGGGTGACGCCGACGGCGGCGGCGAGCTTCTCGACGCCGGCCTGGAGGGAGGATCGCGAAGCCTGGTCGAAGGCGATGTCCTTGGCGGACGCGCGCACCGCCGACTGCGTGCGACGCCGGCCGCCGCTGGGCAGCCTCGCCGCCGACGGCCTCCTGGTTCTCCTGTCCCTCTGCCGCCACCGATGACCAAAAAAAAGTCAGCAGCAGAAGATAATCGCATGGAAAAGAAGGAATAGATCAGCAGGGGTTTTAGGGGTTGTGGTACTTGGAGGGCGGAGGAGCCGAGGAGGAGTGAGGAGTCGGTGGTGGGGATGGTGGCCATGGCAGGCACGATTAGGTCTAGGGTTTTGGGATGAGAGGCGGCTGAGAGGAGGAGGAGGAGCGGAGAAGTTTGTTGAGGGTTTGTGGAGATTCTAGAACGTTCCAGCGGGGTTTTGAGTTTAAAAAATATCAGGGTGAAGACCTTAAAATCCTTTTGCTTATAAATAAATTTCATGTAAATCAACTCATAACCTGCTGGACTATCTATAATCGTAAAAGATTAAGCAACCCACGGATAACAAAGTTGACACAGGAATCTAAAAAATCCCAGGTGCCCAAATATAATGACCATGCTAACGATACCTAGCAAGTGGTGCCTCCAGGATCAAACGGATGACCAACACGTAAGCTGTGCTCAACAAGACCCTAATATAATCGGCAAAAAAGAAAAGGACCCTAACGGTTAACTGATTTGATCGCAGTTCACCAAAGATCGTACTACGGATGCATGCACACTTTAGATTTTTACAACATTTTCTTTTTCTCCCGGCCTCCGCTTCAAGAGATGAACACAGCCAACACATGCACACTGAATTAGATGATGGTCTATACTCTCTCTCTCTCTCTCTCTCTCTCTGTATTTCCTATCAAGTCCAAGAGTCAAAAGTATACATTAAGAGAAAAAAAAAGCTACCGAAATAAACATATATTTCGGTAGAAATGTATGCATTACATGTAATGGAATCAGCCGACATACTATTCTCGCTAATGGCCTGCACTATACAGATGTTATGTACAAAAACGAACGGCCGTCAATCCTATTGCACTGCAGCTTCTCAGACCCCACGTAATCACATAGCCGCACAAAATGACCATTGATCGGACGAGCTGCCATCAAGAGAAAAAGAACGAATCAAATGGCTACACGGATGGAACCCACAGATAACTGATCTAATTTTCTTTCTCTTCCTAGCTCTTGGTAGTATTCGAACTAGAAGTGCCACCACCTTTTCTTTTTGTTCTCCACAACTGGTAACTCTGCATCAGAGGACGATCAACATATCAAATACCAAATCAAACAGAGAAAACAATAATATCTAAACACAAAATCTGCGTACCTCCTTCCGGATATATCGAGTTGTAGTGCACCTCAGCCCAAAAACTCAAGCATATAACTAGGAGTGCAGGAAAAGAAATAAACAGGCTTTAGATACACGAGAGTGCAGTATAATATAATCATCTAAAAACAGTACAGATTTGGCAACAGAAATATTTGCTTTCTGAAATTAAATTAAAACTACCTCTTTCTGATTTCTGAACAACAGGGAGGATTTCAATGTAGCATGTATCTCGGAATGATGTCAGGATGAAAATCTTCACACCATACTGCAACAATCAATGCACATACTTGAGTTTCATAGGAGTATGACAGACTAACTCATTGATATAAATGCCAAGAAATTCCAGAATAGAAAGAGCTGTTGTTTGTAAAGTTCTGCTACCCAATCAGTCAAACCTAAAAGATGTCCTGAGGCTTTTTTGTTGTTGTTGTTGTAAAGGAGGCCCCATGGTATAAGAAATAGGAACCCAAATTCAAGTCCATGAGTACTTGAACCTGGGTGATGGGATTGTACATCCACTCCCCCACCCAAGTGAGCTAGGCTCACTTCCTAAGATATTCTGAGTGGACCAGCGATTCTCATTTTATGCGATAAACATACAATTAAATTATTGCAATGCCCAAGACATCACTGCAAAGACCAAAATGGATCAGGGAATCGGACAGAAAGATCAACCAGGTCTATAAAAGCAAACGTTTAATAACATCGATAGTTGAACTATATTATCAAACCGTGCATGAAATTACAGTACAGTTGTTTACAAAGCTGTTTGTCAAAACTAAATTTGTCACTCACATATCGTGAGAAAATGAAGGACCTATTTTAAGTTCATTTACTGCATAATTTGGACAAAAGTATGCACAACAGAACGATTAAAGTGTCAGGAAGAATCATGTTTACCGAGTCTGCAGCAGCCTGCAATGTAACGTGGTCACCCCACTCTCCACTCCTGGTTGGTTTGGTTAGCATAAAAAGTGAGAATACGTATCTTTACATTGCAAACCAAACATTTACTAATAAATAGCAGAAAAGGGAGCAAATACTCACTTTGACATCCTTTTAAGATATTCTCTGTAATCCATAGGGACATATCCAGCATATATCTCAGGTTGAGATTCAAGCTGTGAAACAGTTTGAAGGAGTTCATAGGGAATACATTAATGTGAGAACATAGAAATCTGACAAGGAAAAAACGATCTGTCATAATACAAAGACACAAAACCAGTTCACATAACCGTATGCATACACCTCAAAATGCAGTTGTCATGCACTACCGATCGTTTATGCCAGTACCACTGTACCAGCACGGAAGTATGAAACTAGACATTTACCCATAGAATGTGCATGCACAGATCTTCACAAATGGATGAACTGAAAGTCTTTTCATTAGTTTCTCTGACCATTGACAATTGTAGAAATTAAGAGGTTCATCTGTACTAGGTTTAGTTTCACTGAGAAGATCCACATGAGTCCCACAGAGCTAGAACGCAGTGAAGCCATTAAAATTGCTTGTCTCCCCTGCAGGAGCTTTCAGTAGAAAAGTTGGCAAACTTTGACACCACCCATGCCATAGTGACGTGTATTTGTAACAGCATGAGTAGTGAACTGGCCAAACTAGAAACCCTCCTATTTTCATTTGGATTATATATGATTGATTTTGGGGTATTGGTTATTGCATTTTATTTCATGAATGATCATAAAGGACATGGTGCAAATGGCATTGGAATGTGATTCTAGTTAATCTACCATCATGTGATTTCTGTATCGATCAACAAAACCATTCTTCTGGTAATCCCTAGAGTAGAAAAAACCTGATAGAAGTGGTCATTTTGACAATACTAACCTGCTTCAGCACTTGTTGCCGAACAAATCTATGGTGGTCAGTGACACGATAGAATTGATCAGATAATGCGCGGAACTGTTTAAAAGGAAGATCCAGAAAGAGATAAATACTAACATCAAACATGCTATTCTGGAAAAAGTGAAAAAGAAAAGGAATCTTGCAAATGCTAAATAGACCTGACAATTGCCATCTCCTTTAACCTTGAGCTCAACCAAATCGTACAGCACCAACCTAAATAAGGAATCACATCGGATCCCAGATAGCAGACTGTCAGAAGACTACATGGAACATGGATCGTATAATCGAACACTGTGTATAGATTTGTGAGGTAAACGATCGATAATATGCACTCACATGATTAGCAGTTTAGCACCGTATCACAAAAAAGTTAGCATGAGCTTCAGGTGTATTGATCACAGTGTTCAAAGCTAATCTAGCGTGGCTATCGGCTTAGCGATAAGGTAAATATACTGCAATGTTCTCTACCTGTTAAGGAGTCTTTGGTGATCTGAAAAGGCTTCATCGACAGAAGGAATCTCTCCATTTGTTTTAGGAACATGCTGCAGTAGCAAAATGAGTAAGTAAAAGATATCTAGGACACGCAATTGATCTTTGTGGGAAAACATACAAGTTTATCAAAAATTCCCAAAGGATGAGTTTCTTGATTATCATCACAAGGAGAACTAGATATGCAGGTTTTTTGAAGAAGGATGTAGGTTCTGTAATTTTGTGACTTGCAAAAGTGATGATAAAAAGCTTAATTAAATGTTAAAAGGGGGGCATAGGATGGGCAGAAAACTTCCAAAAATAAAATGTAGGACAGTAAAAGAAGAACATGGCCAGCTATCTCAGCATTTGCGTCATACGATCCAACAATGGGCATGCACTAGGTAGATAATTCTATCAAATCAAGAGCATTATTTGTTTTCCCATACGGTAGAGCTCATAAATAGTGTTTGGCATCCTTGGCTCATAAATGAAGCATTTTCTGATGACCTAGCAGGAACTACCAATTCCAACCCCCTCCAAACTTGAGGGCATGGTCTTACTCGTTAGTTAGTTAATTAGTTAGAGACGCAGAACTTTAGAACCCATTGAAACCGTACAAACCGAAAAATGCTACAGTTGAATTCTCCAGGCAGCGAATCAATCTTAATATATATCCACTTTGAAGTAAATATTAAAATGGCCACTGGAAGCCTGCTGCGTGTTTTGATACCCATTCCAGTAAAATGCACCTCACAGTCTCATGTTCCAATTATGCTGTCATAGTAGATATGTTGGATCACGAGGAAATGAGTACTTACAGGAACAGGAACCATGTCGTTCAATCGTTTCCCGACTTCACCATCTAGAGCAGAGAAATCCTCTACAAGCTCTATTGAGCACCCTTGGCCATCATGTGCATTATCTTCAGGGCTTGAACATGAACTAAACGGCTCCCTGCTCTCTGCTTCTTCAGAAGCTGGAGCTGCACCTACATTTATGCAAGAAGAGTCAAGATACTAGGAAATGGACGCTACAATCCATCCCCGTAGAGGGCTTCAAATCTATCTGATCTAGAACGCAGCTACGCCTTGAATTTTACTCCTTTTTTTTTGGTATTGAAATAGATACCTGAGGCTACATCATGGACGATTTCTGGGCGAAACCATTGCTGCGCGAGAACGGTGGCGTGCTGCTCATCATCGGCAGCGCAGAACTCCCCTGACGCTTCGGCCATGGCGATTTGGGCGAGCTCCTCCTGAAGGGCGTGCGCGATGATCTCGTCGTTCTCGACGGCGTCGTCTTTCTGGGCGACATGATCGACTTTGATGTCAGCGGAGGCAGGGGCAGGGGCACTACCCTCATCAACCCCATCAAGAACGGCGTACTCGGCCGGCGTGTAGGAGGCGTAATCGGTGGTGGCGGATTGAGGATGGTGAGCGCAGTGGTCGGCAGCATCGCCGGCGCCTTGGAGGAGGTGGTGGAGGCCCCATCGGATGATATCGGGATCCTGCTCGCGCAGCACCATGGGCCGGCGCTTTGATTGATGAGAAGCAAATCTGTGCAGAGAAAGGAAAGGAAGAGGAGGGGATTGGGGATTGGGGATTGGGGATTGGATTGCTCTTACTTGGCGATGAAGTAGAGGGGATTGAATTGAGTTGATGATGCTGCTACTTATAACAAAGGGGGATACGGTTTCGTGCCTCACTGACACGTGGGGCCCACGTGTAGAGGCTTGTGGGGCCCGCAAAGTAATGGCTTTCTTGAGCCGCTCGCCAGCCAGCCTAAAGCTTTGTGCCTCTCCCGCGGTTTACGTCGAGACGAGATCCCTTCCTCTTTTATCTGCTTGCGCTCTCTCTTCCTTCAAACAAATGATGATCCTAGAAAAATAGAATCACTCACACTTTAAATCGAACAAAACTTCTCGTTACGACTGCATAAACTACCTTCGAGATCAATTCGACATGGTATTAAGCTGCCTAGCGCCACGAGCCGACCACAACACCTAAACAATCAGCAAAACAGGGACGGACCCGCTCTCACTTTCTTGTCTTCTTTTAGTTTTATATTTCCCATGTCGTTCAAAACGAGTCTATGTATAAATAACATCTATAAGTAGCCGCAACTTCCAATCAAAATGGGTTCAATTTGTCGGGAGTGGGGGAGTGCACATGGGCTAAAGTTAGACTATGTAGATTGAGTTTTTAAAAAGAAGAAAGAAATGGCTTTTCTCTATTTTCCCCTGCACGTTGTACCACGACCACAGGAGACATTTGTTGGGCAAATATTGCGCTGTGATCATTTCACTGTTTCTACAGACTCATGCTCGTTGGGCATATGGCCTGTTCGGGCGGCCTGTGTGATTCTTAGCCCGTAATTTCCTGAGCGCATGTGCCGTCAAGTGTTTCATAACTTAAAGGCCTACTCCCTTTCAACAAAATAAAAGAAGCCCTACTCCAATATGGACCGGGCCTTCCTTCACAAAAGAAAGAGTTAGTATGGATCGGGCTTCATACTATACAACTTAAAGTCCACACTTTCTCTTTAAAAAAAAAGATTTCACACAGTCTTGAAGTGGTGTAGCATTTCTTTTACTAATTCATTTTACCCCGAAACGGTACATAGCACCCGAGCTCACGCTCTCACCATCAACAAAACAGATGTAAATGCTTAAATACTTAATAGACTTGCGGTTATCTGCAGAAAGGAACGGAAGAGTCATAGTAAACCTTTTTTTCACCAAAGATATCGAGACATAGTCTTCTCGTGCATAGACTATTCAAATATTTATACCAAATGAAACTAAGAACATTCTAAATATACTAGTCTCTAAAATCACATATAGTCTTCACCTTGCGGTAGGAGAACTCCAACATTTACAAACTTCTCAATTTCTTCACACGCTTAAATACTTGCAAACCATTTAGGAGGCGCCAACCTCTAGGAGTAATAGGAGCTTGATCTCCACTTGGAGATGATTGTTTACCTAAATGCTCAATGAAAATCCAATTCAAATTCTCGAGATTTCTCTCTTCACTCAGAATGTCTAAACAACAGGAACTCACTGGACAGAAACTCTAAAAGGTTCTAGCTATTCCAAACGAACCTCACTTGGAGGGCGCAGATCAACACCTAGCGCACTGAAACCTATTCTGACAAACACTTGGACATTTTGGCCGACTAGTCCGGACATTCTAGATGAACACTGAAATTTGGTGTAGAGAGTTTTCCAATGACTTTTAGGATGTATTTCTTTCGAACACTTAAGAAGTTATCTCCTTCCATGCTATTGACTAGCTCCTTCTTTATAGTACGGTTATCATATACTCAATGTGATCATTGGATTGCTAAAAAGACTAGAAAATGTTCTTAACCTTCTCAATTTAATGCTGTCTTTTTCTCAGTATTTTAGGGGTCGTTAACACTTGTTCCATGCCTTGGGGATTAAAAACCTGATCAACATCTTGATGCACACATTTATCCTTTAATTATTTTTTCATTAATCATCAAAATCCACTTAGGTGCCAAAGTGCACTTTCATCTACATGTGTGATTTTATAATTTTTCAAAAGCACTTCTTTTACTAGGGTCACACGAGTCTCGATGCTATTTTTTGGTGTTTGCACTTTACTTTGCCCCTGTGTTGCTATACTCGAGGTCCTCTTTGGTTCAAAATAATTTCATAAGAATTTTGGAGGATTACATTCCTTGGGATTTCTTTTCCTATAGAGTTTGTTTGACTTGTAGGATTGAAAACTATAGAAATTTCTCCTACGGACTATTTTGCATGGAATTCCAATGAAAATTTTCCATTGAGTCCAATCTCTAGGAAAATTTCCTTTTTTCTATGACAACTATGACATACACCAAACCCTTAAAGAGAATTTGTGTGTTTTTCTGTTGAGCAACTGAATAACTTCTAATACTTAAGGCTTGTTTGGAACAAATGATTTTGTAGGAACTTTATGTAGATGGAATCCTATAGAAAACTTTCCTATGGATCCCTTTGGGTTGTACGATTGGGTTTGAAAACTCCTGTAGGAATCCTTCCTTTCCACTCAAACCTTACTTTTTTCATTCCTTTGAGAAGTGCAATGCAACATGTGTATTTTTCCTGTGTTTTCAGTTCTTGTAGGATACAACATACTAGAACGGAGATGCGCATGTTGCCGCGCCCATCCAACTTGAGAAAAGAATAATAGAAATATCTAAAAAAATTAGGACGGTAGAAACATATGATAAAATTAGAACGGTTCAAATTAAATGGAACATGTGATATAAGTGGCGCGGCATAATTATTTTTAAAAATTAAACACTGTCACAAGGGTGAAAATCAGATGACTATAATTACAACATAGTGAGTAATTACAACAAGGGACCTTAACACAGTAGGCACATATTAAAATTTATCTCCAGGCTGCAACACTGAAGAAAATTTCAGTTCTACAGAGTCGGAGCTGATCAAGATGACGTGAAAAGACCAACTGTGTGAATTTAGGAGAATCCTTCCCTTTATCAACTTGTGCTCCTTTCTTAGCAACAAGATATTATCGAGACTGATGTCCAACTACTGAATAGTGAGAAGCCTTGATTATTGTAGCCTTGAATGATAAAAAAAACAAAGAGTAGCGAGAAGCCTTGATTATTGTAAAAATGGTCTTTTCAACAGATACTTCGATAATTGGACTTTTTAATAGATAGTTAGGTCTCAATAGAGTGTTATTTCTAAGAAGCATTAATTATAATGTATAATGTGTATAATCTTGTGCAATTTATGAATATGTAAATAAGACATAAAATAGTTATTACATAATGTCTTGCATTATCTATGCATTTCAACAGGGGTTCGAAGCAAAGTTATAACCCTTCAGGAATCCAAGGTTCTGGTATTGTAAAAGTTGCAACAAATGTTAGGTTTCCAAATTTCATGAGATCACAAGAAACGCAATGATTCTAGATATATTAGTAAACAACACGAGTGGTCATATTATACCTAGGTATCGTGACATAGTTCATTCACATAAACAATATTTGGCATGTAGAGAAAAAATTGCAAAAATAAGAGCAGACAAACAAATTGAGAAAATAGAAAGACTGGCAAAGCATGAGATGTTAAATCAACTATAGGCCAAGATTGAAAGGAAAAGGATGTTTACTGATGGTTGCAGGTAGGAGACTATCTTCAGCAGTATAGAGAGGGTTCACATTTGCTTCTGTGAGAGAAGCTGGACACACAGTGCCATCCTTCCAACCAGAGAGAGCACTGGTACTGCTCCAATCTTTTCTCAGAGGGATCCTCCCTGCCTACAAAGACTAATACTGATCTGATGTTAGCTAGCAAATTTCATCGTATGCCTATTTTGTTTAGTGAAAAACTTAATTAATCATCGGCGTAAAACTCGAATGCTAAACGCCAAATTGATTGAACATCGCACACAAGGCATTGAATAGCTTATTGTTCTGCCTTAATATTGCAGCTCTAGACCAAAACTTTCTTTTTCTCATGGAATAATCCAGCAGAATATGCGTCTTAGTGGTGCTAGCTAGGTCATGTAATAATAATGTACTTTACATAACCATTCACTACATCTAGCACGCCTAAGAAACCGTCGTCGTCTACCTTTTTTCCCCCTCTAGTGAGAGCTACAGCTACTGCACGTGCGCCTCCAGTTTTGAGCAAGGCATATGCAGACAACTCTTTTTCAGCTCACTTGCTGCTGGTTTCCGTAGAATCGATAGGCGCCATAGGCAGTAGCGGCATACATGCCAGGATCAGGGAATGGTGCTGCAGGGTAGCCATACCTATTATAGAACAGTGAGGCCATGCAGCACATTTCGTTATCAATCCCCAGTTGTGAACAACAAGTATAGTATTGTCAAGTTCCTGGGTTATGTTTGCTACAACATTTTAATGTTTGTTTGTTGGGAGTAAGGCAAGATCAGAGTAGGTCAGTTACCTGCTTAATTGCTGGATTACAACCCCATGAAAGGCACACGGGTTGTTTCCCGATAATGCTTCCGTTTAGCCCTTGCAGTGCATCTTCTGCATTCTTTCTGGCAAAAGGAAAACATTGACAGTATCAACCATATATCATCATGGCAACAAAGGCAATTAAATATGTGTAAATTGTATATGGGGAGGGAACTGAAGGTGTGAAATGTATGGGCTCATCATACCTCTAAACAAACTGCACGAAGCCGCATTGTTTCCCAACTAGAATCTTCAGAGGAAATCTCACCATACTGGGAGAAGCTCTGCCTAAGGTCATCTTCACTAACAGTTGGGTGAAGCCCACTGATAAATACCTATGGATAGTTAAAGGACGATAATGAAAAGAGAAAAGCTGCAAGGTGTGTATTACGTAAGTTAAAACAAATACTCAAGGTTGTGTTCGTCAAATCCCCATCTGACCGAGCAGATCAACCAGTAGACCCAGAAGTACCTAAACCAACAAACTTTTCAGAAAATAGAAATAAACAGTCACATTTATCCAAACAGCTATAATAAATAGTCACATTTATCCAAACAGCTATAAATGATTCTCAAAGCACACTTTATACCGTAGAACAATGTTATTGGCCATTCATAAGGCAACAGTCCACTATCATTTCCTAGGTGTTTAACCAATCAGTGGGATCATGTACTATATCAACTCATCTCATTATCGCCAAGAGTAATCCATATATTCCAAAAGATTACCACAAAAGTAGCAAGGTCCACTATACGGAGAAAATGAACTTGTATGCAATGATGATCAAAATAATGTGGACTAACTTCTAAATGAATCTCCCTCTAAAATATTCTAAACATAACAAGTCTAGATAAGCAGTGAGGTACAAGTGAAAATTTTAAAATATAGGGGAAAAGGAGATTCTAAAGGGCATAGTACTACTATTTTCTAAATATAGTTATACTTTAAAACTACAACTATCTACAGTTGCTTAAAGTCACTAAACCTAAAAAATAATTTTGAAGGAACAGAACTGAATCAAGGAACATTCATTCAAGACCTAAAATTAAAGCAAACTTCAACTTAAACCATGTGAACAGTGATAGATAATCACATTATTCCCCAAGTCACCACTGACACATACAACAAAATAATAGAGTAAAATCTGTGCAATTCTAGCAGCTTATATAGTAGATCAAATAAGAAAAGAACATAAAGGTACATTTTCTTTCTGTACTGCCAAACATTAAGGCACATATATATAAGAACATGAATGCAAAAGTAGAATTGATTAAGGAATTATATTTAACTATGTAATCCTTTAAAAAAAATCATCTACTAACTCCTGGCCTAACTTGTGTCCAAATAGACACCATTGGTCATGGGGTGGCCAAACTACACTGCAGGCATGCAATGCCACTGGTCATGGTGTGACCAAACAAACCTGCCTTGCCATGAGTTTAGTCCTATAGCGAGCCAAAATATCCCAGCCTTGCTAGCAAGACTGAGCCACGCTGCAAGTAGTGGCATGGCAATGTTGGCCAAAACGTTAAGGTCTAAAAATAAGTTTGTCTAGGGTAGGGTTTAGAAAAAATAATAGAAAGAAAGAACATTAAATGAATTTTTTTTTCATTTCGAGCATATAATGATTGAAAAATCTATAAACTGAACCTGAAGATTTTCTGGAATTTGCAGGACCAATTCTCATAGGCCTAGCAGTGTTAGCATCAATAACAACATTTGCACCTTTGACAGAGGAGTACTTGTTGGAAAAGGTCTCTAATAATGAGGCATTGGTTACATCAGAAGCAAGATTGCCTACATATATGGAGGGATCTCAAGCAATATTTGAACGCCTACCCAAATGCACTCTATTGGATTGATAGTAGTTCGACATCGAGCCGTTGAGACAGAGAAACAATTAATGATGAGATGCATAAAAATTAAGTTGAACCACGCTCTCCTTAATTTAAATTGAAAACAGTGTGCTGTTTTTCGTCAAAAATGACAGTTTACCTCAATAGTTGCATTTGGAGGAATTTTTTGGACGCCCTTTTTTCCATAAGCGAGTTCAGGAGGAACATTGATCAATCTGTGAAATTTTCATTACCATCAGAATGCAGAACAATAATGTTTTCCGCACACAATCATGACAGGATCAGAGTTTTTTTATGTGTGAGTGCGTCTCTCCAAATGCTCTTACATGTATAAGGTTATTATCGAAAACAAGGCAATAATTAGAACTAACAAGTGTTTGCTATGTGATCTTTTTTTTTGCTGATATCAAGCTGAAATGAACTATATGTGTTTTGATGTGACGAGAGCAACTTAGCATATTTCACTATCATCAATTAAAGAAATAAGTCTAATACAATCATCGACATCGTTCTTTGGTCTGTGTCTTGGTTTGTAACTGATATCAACAAGTCTTCCTCTAAAAAAAAAGATATCAACAGGTCTTAGCCCTCTATAAAGTTATAGCATTTTTTATTTAAAAAGAAAGATCACAGAGGAAAACCAAAACCAAAATCATAGCAAATATTTGCATTCAATGTGTACACCTATAAATTACCCCTCATTAAATGATAGGAAGACTATTCTATATATAGTATATATGGCTACAACTTACAAAACATAATATCCTCGGCACATGACAAACACGGGTGGTGAAACACCGAGCCGAGTAATGTCATTGCTTCCTTGGTGATGGGAGAATTCTGTTCGCTCTGCCCTTTTCATGCTTTGCATCGTACATTCAGCTCTCTGGCATGCTGCAGCTATGTCCTCATTTGTGGGAAAGAGGCAGGATTACCAGATCAACACTATTGACTTACGGGAAGAAAATGTTTATCATTTCTGTGTCCTTGGCGCTGTCGCTGAAATGTACTTGTTCAATACACTCTTTTATTGTGCCTCCGCCTACTCAATTTCGAGCCTTTACTTTTGTTCCTGAACATACACGAAAAATTAAGTTTGGAAATTGAGTTAGCAAAGTGCGGTTTAAGCAAAATGCACCGTTATGTACGATGATAGTGACACAATCACGAGATCAAATTTACCTTGAGCAAAAGCTCCCTCTCAGCCATCTCAAATTCCAAGCACCTATAAATGAAACAAAAATAGATTTCTTAAAGTTTAGGCCAAAATTACTATCTGCCGAAACGGAGGCAAGTTGTTGTCAGACTTACTCTTCACGGAGCCGCCATCGCTCTGCCACCACCGGGGAAAGCCGCTAGGGTTTCGTGAGGGCTGCTGCCAGGGAAGAGCGTGGGAAGGGAGTCGCCGAACGAAGCGTGTCAGGGGGGTGGGAGGAGAGGAGTCGCCCTCCACGAGCACCCGATGTGCAGCTCTGCCTTGCGGGCCACAGCACGCCCCGCACACCCGCGAACCCGGATCAACCAGAGAGCAATGATTCTGCCTGCAGAACAGCCGCCCAAGCACATTCGCGCCGCCCGACCCGTCACGCGTCCGACCCGGTAGCGGCCCACGCGTGCCCGCCTGCCTCAATCCTGGCCGTCCAGTGGCGATCGGACGTAATGTGTTCGCCGGTGAACGAGGAAGCTCGGAAGGTGCCCAGTTTTAAGTAGATAGATCATGACATCAAACTACTACTCTTACTACGTTTTGAGAATTTTGCAAATCAAAAAGGCCCGACACTCCATCCACAAAACTTATTGAACTAAGAAACTATTCTTCTTCTTTTCTTGAAACAAGAAAAAAAAAGCAGTTATTCTACCCCTATATTATTAGGGATCTCCTATTTCTCAGTCTATTGATAAATTCTTATTTATCAGTCAATGACTATTGATTCTTGATCCAACTGAAGTAAGATAGTTGCATATTTTGATAATTGTACGCAACATTAGGTTTAGAGATATGCAATTGGGTAGCTATATGTTTTTATACCTAAATTTGTTCTTTTTGTATGGCTTGTTCGACTTAAAATAATTATTTCGCATGCAACTTAGAAATAGCAAAATCAAATACTATCAATACATGAGCAAATAACCCATTAGCTCGCTTTCAGAGACGGCTTTTGTCGATGGACATGACGTAGACTGGTTCTGCGGAAAAGACCTGTATTCATTCAGCAGTTCATCAGAAGTACAAGGACCCAAAAGTAAAGAAAATTACAAATGAGCCCTTGGACCAACCAGCGACCACCGCCGCCGCCAGAGCGAGCCGAGGGCGAAAACGCCGGAGCTGCCGCTCCCCTACCGGAGCCGTCCAAACCATTTTGCGGACGCAGACATCGGGAAGTCCCCGGTCACGTGCTCCGAAGAACCAGCGCCCTGGAGCCGGAGTTGCCGCCGGCGAACCGCTAAACTCCACCGCAGATCCAATCACCGAAACTCGCCAGCGAAGACGCCGGACGAGGAACCCTAACACCGAACCTGAAGCTCCACTCGCCTCCCGGTGATACACCGCACCACCGGAGCGAGGACGAGGCGGGGAGACCTTATTCGTAACCGACGGCGCCGCCATCGCCTCGCCGCCGCCGAATCGAACCAAACCTGCACAAGCAAGGAAACAAAACGCCACGGCTCGCCCGAGGTCCGGCCCGTCTCAGGAGACCTACCAGGTCACCGAAGGCGAGCCGGACCAGCGAACTCGCTGGAGGGAGGAGACGGAAGCGCGGTCGCCCTCTTTTTCGCCCCTCCTAACTGAAGCGACGTGTTGTGTCGTCTCTTGACTTCTCGTCGCGACGTAGACTGGTTCTCATCCTGCATGTAACTTATTGAAGAAGAGGAAGAAGAGGAAGAAGAAGAAAAGTACCTGTCGAACATTGGGGTGTCATGGTGAATTGGTGATAACGACCATTCGGGCTGACAACAGCAATGTCTGAATCTGCACTAAAGCGATATATGCTTCTTAAACTTATAGCCTTTGGGTATTGATGTGGACAAATCCTTTGCCACCAAACTGATACACGCGCGCGCGAGCGTGCGGAAAAAGGCAAGAATCGGCATGCTAAGGCCAATTTAAGCAGCAGCCAGCCATGATGCATGTGGAAAGTCTTAATTTCGAGCAACCACCTCCACTTCGATCAGTTGAGGCCACCCTTGGCTTCTACTCCATTGTGGATGCATCGATCACAGTTTCATCACTAGTTAGTTAGTTGTTACACATCACTAGTTAGTTAGTTGTTACACATCTACTAAGAAGGTTGCAAAATTTAGAAGCAAATTTTCGTTGTTTACTCCCTCTTTGTAATTGCCTAACTTAACACCCTCATCAAATTTTACTTAATGCCTAGCCTATCTGTGGGCGGACCTACGTACACATAACACTTCTCTTAACTTTCATCTTTGTTTTATGTCAAAACGTTTCTTGTTGCCTTCTCTTGTGGTGACGCTACAATTATTTGAGTAATAAAATCGTCGGTTCCCTAAAAAAACTAATCCCACCACCACGCAACTGTTCTTGGGCTACATAGACCTGCACTCTAACGGGTCGGGTCTGTTATTCGATCACCTGGTGAAAATGGCGAGCCGTCGCGATCTGATCCACCCAACAACCGATGCATTATAAACCCTTGTTTAAACCTTCACTTGCACTCATCCAGTCCAAGGTGTGGTGTGGTGTTGCTGTTTGTAGGACAGGGACACCATGCGTTCTTTAGCAAGATTACAAGGCAAGACAAGAGTAGACGATCGCTTTACCAACCAACTCGATCACTGAGACCGAACTGAAAAGCAACCATGGCACCGCCGTGTCGGCGGTGACATGGCCCCACGCACAACGTCGATCGCCGATAGGTCCCTCCCATTTAACCCTTCTTCTTCGCCTCCTCTGCATCTCCCTCGAATTCTCAGGGGGGAGTCAAATTCTTCAGACCCCAACAAGAACATCCATCTGCCTCCTCCTTGGCCTTGCCCTGCTTCTGCTGCTGCTTCAATTCTCCTCCTCCCTCGGTCTATGTACGCTTGCTTGTCTCGGTCGCCACCACCAAGCAACACAACTGTTTCCTGCTCCTAACATTCTATTAGCAGGAGGAATTCCGACTACTGGGTGTAGGGGCGGGACAGGGTACGTGATGGAGTACGTGGCGGCGCGGGCTCACATGAGCCGCAGGACTCGTCATGCTCATCAACTCGGCGATCCTCCGGCGGTGAGTACTGCTACTATGTTCATCATAGAATCTATCAATTAGCTTCACGACTCAACGGAGAGTCTCCCTCGCACGTCCATACTACTACGTCAGGTGGTTTCGTTTCCTTTTTTGAGCGCATTCAGTTGTGGTTCTTTAATTGAGGAATTCAACTGCAAAGTAAATTTTGTTGGACCAGGCCGTACGCAAAAACTTAGATTAGCATGTTTACAGTTGCAGACCAGGACGAGCGGCAACGGCATGCAAGAGAGACGGATGGATCTTGAGCAGGAGGTAGTACCATTCTTGTGTAAATATGCTCTTACTTCACTGCATTTGCATGCATTCAGTTTCAAGATTGAAAATGCATGTGGTGTAGGTAGCCGAGCTGAAGAAGCAGCTATCGGACGAGCAGACGGTGCACGACATCCTGGAGCGCGCCCTGCAGCCAACCTCTGCCCGATCCTTCGTCCTCGACATCCCCGCATTCATCCCAACCAAGGTTCTGCTCTCCTCTCTGCATTTGCGTAATTGCATTCAACAACTCGATCATCCATGCATGATATGACTTGCATGACTGGTATTCGTACGTTGCAGACCAAGGAACTGCTCGCAGAGCTCGTACTGGTGGAGGAAGAGATCACACGCCTCGAGTCCCAGATCGACAAGATGAAGGGAGGGTTAAGCGCCGCGCGACAAGAACGAGCAATGGCGACCACCTACTCGTCATCGAGTGCCTACACCAATGCCAGCAATGGCAATGAGGGAGGAACCACAGCCAACGGCACGACGACGCACGCGCCGACGTCTCGTCAGACCCCTGATCAGGTGGCGCCGGAGATCAAGTCCATGTTCTTCATCAGCCAGGCCATGAACGGCGAGTACCTCAAGCGCCATCTCGCCGACGACAAGGTCAAGAGCCCCAAGGAGACGAGAGCAGCCGCCGCCGCCGCCGCCGCCGCCATGAGCCCAAAGTACAACAACATCTTTGGCCTCCCACCCAGGAATTCCCTTGACAAGGTAACGAAACATAAACAGTGATCGAAGCCATGGAGATCAGATAAAAATGCAAATTTTGCTGTACTAATGCTGTATTTTCCTGTTCCTTCAGCAATCGGATCGAGCTGCTGAAAAACCACCCAAAATCTTCCCAGAACCATATGGATCCGCGACGACGACAAAGAGACACGAACAGAAGGTCCAGCCGAACAAGCTGTCCGAGAGGATCGTGAAATGCCTCGTCTGCATCTTCATCAGGCTGCTCAGGTCGTCGCGGGTCGCGGAGATCGAGAAGTCCGGCAATCTGGCGAGGTCCGGGAACCTGCAGGGAAGCTTCAGGATCGACACTGGGCTCAACGTGGCGGCGAGCGTCGCCAAGGAGAAGGAGAGAGGGCAGCAGGATCACTACGGAATCTTTGGAATCCAGGACTCCGTCGTCAGAGACATTGGTCCCTACAAGAATCTCGTCAGGTTCTCCTCCAGCTCCTTCGACTTGACAGGATTCTCTAGCTCTCCTCTGCTCACTAAGTTGAGGTAAATTCATTCATTCGTTTTTCTGCATGTACTGGTAGTTCAAGTGTACAGCACATTCTCTTATTACTGCCAACTTCTTTTCAACAAAAGAATCTTTTTCACATTTCCCCACACCAGTACTGATTTTTGGTTGTACTGCCTGATGTCAGGGAGATGCTAGAGGCGCTGCAGCAGGTGGATTTAAGGTTTTTGACACACCAGCAGAAGCTGGCATTCTGGCTAAACATATACAACACATGTATCATGCACGTATGTACATGCTTCATCTCATCTGCAGTGCACTTCTTTAGGAGAAAGATTTTGGTATCTAACGTTTACTAATGGAAGGTGTGTGTTTTGGATATTCCAGGGAATTTTGCAGCATGGTTTGCCCTCAAACTCTGAAAAGTTACTTGCACTGAAGAACAAGGTACAGTTGTCAGTGTATCTGGAAATATTTTTCAGCTGTTCAGTCTGAAGAAAGTATAACACTTAATGGGGTTTCTTCAGGCAACAATCAATGTGTCAGGGCAAAAGTTCAATGCTCTGGTGATAGAAAATTTCATCTTGAGGCAGCCATCCAGTGTGAAAGAAGTGAGCATATGCCAGACCGATAGCACTTTTTAACCTTACAACTGCGCCTGCAGAAAATAATTCTTATTCTCGTGAACAAACACCACAGGAGTTCTGGAAATGCGATGTAGATGTGGAAGAACAAGAAGTGAGGGGCCTTTACGGATTGAACAGTTCAGAACCCAACATTCTATTCGCGCTATGCTGTGGCATCAGATCGTCTCCAGCAGTAAGTTCATCCCGTCCTAAAACTCATAGTTAATTCTCCTGAACTGACATACAGGATTTACCTGATACTTCTTGACTGAAGGGAAGAAACACTGAATTTACCATGCCCGAATTAATCTGCACACACTTTCACCTGCAGCTACGAATATACAAGCCGGATCGTGTGATGATGGACCTGGAGAAGGCGAAGCTAGACTACCTGCAGGCTTCACTGGTGGTGACCTCCACGAGAAGGCTGATGATCCCAAGCCTGATGCACTCGAACATGCACGACTTTGCAAAGGACATGGAGTCGCTGGTTCGATGGATCTGCGACCAGCTGCCGACGTCTTGGTCGCTGAGGAAATCCATGGTTGACTGCTTGAGGGGGCAGAGCCATCTGAAGATCGAAGAGGTCGTGGATGTGATTCCATATGAATATGAGTTTCAGTACCTACTGCCGATGTGAAACAAGGTTTGTTCTAAGTTAAGTGTTACAGATTGATCATGCATATATATCGTCTTACAGGGAGAAGAAAAAGGTTGTTAACTCATCCATGTGTAAATTTTATTTTGTGGTGAAAGGTTTATTTTTTGGATCATGTTAATCTATCTGTGTTCTTGTGCGATGTTCTTGTGCGATCAGTAATGTATTGGACGACGTAATAAAGGAGGTTTTTGAGAAAATTATGCAGTTGTGATTTTGTGTCAGAATGTACAGTAATTTAAGACTTGATTATGTTGACTGTCCATGTAGGGCGGTTAACTAGAACTGATTATGCGGCCTCTTGTTTGTGTACAAACACCTTTCCGATGAGTAGAAAACTTGAAGACGAATATGAGCTAGCATTGTTTTTTGCTTCTCAGGTGGTACAAGGACTAGTCCATGGGCGGCCGTTGCTTGATGATTGAGCATCGACAGGACAACCCAGCAATGTCCTATGTATGAATAGTGTATGTACTCTGTTTGTTGGGACAGGTCCTTTTCTGAATTTCTTTTTATGAAAGGGGAGTGAAAACACAGATAAGAGGTAGGTTGACTTGACCGGATTGCAATAGGTAGGTGCGTGGAAATGCGACCCCGTTTCCCCTGAGATGCTCCGAGGAGGAGCACCGCATGTGACACCCAACTTTTAACTTATTATAAGCAGGAGGTTGAGCATATGCAAGCAGCAGCAGCAGAATTGAGTACGTAGACTCGACTCGATTCTTCAGGCTTTTCTTTGCCAATGCATGAACGGACTGGATGCTTCACACACCATGCATGCTACTAGTATTAGTGCCGTAGCTGTTGCTTGTACACATGTTCACAACATGTAACATGGTGGAGTATGCATGTTTTGTGTATACATACTGACAGTGTACTCGATGTACGTATTGTGTATGCGGCTGCAACAACCAGTACAAGTGAACAAAGGGAGCTCATCAATCATTGCAGTGGCTAGTCATGCATGCATCAGCCCAGCTCACAAAAGAAAACATGGTTCAAGTACACAGTTTTGACTGGCCAGCTGCGAGATGGATCAGGAGCAGCAGAATCGCAGAAATTAATTTAATTGCTGAGTTGAGTTCAACGTTGGTAGGCCGACGAAAGCAAGTCATGAGATCGACATGTGAGTGAAGCTAACAAGAGATCACGGGCGCTCTCCCAAGTACGAATACAAGTCTCCGCAAGTTGATGGCCAACTAGTTGTTTTGTTGGTCCCTCTTTTCAGAATTATTATATATCATGCATGGTTCTTCCTTGATTCGTTTGTTTGCAACTTTCTACTCGAGGAACCACATATATATTTTCTCTTTTCAGAAATACAAATAGCAAATTAACTCTAATTAACTCTCGGACAAGAAAGAAGATTATTATACGGAACTCCTCCGGATGCATCGTACGTGTACGTGTACGTGCATCAATGATCACATTCAGATAACAGCAGCTAGCTAGACCGGCACCGTCCTCCCGTCGGCCACCGTCTCCTCCTCGTTCTCGCCGGAGAGCTCCTCCAGCGAGATGCCGTTGGACTCGGGCGCGCAGAAGGTGAAGGCCATCCCCAAGAGGTTGCATGCGGCGAGAATGAAGAGCGAGTTGCGCACGCCGATGCCGGCCGAGTAGCCGTGGTCCACCAGCCTCTTGTCCTGGTTCTGCGCCAGGTACAAGAAGCCGAACGATCCCACGATGGCGCCCAGCTTCCCCGACGCCGCCGAGATGCCGTGGCACGTCGACCGCAGCCTCGCCGGGAAGATCTCTGCCGGCACGATGAAGGTGGTGGAGTTGGGCCCGAAGTTAGCGAAGAAGAAGGTGAGGGCGTAGAGGACGACGAAGCCGATGTGGTTCCCCGGCGTGGTCCAGTGGTGGTAGGGGATGGCCAGCCCCAGCATGAACACCGTCATGAAGAAGAAGCCTCCCAGCTGGATCCAGAACCGCCCGATCCTGTCGATCAACGCCACCGTGAACCAGTACCCCGGCACCGTGCCGCACAGCGCGATCAGCGTCTGCGCGCGCGCGATGCGGTACACCTCCTCCAGGGCGCTCATCGTCTTGGCCTTGGGGATCCAGTTTATCGCCGTGAAGATATCTTTCTGGAACAGGTTCTGCGAGTAGAAGGCGATGTCCAGCAGGAACCAGCACGTCGCCGTCCCCACCAGGTGCAACCCGTGCCGCCTCATGAACTCGCCGGAGAAGAGCCCGAACGAGTTCCTCCCGTCGGCGCCGTCGGCCGCCTTGTCGTCCTCGGCGATGTCCACCTGCAGCACCTTGGACATGTCGGCGGCGGCCTGCTTCGCGTTCTTGGCCACCAGCGCCGTGTACCGCGCCGTCTCCGGCATCTTCATCCGCCAGTAGTAGGTGAGCAGCGCCGGGATGGCGCCGAACATTAGGATGATGCGCCACACGTAGTCGGCCTGCGGCGGCGTGGAGGCGACCGCCCCGTCCTGGTACGCCGGCGCGTCGAAGCGGGCGCGGAAGGCGGTGGAGATGATGAGGGTGACGACGCCCCCGGTGAGGATGCCGAAGCCCTGCATGGCGAAGACGGCGGCGATGAAGGCCCCACGCGTCTTCTTGTTGGCGTACTCGGACATGATAGTGGCGGACAAGGGATAATCGCCGCCGATGCCGAAGCCGAGCCAGAAGCGGAAGAAGCAGAGCGTGGCCATGACGGTGTTGGGGGTGGCGCCGAAGGAGAGGCCCGAGGCGAGGGAGCAGAGGACCATGCACATGAGAGTCATGCCGTAGACGCGCTTGCGGCCCATCTTGTCGCCGAGCCACCCGAAGAAGAGCTGGCCTGAGAGGGTGCCGCAGAAGGCGACGCCGTTGACGGCGGCGGCGATGTTGGGGGGCAGGGAGCCCGGATCGGTGGAGCCATCGCGGTAGTAGTAGATGCGGCCGAGGAGCTTGGTGACGAGGGAGATACAGAAGAGGTCGTAGGCGTCCGTGAAGAAGCCCATGCCGGCGATGATGATGGCGGTGAAGTGGTACCATTGAGTCTTGGCCGCATCGAGCGCGCTCAGCACCTCCAGCTGCTCGCGCGCCATTATGCCGGCGATCCCTTGATCTCTTCTCCTGGTGCTTGTGCTTCTGTTGAGATCGAACAAGAAAAAAGGTTGGATTTTTAGTCCCTGATGATGACTTTCGGGTTGGATAAATAGACTCCGCGGGACTCTCCCTCTCTCTGGGTTGTTGACTATTGTGAAAGCTAGCTGGTAGGCGTCTGTATTTTTTCTGGGACTGTTGAGAAGAAAACCATTGCTGTTGCGATTTACTTGGAAGTTGAACCGGCTGCCAATTGTTTACGGTATCTCATCATCACATCATACAATTCCAAAATTGCTATTCCATGATTTTTATTTTCTGAGAAATCCACAATTGTGTCCCGTCCCTCCACATCTCTTTTGAGGGGTTGGAAAAGAGGAAACAAATGAGTCACCATCGAGGAGGCAGGCAGGCATGCACAGGGGGACATTGGAAGCTAGGTGACAGAGACAAAGAAGTCAAGGTCTGCAAGTGCATACAGTGCGCCCCTGAAATACCGGTACTCCATGGCTTTTGGGTTCACATACACATCGAAATTAAACACAACTCCGTGCAAAATACGTAGATAATTTCTGTTTATAAAAGACAGAAAGAAAGAGAGGAAGATAAGTTTGTTTGTAGTACGTATAACAAGGAGAGGGAAGCTGGCGTAAATAGAAGAGAGCCAGCACGGGAGAAAGGGAATAAAAAGGGAAGTGAGTTCCGTGATGTCCGGAACTGATTTGATTCCACGTGAGAGGAGATGAAATGAAATCAGTCACAGATGGGTATCGATGCAAGCTTTTGGTTTCGGATATTCCCTTCCCCCCATACTACTGGAGAAGAAGAAGCAACGCAGAAAGGAGGATTCTCCTACAACTCAAGTCTAGAAGATGAGAGAGCTCGTGATGCAGTGGCTGGCAAAGTTAAAAAGGGACCCGTCTTTATTAATTCTAGCCGCGTGACCTCTATTAGTACTGAGTATTAGCTTCCTACGGAGTAGTAATTTATATACGCGATCGATATCCTCCTACAAGGAAATTCAGCAAAGAAAGCGATTTGCTTGACTGCCTGGCCATATTTAATTAACAGCCAGCAAGAAAATCATCATATAGCATGCAGTTTTGCTGGAGTATGATGGGAGTATGATGCTGCAGTTTTGCAGTACTAGCAAAGAAAGTATAATCTGGAACGAATGGAGCTAGGAGAAACAAGCTAGATCAGAAATCCTTCCTCTAGCTAGCTAGGAAATTAATACCCAATGCTTAATAATTAAGGAGATAATTAAGACTCACCGGCTGGCTTAGCTACAGCTGCCCCTGCATGCTGAACAATCAAGTTAAGATGGGAGAAGTAGCAGCTACCGAGCTTAATTGTGTGGATAAACAGAGACCAAGAAGGTTTGGAGGTGGAGTGGAATGGAGTGGAGACCAACGGGGGAGTTCCAAGAAGCCTTATTTATGGACACCAGCTAGCGCAGCCAACGGGCCGGAGCACTGCACTGTGTAAATGGAAACTGAGAATATTCGCTCCGCCCAATCGATTTGAGCTCGGTCAACCACGACTGGAGTAGCTAAGCTAGCCGCTGCATACTTTTCCTCGCATGCAGCTGCAGCTCGGCTTACCTGTTCCCATCACTCGTTCACACTTGACTGCCACGGTCTCCGGCTACTGCTACTGTGCTACAGTGTTTTTTCATAAAATAATTTTTTGTAAATTATAAAAATATTATCAAAAATCAAACTTTTGTAAAAAAAATCACTTCAATCGCCAATCTAGATGACGATAGGACACAGATCGCCAACTGGATCAACGATTCAGGGTGGAATCACCACTAGCGGCGGCAATTAGGCGCAACGGCCAACTGCAATGGCAATTGGGGGAAATCGCCATCAGCTGTGGCGATAGGTGGTAATCGCCACAGCGCGTGACAATTGCGCCAGATTGCCAAATCAAATGGCGATAGCTCCTCTCAAAGTATAAATGGGGTTTCTTCCATGTCTTGTGTAGCAGCATCTCACACCTCCTCTCTTAGTTCTTCCGAAAAAATAGTTGAGCTTCTAAAATAGATAGTTTGAGAGGAGAATAAGAAGTTCCGATAAGCTTGTGGACCAAATCCCCCACTTTCCTCCTTGTTCCGATTCTCTATAGTACTAGCCGCCGATGCTCTGCTTCTGGCTGCCACCGGCGACGCTCCATGTAGATCTCCGGCATGCTGCAACTTTCCCTGACCACTAGAATGGATTCGTGACACATCCAGGAGCCCAACGCCGCAAACCGCGTGCGATTTGGTGCCTGGATGCATTTGCGCATTTCCTTGCCCCCCGTGCGGGACTACTCGACTTCGCTGGTGGGCTGACGCACGGGCCCAGTCAAACGATTAGTTAAAACTGTTAACTAATATCTGTATGACAAGCAGGTCCACGGCTTAATTTTCTTTTTTAAAACATATTTTAAATAATGAATGGCTGACCTAATTGATCTATTTGATTCTTTCGGTCATATGTGGGTTATGTGTGGCTTTTGGAGATGCTAGAGGTTGCCATCTCAAGTGTTTTAAACATGTTTTAGCTGCTGATCGAACTTTTACTTTTGATGTGAACGATCTTCGAGTCGTGTTATTAGTAAGATAAGTAACTGCTCTATGTATGAGATGCGTTTATGTATCTGTAGTCCTTCTTTGTAAAGTTTATCTTATGATATTCAAGTTGTACATGGCATTCTATACTCTGTGTGTGTATGATTTTAAAGTATATGAGACTGCTGTGAAGAATTAGGGTTGTTCTTATGTTTCATTGAGCGTAATGGTTTCTGATTTTAGTGATCAGCTAGTTGTGATGAGCTGATTGGCTAGTCAGAGCGTGGATAATTGTACCAGACTTTCGAACAATCTACTAGCCTTAGGGTTTAGGGTAATGATACAGTTGCCAGGCTCTTCCGAACCTATTGTGCTTAGTGGACTTGAGAATGACATTAAGTCTTTACTGGGTTTCTGGAATTGTTTGTAACTTTGGTTGTGACGTGTGTCTTTGCCTGGCTTGACCAACAGTGACGCATACGCCTGAGATGCATGTGAGATGTTGGTTCAGTGTCGGATTGTCTAATAGTGATGGTTGTATATGTTTTTATATGTATGATATGTTGGGTAATTGCTCAGACATTTAGACAATATATCACACGTAAATAATATGGACTCTAGACGACAGGTATAATCGACTCAACCTCTATAGATACTCTTAATGCTAAGCGTTTATGTGGTATGAGTTATTGGTGGTCGACTTGGAAGACGGGTTAACAGAAGGGGTAAAGAGGTGGAACTCCGGTCAACACGCGTAGTCAATGCTGCCAATAGTCCAGTCAAAGAACGTCCTTATCTCTGCGTTGCCTGCTCTCATGTTGACCAGCAGTACGTGGTGCTGTAGCTAGCTAGCAGTGTACTTGCTAAGTTCTGTCATCATCTGTCTCTCTCTCCGGTCAAGCACGCGGCGTGGCCGTACTTGAATGATGAACCTATACATCTCCGGCTAATAAATCAAACGATCAACTACTACTCTGCTAATTGTCTTCTCTTTCAAGAGCTGTTGGTATTGGATCCTATTAAACTTAAGGCCGCAATCATTTGCTAAAACAAATTATGGAGTAGTAGAGATGAAGAAACGTATCCGTCTCTGTTCGATACTACTACTGTCGCGGAAGAGTCAACAAATTAAGCGGCTCGAATCCTGTCATTGAGATTACGAGATCCCGATAATCAAGCACGTAGCTAGGAGCACTCGCACGATTAATTCACACAGATTGAAAACAACCATACGAGTATATATATTTGTATATCCAATCAAATTCGCTGATTGCACGTTGCCCTTAAAAAAAAACTCGTATATGTGTCGGTAGGTGTACTAAACACATGCACTATAGTTCTAGCTAACCTAGTCCTTTTCTTTCTTTTCTTGTGTTACGAAAACGTGGCAGTTCTCTCTAAAAAAAAGAATGTAATGAAACAAAAAACATGTTGCGGTTGCAGAAAAAAAATACCCTGGATATAAAAAAGAGTCATCGATGGTACTATTTACAGTTGTATACATCGCTAGAGCGACCAATTGAACAATGTTTTTCCCCAATTGAATAATATTTGTACACAAACAGGCAAGCATGGCAATCTATGAAGAAAAGTTACGTGATTAGTCGAAATCGATCAGGGACATTTCGGCAGGCCTGTTGATGTGTGAGAACGGCCGATTGATCGGTCTTGCCTTATGGATGACGTACTGAGTAGCATGCACAGTAGCTTAATTGACAATCATCACGTGGAAACATACTTATGTATATGTTCTTATTTGATTCCATATTTATGTGGAGGCTCGACCGAGAGATGGAATTGGAGGAGGAGAGTCTTGTTTGCAAGAAAGAAACAGCCACATAAATTATTCTTATTCTGCAGTGCAGTGCTTGATCACAAAACTAACTAAATAACTTAACAAGGCTATCTACATAGATGCATACATAAACTAATCCTATTCTTTCGGCGAAGGAAATACATAAATTAATTCGATTAATTAATGTACCACAAGTCAACGGTTTGAAGAAACCATGCACATGCATGCATCTGCAAAATATCCTGTGCAAAATATCCTGATAAGTCTGCAAAATATCCTGTGGCTCAACCTATGCTCTCGCCAATATGGGCCTAATTAAAAGACAACTTGTTAACTGTAGGACCAACTTGATCGACCGGCCAGTTTTACGTATCGGTACAAACTGTCTCCTGCCTCATTTCGCAATCTTGGATTTATTTTTTGAAAGATGTAATCAAGGATTTGTACATGAACAATACTCCTAGCTGATCTTGGGGCCCTAGCAACATGAACAATATCAGCAAAAGTTCACAATTCAGGAGACATCACTGCCTGTCATCTCTCCTCTCCCTTTGAAGTTAAATAAAAGCAGCGGCAGCCACCATGTGAATTTCTTCCGTGTTGAATAATACTGTACTAGTAAAAGAGAATTCTCCACGCATCACTCCTAAAAAGTCCAATTCCCTCTATCGCTGCTAAATGTCTTATTCCCTGCATATCACCAGCTATTTTAGTTCCCTCTATGCATTCGATTAACTTTCCATTAGAAGAGCTTCGTTAACTACTTATCAGACTTTTTGCAATTCCAAAATTACCTTTGCCTATCTTGGTGGTATATAGGGAATTAGTTATACCTAGGATGGCTGGGAAAGAATTGCATTAAGAAAAAGGCCAAAATGGTATAGATAGAATTAGTGTATGTCTAAGATGATATGGAAGCAATTGCATTAAGCAGGGGTAAAATGACCTTTTCAAACACTTAATGGAGCTTCGCTAGCGGAAAGACACAGAAGAAACTAAAAATCATTTATCCAATGACACATAGGGAATAAGGTTTTTAAGAGTGGTTTAAAGGAAATTAGATTTCTTAGGAGTGACATGTAGGAAATTCTCTCTATCGGTAAACTCTGAAGCAGCAAGTCGTGAGATTCCGAGTCATCTGCCCGGGGACGAAAGGAAATCGACGAAACTCAACTCAAAAGTCCGGGGCATCAAGTGGCAACATCATCACAAGAAAGCAAGCACGATTTTTTCTCGTAAAATCCGGAGTGAGCGAGCAAAATGTTTCTCAAGGTTTGGGAATCTGCTGCCCTTTTCACTTCCTTCTATTGTTGACGTTTAGGCGGACAAGAGGAGTCTGCGAAAACGATCCATCTCGTTGATCTGTACCTCCGTCCTTGCCTTTTTGATTTGCTCGTGAGTCGTGCATATGCTATCACCAGCTTCCAAGCAAGCCATTTTCACAGTGGTAAGGCAACAAATACGATCTCCAGCTCACTCCAGCCCAACCACCGTCTCAATGCATGATTGGTGGACCTCGGCCATCCACCAAAAGATGGGCTTTGCTACGTTCGTGATCGGAATGCAAGGGGTTGTACAAACTTTAGCTCAACACTGCCGACCTGGCCAAGATAAAGGATGAGGCTATTGCTGGATAGCAGCTGGTGCTAAGATTTTGGACGTGCTTATTTTGAGAAATTAGACACTAGGACGTGTTTTTTTCGTCTTTTTCTTTTTTGCTCTCGGCCGTTGGCCGTTGACGGTTTTCTACAGTTCGGCGTTTTTGACTTCAATCTTAAGATAATAAATACGTCAACGATGCACCTGTCATTGCTCTGGGAAAAAAAGGATGGAGTAATGGCTTTTGACGTTACTAGCTCGTGGTGCCATCACTACCACAGAAAAGCTCATCGCATACGGTTTTTCAGCCCGTATGCACGGGCTAGTCAGCAATGTGGGTGGCACATCGCGCACGGGTCCATCGTCGTATGCGATGATACGCACATCGCATACGGCTTTAAAGGTAGCCCTGTGTGCGATAAGTAGTCACATCGCACATGGTAAATGTGAAACAACCGTGTGTGATGAGTCACTTCATCGCACACGGTAAAGAATTCGGCCCGTGTGCGATTATTAGGCACATCGCACACGGTGATAGTATCAGAATCGTGTGCGATATTTGGCCATATCGCACACGGTTTTACGGTCTGAAACGTGGGCGATGACTGCTCCACATCACACATGGCCGGAAGTTTGTGCCCATGTGCAATGACGAACCACAACACACACGGCCAGTTGCTCCGGACCGTGTGCGTTGATGCGCACATCGCCCACGATTCGGGCCGCCGAGCCGTGTGCGATGTTGGGAATGCAACAGTAACAACAACAGGAAATCTCAAGCAACAATATCATTTCACAAAATTCATCGGCCACATTCACAGAATTCATTGATCAGCCACATATATACACAGATTTCATCAATCAGGCAAATACACGGATTTGATCCAAACACAAATAAAACAGAGATCACATAGATTTCACAGCCGACATATATAAGCAAATTGAATCAATTGAATATGAGTTTACCCATTCACAGCGAACATTCGTACAAGTTTGGATCTGACAAGGTTGACAGCCAACAGAAAGAAAATCAATACCTCACAATCAAGGTGATCTGAATTGTCCCTTTTCTGGTATGACTTGCGTGACGAAGAAGTGGGCAAACTGTCCTCTAACTTCGACAATATCGGCTTCACTCAACGGTTCTTTCTCCATCGAACTCAAAATCTGCATGAAGTAATTAATTTCAGATTTAGGTGCATATAGGTAAAAAGTAAAATCTTGAGTCTCACAGATAGTACTAACCGTAGGGAGGCCAGCAGTGCCTTTTGTCTTCGAACTCGGAACAATCCTCATCATTTGCTTACAAACATAAAATGCACAAAGGTTGGTTCCTTGTGGCTGTTGGTTACACTAAAAAGTTGTTGAGGAATTACGGCATCAATTAGGGCATCAATTAGCATTACTTAGCACTTAGGAGGAATGTTGTACCAATTGTTACCTCCACCAAGTCGTCGTCTCCGTGTTGCAAGCCCGCCGGGTCTCCCTTTGGTGAGCACCTCCCTCCACGCTTGACGTACTCGGCGAAAGCACTATCCAAGAATTTCCTTACCGCCGAGTAGTCGTAATGTGCCACTTGGAGGGAATCAAGGTGGACGGTTTTGCTCCATTTAGGTATGATGATAATTAAGATCCAATGGTCGCTGCAAAAAAAGATATCACAACCCGTGTGGAACGATGACAATGGAGGTACAGCTAATGTATAAAAACACACATACTTCTAGTTATATGGAAGGAGAATGAACTCTTTGTTCTGTTGAGCCATCAACGCGTGGACAACATAATTAAAGACCCTTTTCTCATTCCCGTCGATTTGTTGCTTCGAGACCAACTGTGGGTCCAAGAAACCCACCGGTTGTTTTCGAACCTTGCATTCGGTGATCATGTGCCTAAGCATACGAAAGAAAGGAGTTATCATTTACGAAACAAGAGAGTCGCCAGAATGTGGAATTTCTTGTAAAATACTTACAATGTGAAGCATCTCGTGAGGGAGGCATCGAGGACATTCAGGTTGAAGAGGAGAAACAAGTCCTCGAAGCCCACCGTGCAACAATTATCTAAATCATGAAGGAAATGCTTCTTCTTGAACCACACCAGAATGCTCGACTCACCGGCTTTACATAGTTTCATATAGTGGTCATGTAGCATTCTGCATAACATACCTGCCGCCGCCAGGTCTTTAGGGAGTAGCAATGGCTCTCCTTTGACATACGTGCGTGCGAGCTCCGCTGGGGGAACAATCGGTTCAATTCTTCATCCATCATCATCCCCAGCTCCTTGGCCTTGCCCTGGCCCTTGCCCTTGGCCTTGCCCTGGCCCATTGCCTTGCCCTGTCCCTTGCTCGTGCCCTTCAGTGGCGCTGATCTCGTACTTTTAGTCTTCACTGGTGGGGGCAGTGGCGGTAAGTCAAGATTTTGTGGTGTCGGAAGCACCGGCGCTTGCTTGGGTGACTCTTGAGCTGGTGGGCACGAAGGTGGCTCAGATCGCGTGCTCATGACGGGATATGCTGCAAAGAACGGCTCAGATTTAGCAGGCAATAGTGGGGAAGCAGGAGGCGGTGCCGATGTGAAGGGCACAAGGACAAGGACTATGTCCTTCTTCGGCCACTAGACGAAGGACATCTCCGCCTGTCCCAAGGTCTGGAGTTCGGCATCCTAACTTACATGGAATAGCGGGAGGCTCTGGAAGCCAGGCTCGACTTTATCGACGGTGCACCTCGTGAACCCTGGCTGTATCGGTACACCGTGCACGGTAGCTCCCTCAGCCGGTGGATGAACCAACCCGCTAGCTGCCACCAACAGAAAAACCATGTGCACTGTTGGCACTTGTAGCTTGCACTTCGTCGGCCCCGTGATGTCATCGATAGGAGACTTGGCTGTTTCCTCATGGCCTTCAACCCCATCGGGAGCTGATGCACAGCTACTCCTGCGTGCACCGGGGCTTGGGTGTGCAGCAGCTTCAACCGCTTGTGCTCTGTACGTCTCCTCCCACACAGCTCTTTCTTGTGCAAGCCTTTCCTCCATCATGCCCGCAAATTAGGCGAGCAGCTCTTGTTTCATCTGTTCTTTTTTCTGCTCCGCTCTCGCCCTTTTCCTCGCATGCATCTCCTCCGTGTCTTGAGGGAAGGCCTTCCTACGGGTGGTATTGGTCCCGATCGCCCTACAACGACCTGAGGGCTCCTTGGTTCCCAAAGCGGCCGTGAGAATGTCATTGCACCCTTGAGGCTGAAACGAGCCTTGTGAAGCCTGGACGCTTAGCTCTCTCTGCAAATAAAAACCTATAATTAGTAGGTACATAAGCATTGTCGTAAATATAGACCGACGACTGAATGAGGTAGTCGCTCTTACCATAGATTGGTACACTTCCTGGTCTGCTGGGTTGGGTAACACAACCTGACCTGAGGAATCAGTAGTAGACCTCGCTCTCAGGAAGTCTCTTGCCTGATCTGCCGCAACATCAGGAAAAGGCACATCGCCTCCCCAAAGGCGTCGGTTCTCGTCCTCCCTGTCCCAAATCTTCCGCTTCCCATAGTATCCTTTGACCCCCATTCTATGGAGGGTGTTTGTTCTTCGCAATTAGAGCCCTGCCTGCCTCACTCTTGGCTTCAAATTCGGGCGTTCGCCGCATCTCCACAAATCTGGCCCACTGCTCGGGTAGAATGTGTGGATACTTTTCGAAGGGATCCTTATTCTGCTTCATAAACTTTTTGTGCAACACGTACTTAAAATTCCGAAAATCATCCTTTGCCTTCGAGAGGGCACATTCTTTCACTTGCGTTTTCCATTGCTCCGGCACCCTGAAGTGTTGCATTATCTCTAGCACTATGGCCTCGCGCAGGTCCTTACTTACCTTTGTCCAATCTTCGAAGTGAATGGGGACCCTTTCCCTTACCACCGCCCCGCACATGGTTCGAAACTTCCTCTCCGTTTTCTCTGGTTCGGTAGGAGCCCCGGTTCTGTCATCGATGGCCTCCACTTGCCATACTCCTTGGGGCTTTTTGCTTGGTTTTCTGATTCCTCTTCCTTCTTCACAACTGATAGGGTTTCTGCTTGATTAGTGCTGGTCCCTTCCGGCTGTGATGATGAGTTCTCTTCGATCTCTCTCGCAGAAAAGTCTGGCGATTCATTACCGGACGTCATAGCTAATCAACAGGATGATAATGACAGAAATAATAAGAAGTGAAGGTACTGCGGGCATAAATAATCCTCTGCACACAAATATTAACAAGCAGCACTGGAACATACGCATTGATATAGCCCTAACTTGCTACTGGTTGTGAGGACACGGAGAACCCTAACCTATCGGGGAGCGTGTCAGGGACAGGCGGCGATCGGAGATGTCGAGGCGGTCGGGAACAGGGAGGCGGCGCTCGGGGACTCGGCGACAGGGAGGCAGCGACCGGAGATGTCGAGGCGGCGCTCGGGGAGCCAGAGATGACAGAAATTCAGGCGAGGCGGCGCGCGCGAAGTCGAAATGTTTTGGTGAAGGGACGGGATGACCTAGTTACTAGTTATACCCGGGCCTGCCATCGCACACGGTCACGTACCACCGCCCGTGTGCGATGTGACCCACATCGCACACGCGTCCTTACTCTTAACCGTCTATGAAGTGCTCGCATACGGGTAACCGGTAATGTCCGTGTGCGATGTGGATTACATCGCACACGGGCAGATTTGGATACCCGTGTGCGATCTGTGTGCGATGTGAGTCACATCGCACACGGGTAGATTTATACCCGTGTGCGATGTGACTCACATCGCACACGGGTTTTGGTCGACTCAACCGTGTGCGATGTGATCGCGGCCCGTAGCACGAAGAGTCGCCCCTATAAACCGCCGCCTCTTCGGTTTCCCATCTTCATTCCTATAAGCCGCGCCTCCTGCTCCGTACTTCATTCCACCAAACGCCACCTCTAGCCACCTCCTCGATCTTCTTGTTCACAATGGCCGCTGCAGGAAGCTCTTCGGTGAAGCGGAAGCGCGAGGAGTCGCCCATCCGCGAGGACCGCGTGCAGATGACCATGGATATCTCCCGCGCCACTGCCAGGGCACTGGAGTCGGTCGAGTTTGGACCCACCGACGACACCCTTCTCTGTGCGTACAATGCCGACCCCGTTAATTACTCCGGTGCGTACGCCGTCCGGTGTATCCTGGAAAAGAAGTTTCCGCGGTACCTTGGATTTCTTCTCGAAGCTCACCACCAGCCAGGGCGTATCCTCGTCCGCTGCAGGAACAAAAAAATCGTCCAGCGCCTCCATGCGAAGTGCTTCCGGTGGGGTGCCGAGATGTTGAGCTTCTACATAGTTGCTAATGTCGCCGCTCTGATGCCTGACCCTGTGGATGAAGATCTGCCGCTGGAGTCGATTTAGATAGTTTTTATTTCCCTTTGCTTTTGTTAGGCTTTTGTTTCCCTAGTACATCATGTGTATACTAGGCTTTTGTTATGCAACGTAATGTTTCCTCTTCACAACAACCGGAAGAGGCCTTTTGCTATGTAATGTCTTGTTAATCGGTGTTGGAAATGTCTTGTTAATTTGTGTTCGAAATGTCGTGTTAATCGGTGTTGGAAATATCTTGTTAATCTGTGTTCGAAATGTCTTGTTAATCGGTGTTGGAAATATCTTGTTAATCTGTGTTCGAAATGTCTTGTTAATCTGCGTTCGAAATGTCTACTTTCTGGTTGCAAATCACATAGCACACGGTCAGACGCTCTGCCCGTGTGCGATGTGGGGCACATCGCATACGGGCTCCAGCTTCTGACCGTGTGCGATGTGACCCAGACCACGTCGCCCACGGGCTTAAGGTATTCACCGTGTGCGATGTAGGTCACATCGCACACGGGCTATAGGAGTTCACCGTTTGCGATGTAGTCACATCGCACACGGGCTTGTGGTGTTCACCGTGTGCGATGTGACTCCTGTAACCGATTACGTACGTATTCGAAATGAATATCAGAATCAAAATTCTGTGATGACTCCACAAGATAATTTACTAACTTCAACCGATTGCATATTCAAAATGAGTATCAGATTCAAAAATTCTGTGATGACTTTTTGAAACATAATTTGCTAACTTCAACCGATAACATATTCAAAATGAGTATCAGATTCAAAATAAATCATGAATCCACTACATAATTTCCTTTGTATACTAGTCCATCGGAATGATCTTGGCATAGGTAGTAGCAAGTTTCCCCTTGGTCTTGCTCATCGATTCTTATGCGTTCTCCAATAGGTGGCAAGTCATCGAACTGATTGTATTCATTCTCGTCAACAACATTCTCAACTCCTACGATCCTCCTTTTTCCATGCATCACTACATGGCAGTTCTTATGTGTGAGGTTCTTCACATAGAAAATTTGGGTAGCTTGGAAGGCTAAAATGAAGGGTTCATTTATGTATCCCAATTTGCTGAGGTTGACATAAGTCGAGCTGTAGTTGTCGACTTTGACATGTCTGAGATCGACCCATTTGCACTTGAACAATGGAATCCAGAATGTGACGTAGTCAAGCTCTCAAATCTCCTCTATGATCCCGTAGTAAAATTCCTTATGTCCATCTATATCTATGGCTTCTACTCGGACAGAGCTATTCTGCAATGTGGTCTTCTCATCTCGATCCTTCGTGTAGAACGTGTACTGCGGCGTAACTGGTTTTAAGGCTGGATACTCCCTTGTGATTACTGTACCGGTCCCTGGATCAGTAGCCGGTACACACAAGATAGCCTGTATATCATTGTCATACACACGTATATAAATAAGTAGACCGTTAGGGTCAAATGTCTGATACCTGTAGCCCAACGGCTATAAATTGTAGTGGAAGAACAAGCGGTGATGTGGCCCATCAATGTGCCATACCCAACAGGCAATTGACTGGGGTTACGCCCTAGCTTTCGCGTTCATATTCGTATCTTCGGAATTGATGTCTCCTTCGTCTAGCCAAATCAACAAGCTAGGTAAGTACATTGAATGTACTCGCAAGCTATTCCCACAGGAGGAAATATACGACAATATTTCATGCAGGGAATAGATCAAGGAATAGCTCTACCCTAAGTTGCATGTTGTGCGAAAATGTAAGTTTTCAATTTAAATATGAGAATAGTAGATTCCAAAGCAGTTTTGTAAATCAGAATAATTCAAAGTAACAAAACTTCACTTAAGGTAGACCCGGCTACCTCCTTTTTATCACTTGTGAGGACTCAGTCCATACTACCCCGGGCAGTATGACTGACCCCCTCATTTCATTGCTCAGCTCGTACTATCCCGGATAGTACAGCTGGCCTCCTCAGCGCAGTGCTCAGCCCGTGCTATCTCGGAAAGCATGGCTGGCCCCCGCTTAACTCAATGCTTAGCCCGTACTATCCCGGATAATACGGCTAGCATCCTCCTCCTGCAATTCCTTATTACCAGCCGTGTAGCGTAATTGTACCCTGTGGACACATCATGACCACGTCCTTAATCCCTTTCCCAAGTTTTCGTAAATAAAACTTAGTCTAACCAATGTGTGGCCTTGCCAGTTCATGTCCATGACTGAGGACGCGGCTATTCGAATAGTTTTTAGCACTCTGCAGAGGTTGTACGGCTTTACCCACAAGATGTAAGTCACCCTGGGAGTACTTCGTAAGTATACTGACAGGGTTATTATAACGAGACATTTCGCCCGCTTCCATACTAGAACTGGACCCGCTAGATGGGTAACCCAACTTTGTGCCCCGGACCAAAAATGGGACTCTCCACCTTTGTGTCGAACAACTCCCTACGTCCCAGACGGGGAAGGCTCTCTAGAGATCCTAATCCATCTAGTCACATACTTCCTACTGCCCACGGGTCCAGACTCTAATATTTGACGGGATACTAAGCCTAGTCCTTCCCATAAAGAACATGTGGACGTATGGTGTGGAACTGGTTTAGCGGAACTTAGGCCCGGTCCTTAACTGATTCGAGCAAGACTCCATTTTCCGACTCCATGTTCGTCCCGGACGAACATGCCACCATCAGATACTCTACAGCCCCAGGCTGCCCTTAGCATTCTCACCCGAATAAAAATTATCTCTAGTTTCATTTGGGGTTTTGTCAAACATTCCTTTCAAATGCCACCTCGGATAACACATGCTATCTGAGGGTTTTATTTCCCATGACCCAAAGGGGTTTGCAATATCGATATAAAATTTGGTTTTAGCTACAGCAGGGCTAAGCGTGGCTAATGCCTATAGCCTTAATAATCTTGTCGGCCGTGGGACAACCGACTATTATACCTAGGGTTACAAAGGTCGGATATTCGGACCTAAGTATCGTGCAACTAATGGGTATAGTTACTTCTACATAAAACATCGTTAATAACCACATAGCATGCATAGTTCGCAAACAAAATAATTATGATTTCACACATATGGGATTCAACATGATCAAGGTGGAAATGCTTGCCTAGCGGTCTCATCTGGTTCCGAGTTTTGATCTTGACAGGGTAATCATCCAGATTCCTTCGTGCGAGTTGCCGCAACGTCAAAACTACAGGTCTGATAGGCAACGAATAAACATCGGTGAGAGGGAGATGGAAACAAGAATCGAACATACACTCGTGGGTTCTTAAAATTTGAACCCTGGAGTTAGATGTTTATTAGGGTTCGTTAAGACGCGGGAAGGAACTCCTTTTCATGAAATCAGGGTTCTCGCGGAACCGGAAAAACCTAGCTTATTTGATTAACAATCTTTTTGTTACCTAGATGATGTCGGTATTCATGTTTTGGTAGGGTGTAGAGTGTAAACGTGGTTGTTATGATATTCCAGAATTTTATTAGCATGGCTTTTGGCGTGGTATACTAAGTCACAATCATTTGACGAAGACGGGACAAATAGGGCTTTATATCCTTTTGTGAATTTAACGTGTAGGATATTTAAACTTTCCATTCCCACTAGATCCTAAATGTTTTATAAGGTCCTAGATATGGGGCGCTGGGTATGTTGGAACTATCTTTGAATCGAATCCAATTGATCGAGACGTGCCCGTGAGGTGAGGTTGATATAATGGGTTCCTAAATAAATGCTGCCGGATTAGGGTTTCGGATCCCCCCCAGAGAGGCAACCGTTCCTACTAGCTCTTGACTCTTTAAAGGGTTTCGATCACGTTAGGGTCATGGCCCGAGGGGGGGTTACATGCTATTTACGTTGAATTTGCATTGATGTTGGTCTGGGACTTAATTAAGTTTACAACCACATCTGCATACCATAAAATGAAGGCTTACTTTTATAACAAAGCATCATGCTTGTTAGATTCATGACCAGGGCACTTATTTATTTATTTTCTTTTGGGTGGTTAAGATTACAGGGAGCTGGGATACGTTACACTCTCATATCCTGGTCGCTTGGAAAAAGGCATTCAGATCTTGTCCAATATTTGATAGGTGGCTGGATCATCAATTGCGTATGTTTTATAAAAGTTTGGTCATACCCTAATCCAAAATAAAGACTTGAGGCAGTACACCCTTTCTCTTAGCGAATCTGCATTTCATAAAGCTACTAAACCCTAGGTCATAGATTGTTAGTATTAATATTATTTTATCTTACCTTTTGTTATTGCTATTATTATTATTTTTAAACACGTGCTTCTTAGAGCTGACCTGTCCAGAGAGGGATTAGAGGGGGAGAGAAATTAGGGAGAGCAGACGGGTCCTGTGCTCACTTTGGGGAGTTTCCGCCGGTGACCAATAGGGAAGAGCTTTCGGCGGCGGTGCTGCCCAAGTCGACTGGGGCCTCGACGTTGGTCGCGGATGGGGGCTCTGGCCAAGCGATGGGGCCAAGCGGGGCGGCGGCGCTGAGCTGGATGCCGACTCGGAGGCGGGTAGAGCGGGGGAGGAGCTCGGCTTTGAGATGCTCGGGATGGCCGGAGTTGATACCGTGTGGAGGCGGCGCTCGAGAGAGCTCGGCGGACCAGGCGGGCGGCGAGTGGATCCCGGTGGTGGCGGGTGGAGCTTGTGTTGGACGGCGATACGGCAGCTTGCCGGTGGTTCCTGCGCTGAGAATCCAAGGGGGGGGCGGTGGGCTATTCGGCCGGCGGTTCAGGGCAACTTTGGCGAGCGCGGTGACGAGGTAGGCAGGCTCCAACAGCGACGAGCAGTCAAATATGGTGGCCGGAGTTGGGCGTACTAGCGCTAGAGCTGGCCTCAGAGCAGATGAGTGGTGGCGGGCACGCCGGCGTCAACTATTGAGGCGGGCGGCAGCGTCTAGAAAGGAGGTGGTGGCTCGCGTTACTTGGAGACTCCGCAGTGGCTCGAGTAGCTCGCCGTCTGCGGTAGGAGGTCGAAGGGACGGTGGCGACCTGGCTTCGTCGGCCCCAAGGGCATTCAGGGGCGGCGGAGAACATGGCGAGCTTGTCGATGCTCCCGGGTGGTGATCGACCGTGGCAGAGAGGGAGAGGGACGACCGTTGGGGTTCGATCTGAGAAGAAGAAGGATAAGGCTTGGGAGGGGCAGAGCTTGGTCTTGGCGCCTGAGCTAGAGTGGAGCTGGCTTGAGGAGCTTGGTGAGAAGGAGAAAATGGGAAGCAACTCGGGTAGAGGAGGGCTTGGGCATCAGCAAAGGAGACGAATGCAGCTCGGCTTGAGGAGTAGAGGAGAGGGGAAGGGTGAATGGGGAAGCTGGAACTCGTCTCGGGAAGAAGCTGTGAGGAGGAAAGGGGAGATGGGGAGGAAGGTGGAGTAGAGAAGCTGCAACTTGGGGAAAAGGGGATGGGAGAAGTGAGCTTGGCTGCTAGAGTAAATGGAGGTGGAGTTAAGAGAGCAGGTGCCATATACTATAGGTGCAGTGAAAATTTAGCACCAAATTCAGAAAATGTGCATGCGTGGCTCGGTGCAACAGGACGGAGCAGTGTTGGGTGATAAAGAGAGAGAGGGAGAGAATTAATGGAGGACGAAGAAACATAGGTAAGAATACAACCTGCTTGGTTTTGAAGGGAGTGACCGAAGGGAGCACATGGCCGGTGTTGTGCTGATGAACAAGAAAATTAAACACCGCACTTGTACCAGCTGGGTGGCGTGTCAACGCTAGCAACGGCGGGAATCTAGCTGAGCTTGGCCGACTGCTATTGATGAGATGAGGTGGCTAGGCTTCACAGAGAAATGGGGAGGTGCTGGACAATGGGGAATAGTCGCCGTGGCAGGGAGGAGTAGAACAAAAGCAGAGGTACAATATGAGGGTTTAGAGAAATATCACATATATTTTGGGTGGTGAATTTGGGACAGTATTTGGAATATGAATCGCAACATTTAATTTCAGAGATGGATTAGGTTCGCAAGGATTAGACTTATACGAATTTAAAGCATCTGGATACCTAAGTTGGCCGAAGCACATCTCGATTTCAAGCCTAGATCAGTTCCAATGTTTTGCAATTTGCGGTACCGTTGTTAACACCAATACGATGTAAAGGGAAGAACTCAAGGTACAAGGCCAAAGTGGAACATGTTTTATTATTATTATTACTGTTATTAATAGTTTTAAATGGTCAAAGATATGTGCGAGGTCATATTTTAAGTGCTTCAGGAACATTGCGAGGTCATATTTTAAGTGCTTCAGGAACATTGTTCTAAACATCTCGTTAATGTAGTTTGTTTACATGGTTACATGATCAAGACGAAGACAGGAGGGCCGAGAAAGGACAAAGAGTTAGGGTTGTGGATTCCACTTTTGTTCGAAGAAATCGGAATAGAGTTTGGAGTGCATGTGCACACATACACTTGGGAGTTTTAGCATATATAGGGTTGCGACGAAGCTAGTGTAGTCATAAGAGGTCGTGGTGGGCTAGGGTTTGAGGAATAACACTGGTATACTCATGTATATGTATAGAATTTCAGCAGAGTCGAACGATGGTTACAGTTTTGATACGTCGTTCGGGAAGGAGGGGTTAGGGTTTTGCGTATATGCGTATATACGGAAGCAGTATGTATGTGCATACACGCATGATAGGACGTGGCGAGGTAGATGGCAGAAGACCAAGTCATTCGGATGAAGTTAACGACGTATATATGTTTCAATTTCACAAAAGTACCGTATGGGTACTTAGCTGCAGATGTCAGTCGAGGTTACACTGGAAAATAAAAGAAGAAGGAACAAGGATGTGGGGGTGCGCTCGTGGCGGGAATGCGAGGGCGAGCAGCCACATATGCAGACAAGTATTGGACAGGGTCACCCGTGTCGTCGGACGTGGTTCGGGGAATTAGGGTTTTGACAAAATGGAGATCGAGAAAAATAGGAGCAAGGGTTTTCGTGTTTTGGTCTCATGACTCGAATTAAAGTTTTTAGTTAGGTATATTTTGGCTGACATTATTAGCGAAAAAAGTTTTTGTTAGCCCTAATTTTTAGGTTTAGGAAAATTAGGATGTGACATGTACCCATTCATGTCGTACGTTTGCCAACTATGAACTGTAAATGCTGGCCCTTTGGCCAACCATGTTAGCGTGTCATCTGTCGGCCTATCTACGATACGGTTCTGCAACCATTGGCTGAATGTCTTGTTGTGCTTGTTCAAGATCCGACTGTATGGCAATTTTGGGAACTCTTGCCGTAGCTTGCTCACGTGTTCTTCTATATAAGGGAAAACTATTGTCATGTGCTGTAAGACCGTAAAATGTGTAATATCAAATAGATGAGTATCCTTCCAGCTGACTTCTTTTCCAACAGTGCCTTTCCAGATAGCCTTCCCTCATGGCGAGACCTGGGCACACCAATAGGCTATGAGTTGTGCATGTAATCGGTGCAAAACTCAAACCTCCTCCGAGGTATATCCTTCTACGATACTGGCCTCGGGTCGATACCGATTCCGAACATAGTGCTTGAGTATTCCGATGAACCGCTCGAACGGATACATGCTGCATAGGAACACAGGCCCGCACATCTTTATCTCGTACACAAGGTGTGTAACGAGATGAACCATAACATCGAAGAACGAGGGCGGGAAGAACATCTCAAGCTGGCATAGAGTCTTCACAACCTCCTCTTGCAGATCATCCAGTGTATCAGGATCCATGACCTTCTGAGATATTGAGTTGAAGAAATCACAAAGCCTCATGATCGCCTCTCGAACTTTTGTGGGCAGAATATTTCTGATTGCCACCGGGAGCATCTATGTTATCATTACATGGCGATCGTGTGACTTCATGCCAATTAGTTTCTTGTCTTCCATTGAAACAAGACTCCTGATGTTTGCGCAATGACAGAGGGGACTTTGACACTATACAAGAAGCCCAAGAACTCTACTATTTCCTTCTTGGATAAAGTGTAGCAGGCAGGTGGGAGATACGTCTGGCCCTTATCTTTCTTTACTGGAGCTAACTCTGTTCTGATGCCCAAATGGACCATATCCATTCGTGACTTGATGCCATCCTTCGTTTTGTCTTTCATGTTCAGTAACGTACCAAGAACGCTGTCACACACGTTCTTCTCGACGTGCATGACATCGATGCAGTGACGTACATCTACGTCCTTCCAATAAGGTAAGTCCCAGAAAACTGATTTCTTCTTCCACACGCTCTTCTCACGGGGGCGTTTATGTCCCTTGCCAAGCACGACATTCACATCCTTTACCATCTCACTGACCTCTTCGCCGGTAAAAGCCTTGGTTTCGTGCCTCTTTCTGTATTACCGTCAAATTGTTCGTTCATGTTACGGTAAGGGTGATTTCTTCTCAAGAACCTCCGATGATGCATGTATACGGTTTTGCGCGAGAACGGAAGCCAGACACTCGCGGTATCATCTATGCATGTGACACATGCTTTGGCTCCCTTTGTACTCTGCCCCGAAGCATTAGCAAGTGCTGGATAATCCTGGATGGTAAGGAGTAACAGTGCACGGAGATCGAATGACTCCTTCCTGTACGCATCCCATGCCCTTACCCCTTTCTCTTTCCACAATGTTTGTAGTTCTTCCACCAGCAGCCTGAAGTAAACGTCGATGTCATTTCTAGGTTGCTTTGGCCCTTGGATAAGCATCGACATCATGATGTACTTCTTCTTCATGCACAGCCAAGGAGGAAGGTTGTACATACATAGAAGCACATGCCAAGTGCTGTGTCTGCTGCTCATGCTGCCAAATGGATTCATTCCATCTGTACTCATTGCGAATCTTACATTCCTTGGGTCATCGCCGAAGGTTGGGTACTTCGCATCGATTCTTCTCCACTGGGCAGCATCAGCTGGGTGTCTCATCTTTCCATCATTCTTACGTCCCTCCGCATGCTAACGCATCAGCTTTGCTTCCTTCGGGTGCAAACAAAGCTTCAACCGAGGAATTACAGGCAAGTACCATACAACCTTATTAGGGACTCCCGTCTTGATCTCATCATCGGCCTTGTCTTTGTCTTTTGCAAACTTACGCTTGTATCGAGGAGCTTTGCATATCGGACATAACGCAAATCTTTGTACTCATTGCAATAAAGCATACAGTCATTCTTACATGCTTGTATCTTCTGTACTTCTAGTCCCATGGGGCAAATCACCTTCTTGGCTTCGTAGATGTTTTTTGGCAACTTATTTTCATCTGGAAGCATGTCTGCACAAAGACCCTAACATCTTTGTGAAGCTCGTGTCCGACCATCCGCTTGCTGCCTTTAATCTCAAGAGGTCAAGTGTCACTGACAACTTGGAGTGCTTTGCCTTGCAGTTTGGATACAATGGTCTCTCGGCGTCTTCCATCAAGCCCATGAATTCCCTGTATTCTGCATCATCATGGTTGCTCTCAAAATCATGAATCATTTGTTGCAGATTTGGAATAGCAGTATCATCGCCATCGGAATCGCAATCGTCTTCATTTTCTACGTGCATGACCGGCTCTTCACCGTGCTTGGTCCAACATGTATATCCCGTCTTGAAACCCCTCCGAAACAAATGTTCTTCGATCACTCTTGGGTCCTCCCACAGTCTAGAGTTTTCACATTCAACACATGGACAGAAAATCAGCAGTTCCCCCTTGTTCCTCATGTCTGCCTCGGCGACTTTCATGAAACCAATGACGCCACTGATATATGCTCAACTTGTACGACTCTCGGACATCCAACCTCGATCCATCTACAGGATTTCAAACAACAGGAAAACTACATGGCATGATTTTGCTAGCACTGCATGCAGAATATCCGACATAAAAATTAACCGAAGGACGACTTGATGTGCGGATTATACGCGTACTCTATCTTTATTAGCAAAGCTCACATACAGCCGCCCCGGCCCCGGCCCGCCACTGCCTCCACCGCCGCAGCTGCCGCCCGCCGCCACTCCAATTAGCCGCCGTGCGCCACCCCTCCCGCCCTTACAACAAGGCACCGTTCCCGCGCGCTCGAACTGGAGCATTTAGGTCGAGCTCGGTACTGATACACGCGAGTTATCAAAATTAACCGTCATGCGACATCGCACACGGTCATCAAACAAAATCCGTCACTGATGGAGGCGACCTATGAAAAAGTTTAAGAATTTCCAGAATGACATATCACACACGGTTCCCACGATTTAACCGTGTCGGCACATCGCATACACATCGCACACGGGCCTGAAATGTGACCCGTCTATGATGTGCATGTTTCCTGGCTTCATCAGTTCATTTCACTACATCTGAAAAGAAGGATAACATCCCCGCATGCACAGGACAATATATATCACAAGCATCCACAACATAAATTAATGAATTTTCTGCATCTCAATTCGACATCTCAAATTTGACAAGTCCACATCTCAACCATATATATATGTACAACACATTCGACATTGCACAAGTTGCGAAAGAATTTTGCACATCTCAGTTTCATATGAAAACGAACTATCTAGGGCTTCGTTCATGGTAGTGCTAGCTAGAGTGTTTACACACTGACTAGAAATGGACTCATTAGAATGTGATGACGCATTAGAATGCGACATATGTGCGTGCACCTCCTCTAGGCTCGTGCTTCATCCTGACCTCTGATTGAAGCACACAATCATGTCAGTAACAATTCACAATTTAGCATGGTATAATCTGCGTACAACAAAGTACAGAGGTTCAGAAGGTAATACCTAGAGAAAGGCGTCTGATACGTCACGTAGTTTTCTTGTGCAGTGTAACTGCAATAGAGCGTCGTCACCATTGTGACATTGCGTTTACACTGCACAAGACACTCTTTCCAAAAGAAGTGTCTTGTGCAGTGCAGCGCAGTGTCACAAACGCGATGGAAAACGGTGGCCTCCACCGGTGCCAGTGCTGCTGCAAGGGGGAGGAGTGGTCGCCGGCCTTGAGGAAGAGGCGGCGACCGGATCTGGGCTCGGGGGGGCTCGGGGAGAAGGCGGCGGTCGGATCCGGGCTCGAGGAAGAGGCGGCGACCAGATCCGGGCTCGGGGGACTCGGGGAGGAGGCGGCGGCCACAGCACGATGCGAAAGAAAGCTAGGGTTACTTATAAATAGAAGAAGTTTCATATCGCACACGGGTTATCAAAACTAACCGTCACCGATAATTACAACATCGCACATGGTCATCAAACAAAATACGTCAGTCATGCCAGCTACCTATGAAAAGAGACATCACACACGGTCCGTTCCTATGAAGCAACCGTGTATGATGTGAGTGAAATAACCGTGTGTGATGTGATGCACATCGCACACGGCACCTCTGAAATAACCGTGTGCGATGTGAGGCACATCGCACACGGTTCTTAGAAAATACCTGTGTGTGATGTTCCTCACACGGTTTCTCAGAAAAAATCGTGCACACACGGCCCAGTTTGCCGTGGCACATCACACACGGGCCTGAAATGTTGACCGTCTACGATGTTCACATTGGTGACGGGTTTCGGCCAACCGTGTGCCATGAGGGGTCTTAAAAGACCAGTTCTGTACTAGTGCATGCCATCATGGGCATTGACTTGACCGAAACAAAAAGGAGTGACACGTGAAGCAGGCAAACGAGCCGTCCACTAGGCATACCTCCATCTCCATATGGATAATGAAAAGTTCACCACTTGATGAGCGCAATTTTTTCCAAACATCTTTCGGAAGGACGAGAGCTCTATATTTCATTATAGAAAAGAAGAATTGACCGATTAACAATGAAACTAGTAAAAATCATATAAAGGGTCTAAACGTCTAGCAAAATTAGACCTAAAACCCTAAAACCGACAAACATGATAGATACTATAGACAAACACACCACCTAACATCCACAACCAATGGACAACCAAGATGCACCGAAGTCCACAAGCCCCACCCACACTCCGCCAGGGATGAAACCATGATAACCAACACGTAGCCAACAAAAACGCATCGACTCTACCATAGAGAGGAATAAATCCGGCATTGACCCCATCGTGAAGAAAACAAGACATTTATTAAAATTGTAACTAGTGGATAGTGTTTGATAGTGTCTGATTCGAACACGTTGCAACCCGGGTGTCGGGACCCGGAATCGTACCTGGCTTAACGTATGATACGTCGTGAAAGACCGAGCAACCGCTTAACGTGGATACACGTTACCTCGCGTGTATACATCGTTGAGGGTCCGACACCGAATCAGCACTGCATACGAACTCCACCTGACCACCTGATCGTATGTCTCACTGCTGGTCCAGCCAGCCAGGAACGGATATCATTCAGTAAGCCAAATATGGTTCTGAAACCCTGTAGTGGGTTAATACTTGGCTTCCGCAACGAGGATCACAATCTCAAGACGAGCCCGACATCCGTGTCCACACCCTAACCTAATCAGCCGAGACACAGATTGGTGGGTCGCCCGAAGGCCCGACACTGACGTCCACACCATGCCCAGCTGGCAGTCGCATCACAGCTGGCGGGTCACTTGACTCGTGATCACGAACCTCGTATCGGAGATTCGTGTTAACTCCCTACCGCCTCTTCGTACACTTTAACCATACACGCACTGTGCACGAAGAGCCGTGGTAAACAACTTCGCATATCATAGCACAAACTCTACAGGGAGGATTACCAGATAGATAGGACACGTCCCATACATTTGGGCAATTATTTAATTTACAAACAGTTGACCCGAAGGCCTTAAGTACGAGAAGTAAACAGCAGAAGCATGCAGTTTTTACCCTGAGATACAAGCTAGTATCTCAAAAGACCCAAAATATCCAGCATAGGTCCACAAGTTCGTAAAGCCGAAGAGATAACCGATCAAGCGTCATCAGGAAAATAGTCACCGAGGGAGGGTTCACCTGTTTCTAAGCATGCAATAACAACTACCAATGAGTACAAACATACTCGCAAGGCTTAGTAGTGCTTGGACATGAAGTTAACATGACATTAACAGGAATAAGAGCATCGGTCCTACCATGCTAGTAAACATCATCATTTAACAAGAACACATGAGATGAATGAGTGGATCAACATCAATTAATCAACAGGGACTCATGAGCTGACCGAGTAGATCAACATCATTTAATCAACTGAAATCATGAGAAAATCGAGTAGGTCAACATCATGCAGTTCAATTTCACTCAAGAGATCTTGGTTGACAGATGACCCCACAGAGATTCCTTGGTCACCTCTCCTGAGGATAGCTAGTCCACCATGAGCCGGTACCAACACAGACATGTCTATGGTCCCCTGCACAACCAACTGCCTCGCGGCTTATCAGGGAGCATCAAGTGAGGGTTACTGCTGTACCTCCAATAAACTCGATATCAGGCTCGAGCAACCACAACATTGTACAGCCGCCCTCCCGACCATGCTCCCTCGTCTCTCATCTCACTTATCAAGGGTTCAAATTGATACAATGTCAGGCTAGACCTTAGCACGATGGTATCATCATAAAATATTCAACAGAGATAAGTAATGCATAAGCACGGCATACAATAATAACAGTAGTAGCAATAAAGTAGCATGGCAATGTCGCAAGCTCAGCTTGCCTGGATTGGGGAATTCTTCTGATTCCTGGAAATCAGATCGCTGAGGCTCCACTCCCTCGTCGCCGGTTTCTAGGGTTCTGCAAATACGACGACGAAAAGAACGGAAATAACCAGATAAGAATTCAATATGAACTTACATGAATTTTGTATGAAATGCACAGCAATAGCTAATCATTTAGGGTTGGGAATATGTGCAAGTGATTTCAGGTCCTTTGGAATTGAGTATCGAAAGCTAGAGTTTTTGCGACAGTTTTTCTCGTATTTAGTCTCCATTAACAAACCTTCTAAATCAATTTGATTTCTGGGAATCAAAATATTATGGGGTTATTTTTAAGTGATAGATACTGCTTTATGGGTCATGTTGGCAAATTTTCATAATTTTTGAGTAAGAGATGAATTAATAGGGATTTATGCCAGTTTTTAATGCATTTCTAATTAACCTAAAATTTTCCAGCACAATTTTATAGCCAAAATTATTTTTAATGGATACTTTATGTTGCACTGATTCCAAATATAAATTTTCCATAATTTTCTGAGCAATTATGAATTTATAGTGAATTTTTGAAACTTTTAGCCTTTTTAAATGATTTTTTGCATTTTCTAAATACAAAAATATAATCTAAAATACTTTTTTATACCTAGGTTATTCTACTTTAAGTCACTGACCAGTGGGCCTCTAGGGTTTTTATCTTTATTTTCTTTATTTTTTCTTTTTCCTTTTTCTTTCTTTTCTCTTTTTTTTTGTTGGTTTGGGTCTGGCCCGGAGGGTCCGGTCAGACCGGCCCACCTGGGCAGGGAGCGGGCCGGGCGAGGGGCGCGCCAGGGGAGGGGCTCGGCCATGGGCCCCTTGGGCCACGGGAGAAGGGGGAGAGACAGCGGGGCTCACCGGGCGCAGGCGGCGGGGTCGGCAACGGCGGGGCGAGGTCGGTGATGGCGGCGGCGGTGCCGGAGGTGGGGGCGACGAGCTGGGGACGGCGCCGGGGAAGGTGGGGGAGGCGGCGCTGATGTCGGGCGGTGGGGTCGGGGGCTCCGGCGGCTGCGGGTTGCTGGAGGCGGGGAAGAAGGCGGTGAGGCGGCGCCGGTGTCGAGGGGAGGCTGTCACGCCCCGAATTTCTGGAACCTGAAAATTTGGGCCAACAAAAACTTTTTCGTTAAAAATGTTAACTGAGAATACACCTAATTAAAACATTAGTTCAAATCATGATGAAGCTAAATACCAAACACGAAAAACCTTTGTCCTTATCTCTATCGATCCCCGTCTAGTCAAAACCCTAGTTTCTCGAACCTTCGTCCGACAACGCAGACAATTCCGTTCAACCCCTGATCCCATATGTGCTTAGTTACTCTTGCATTTCCGTCCCAACTGCACCTCCGGCATTCGTCCCCTCTTCCTCCCTAGTCGGAGTAACCTAGACCACAATTACGGCTATTTACTACGCGACACCCTTGCCAAATTTAAGCATATACATGCCCTAAACTTGCTCCGAACGGCATGATCTTTTGCCACCCACCTCGCCAAGCCATATCGTGAATATATGCACATATATACTGCATTTGGATTAAGCACCAAAACCCTAACGCAAGAATACCCTAGCTCAACGCCTACGCGGTATACGCTGGTATGTCCGCGGCACCTTGCAGCCGGTTAACCCCGAATCTAGGGGAGAGAATCCTCGAGGGTTTCCATAACCCTCCACTCCTTGCCGCGCCTGAAACCCTAAATTCTGCGGCCCGATTCCGTGCTCCCTATTAACCCTTAATGCTAACCGAAACTCTAATCGCAAGATCCAAACACCCCTCTGGCTTACTCAAAGATTATGGGAGAATTCACGAAACAATCTAATAATGTCTTTGACTCAAATATAACATAAAATAAGAGCACCCAGTTCGAAAATATTTACCAATTAAAATAATTGACTTTAGGGCTGATTCGGATATTGAACTACAATCCATTAGAATAAGGCTCAGAAAATTTCAATAATATCCCGCAATAACCCCTACCTTCCCGGAGGCCTGAATATGTGGAAATATGGACGTCTCATGTTCAGAAATCAAGAATGGCCAGGATCAAACACTTTAGTCCCAAGTACCGTCCTGCATAAAATCATGAGTCAATCCTCACCAAACTGTGTCAAAAACTTCGTGGGCCATCTCCCTGGTTTCCAGCGCATCAAACCACGTAGCTTGCCTGCCCAGCATAGTGTGCCACTCTTCGCATTAAAACCAGATGCTTGACAAGCACTGGCGTCCAAAGAATACCTGCCCAAGCTGCTCAAATCGATGCCAAACTCCACAGTGGCATAGTACACCTCATCGGAAGTTCACTGGTGCAACGGACACGTGCGCATGCATCCGAGCAGACCCGGACGTGCCAATCCACTCGATGGCATGAGCTGGCCGCGCTCTGGCTCTGCTCCGATGACAGCCAGCTTGGCAAAGCCGCGTCGCCCGCCGAAGATTACGTCGTCCAGCTCGCCGGAGCACGCCTCGCTCTGCTATGACCCGTTCCATCACCGCCGCCCAGCCAATCCTCGAGCTCCATGGCTGACCTCGGCTCCCCACTAGCTCAGCTCGCCCTGAGCGGTTTTGTCCAGCAGCCTGGCACGCTACAGCTCCACCCACGATGCCCGTCGACACGCTGCCGCCTCGTCCCCAGTGCCGCACAGCTTACCCACGAGCGCCGCAGTTGCTTCCTCGCCCTCCAAGGCTCCGAGCTTCCACTACTCCCCAACAGCTCGAGCTTCTCTAACCCGGGTGCACCCCGTTTCTTTCCCCCATCAGCTGAAGCCAGCCCCAAGCCGCCTTCAGAAACATCCCGAGCACACCACCCCCGCCAATCGGCTCGCCGTCCTCCCCTAGTCCTTTGGTGGTCGCTGCCCTTCCACCGCCGGCTGCCCCTTTTCTTCCACCGGCCGCTTCCCTGCATCAGGTTGTCTCCGCACCAGCGCCTTCTCCCTCTCCTTCACATCAGAGCTCGCCGCTGCGGCCATAATCGACGCCGGTGCTGAGCGCCTATCTATTGAACCCGCCCGAGCCTTGCTCTTCACCAAGCCTCCCAGCTGGAGCTGAACCACCTCACCAATCCTCTTCAATCGCTGCCGCAAAGCTCCATGTTCCCGCATCCGAACTCATTCAGACCACCTCCACATCACCACAATACCGAGCCCTCCATTTCCCTACCCAAGTCCTCTGCTCAACCCCTTTAGCTCAAGCCAAGCTACCCCGAGTTTCCCTCTCCGCCGATCGCCGCCATCCAAGTTAAACTGCACCGCCGAGCCCCAAGCTCCCAGCTCGGCCACCGCTGTCCCGCAAGACTGCCCCGAGCTCCCCATCTTCCCAGCTACCAGAACGCTGCTCGCCGGAGTAACCCGCCGCCGCCGGGCTAACCAGTCCTGCCGTCGAGCCAAACAACCACAGGTAAAGCGGAGCAAGCCACCGAACGGGTAAGGCCACGGCCGGGTAAGAAGCGGCGCCCGAGCCAACTTTCGCTTCCCATTTAAGTCACTGTAATCTGGTCCGAATCCGAGTCCCGCATCCGACACCTTAATGCGCCCCGCTCAGTTCCGTTTCCGACCAGGGGAGACGCAATTAAAGCTGGCGGGCAGCGCATTTAGTCCGGTTCAGCTGCTGTAGTTATTCCAGAGCTAATTTCGCTTCAAATTCGATCGGTTTGATAGTATTTTGGCCGGTTTTTGAAACTTCTTCACCGGTTCTAGAATCTACAGAAGATAATCCACCTTTTATCTTTATCAAGATTTGAGGTTTGAAGTAATTCTAGAGCTGTAGCAATAGAAACTAGGTGTAGTTAATTCCTTTCTTTGCTTAGGTCTATACATATACGCTGTAGATATTATTTTCAGTACGACCAAAATACGTTCACACCGTCCAGTGTGTCCACAATTGGATTAAGATTCAATTAACTCACTAGGGCTTATGTTTTGAACTTAAGGAACTTATAAAAAACCAGTATCATCTATACTGTCATTTCATGCAAACCGGTTATCCGGAGGATCCTTCCCGATTGGCTCATAGTCTGGAGCCCAGCAGCTGGCGTCGACTCAAGAAACACTGGAATTCTCCCTATACTCTATCTGAAAGTGTTCATGAGTTAGCAATCTATAGGTTGAAACACCAGGACAGACCCCAAAACCCTAATCCCTAGCTCAACCTCCTTAAGACCAAAATCCTGGTGCTTTCCTCTAGTAGTTTCCATGTAGTTCTAAAATCTTTAAACATGCACATGAACTACTGGATTCAACCATTATATGATAAACTGAAAGCCTACAAATGTTAGTACGCTTATGATTTAACAAACTCTACATTTATCATCAAGTGAAGAAAACCCTAACCGACGATATGACGTGGGCTGATATCTTCCGCCAAGTAACCTAAGGCACCCCAACCCTAGCTCTCTAAAGCTCCTTAAGATCAAATGACTAATCAAACACATCATGATTTCATGTGTTGATGTTTCTGGTTCCTCCTTCGATGTTATTTGGCTCTTTCTTGCAATGTTGATTTATTCGTCATCCCCTCGATGTGTAGATACTGACGTTAGGGAATATCGCGCGAAGGACCTTGGACACTTGTCGAAGCAAGTTCAAGACAGAGCTTCGAACTAAGGCCAATATTGCCAGGCAAGCATTCCCACCTTGACCATGTTGAAATCCTATATTTGTGAAGTTAATTATTTTGTTTATGAAATTGCGTGCTATGTGGGTAAAATCATTATTTTATGTAGACCTAGCTATTCCTATTAAATGCACGGCTTAGGCCCGATAAACCATATCCTCGTAACCCTAGTATTAAGTGTTGATCATTGGACGATCGGCAATTTAATTAGGAGTATAGGCGATAGCCCCGCTTAGCCCTGCTGTAGTAAAAACTAAGTTTTATCGGTACGATGGGATTGGGATCAAAACCCTCGGTTTGTAAATGCAAACCGAGGTGCCATTTAAAAAGGAATGTTTGTTAAATCCTGAATGAGATGATGGAGGATTGGGATTCGGGCAAGAATGCTAAGGGAGTTAGGAGGTGGTAGAGTAGCCGGTCGCTACTCGAATCAGGAAAGGGTAGGGAGCCGGTTGTTACCTGAGGCCTGGAATGGCAGGGTAGCCGGTTACTACTTGAGGTGATGGTTGGACATGGAGTCCTGCTCGAATCAGTTAAGGACCGAACCTAAGTGCCGCTGAATCAGTTCCCCTACCGTACGTCCACATGTCCTTTATGGGAAGGACTTGACTCGGTACCTCATCTAATGCTGGAGCTCGGAACCGTGAGAAGTTAGGGTGAAGTGCTAGGTGGATCTGGGATCCCTAGAGGATCTTCACGAGACTGCGTGGAGGAAAAGCTCTCAGCGAGTCTCACGTCAGAATGGGGGTAAAGCTCTCGGTGAGTTCCATGTCTGCGTGGGGGGTAAAGCTCCCTGTAGGGTTCCACGTGGTACATGAAATTATGGTCCGACACAAAGGTGGAGAGTCCCATTTTTGACATCCGGGATGCAAAAGTTGGGTTGCCCACCTAGCGGGTCCGGCTCTAGTGTGAACATGGGTGAAAGGTCTCGTTGTAATATCCCTGCCAAGTATACGGTGCACAGTATACCCAGGGTGACCTACATCTTGTGGGTAAAGCCATACAACATCTGTAGAGTGTTTAAAAACTATTCGAATAGCCGCGTCCTCGGTCATGGACATGAACTGGTAAGGCCACACACTGGTTAGACTGAGTTTTGTTTGTGAAAGCTGAGAAATGGGATTAAGGACGTGGGCATGATGTGTCCACAGTGAGCAGTTTAAGCTACAGTCTGGTAGCGAGGAACTGCAGAAGAGAAAAACCTAGCCCGGGCTGCGAGGCGGTAGCGCGGGTAGGTCGTAATGATTGTTCGAGGCGGTAGAAGGAGCTACCGGCCTCTAGCTGACGATTGTTTTGCTGGATTATCCAGCACACGAATGTTGTCTCGACAGAGACGAATTTTGGATTTCGAAAATGCTCTTGAATCTACTATTCTGTATTTCAAATAAGAACTTACATTTCTGCACAATTTGCAACTTAAGTTAGAGCTATCCCTTGATCTATTCCCCGCATGAAATATAGCCATATATTTTCTCCTGTGGGAATAGCTTGCGAGTACATTCTATGTACTCACCTGGCTTGTTGATTTGGCCAGACGAAGAAGACAGCAATACCCGAGGATAAGATTACGATCGCGAAAGTTAGGGCGTAACCCCAGTCAGTTGCCTGTCGGGCATGGCATACTGATGGGCCACATCTCCGCTGGATTTTCCGCTGCAAGTTCATAGCCATTTGGCTAAAGGTATCAGATTATCGACCTTAACGGTCTATTTAATTGTTTACGCATGTATGACAATGATATGCAGGTTAACTCGTGTGTATCGGCTACTGATCCAGGGACCGGTACAGTAATCACGAGGGAGTATCCGGCTTAAAAACCGGGTACGCCACAGAGGCGGGGCTCCGCCTCGGCCTCGGCGTCGACGCGGGTGGCGGCGGAGGAGCTCTGACAGCGAGGGCGTGCGGCGACGCCGGCGTTGGCGAGCGGCGAGGCGGTCCCGGGAGAGGAGGGAGCGGGCGGGGAAAAGAGGAGGAGAGAGAGAGGGTGGCCGGGGCGGTGGGAAAAGGGGCGGGGCGCGGCGACCGGCCGGCATGGGCGTCCGGCGCGGTAGCGGGCGGCGCCGCTCGCGAGGGAGGAGGCCATGGCGGGCGCGCGACACGTGGCGCGTGGGAGGCGGGCCGATGTAGGCTGGCCGTCAGCGGGTGGGCCCTCGCCGACCTCAGCAGAGAGAGATTTTTATTTATTTATATTGGGCTGTTACACCGGGCTATGATAATAACGAGGCGCCGTTACATGTAATTTAGAGCTAGACTTTGACCAATCCGAATCGGTACGAAGGGGGCAGTCAGAACGGCCGGCCTAGGGGAAGCCGTCAACGATGGTCATCTTTTAATGGATGGGACGGAGACCTCACTGAAGGGCTCTCAGAATATAGACTCCAGCTGAACCTTCTTAACAAACATCGGTGTCTATTTGCTTTCACATGTTTACTTTATTCATCTACATTGTGCGACCTCGATATTAGCGACACGCGGACTATACGATTGTGGTAAAAGTAATGGAGATTAGTTGATGACATCGTCATTGAAAGGTTAATTTTGCAATAGCACCACTAATCAAAAGAAGCGTTTGAGCTACACCACTAGCAAAGCCCATGACCAGCAGAACCCCGCTCAACACTGTTGTCGGTGTTTGTATCCGTGTAATAATGAATCATGGGGAGGTGTGAGCACAGAAGATCTAGATGGGTGCACACGGGAGATAATTGTTTAAACAGGTTCATGCCCTCGAAGAGAGGTAATACTCTACGTCCTGTGTTGGATGGATCGTATTGACTGTATCCCGTATGAGGGTATGTGTTTATGCTAGGAGAGCTTATGAGGCTATGTGTGTGAGCACAGAAGATCTAGATGAGTGCACACGGGAGACAATTGTTTAGACAGGTTCAGGCCTTCGAAGAGAGGTAATACTCTACGTCCTGTGTTGGATGGATCGTATTGACTGTATCCCGTACGACGGCTATGTGTTTATGCTAGGAGAGCTTATGAGGCTATGGTTGTGGCCTGTCAAAGGATACCGATCGGGAGGTCCCTACCTGGCCTTATATAGGCGACCGAGGTAAGTTTACAAGAGTCCGAATCGGCTTATAGATGGATCTCTCAATCGGTTACAACTACCACACGGGTATGCCAGGCAGGTATTAGTCCGTGTCTTGTTCTCCAAGTTGGTGAGGCGCCCCGTGTAGAAGTCAGACTCCAAATAGTCGCCGGCCCACCTTGTGTCCAGAGGACCGGATTCGTCCTCCTTGACGATACCCAGGTGCCATACCATCGTCAACTGTCGAGGAGAAAGACACCACCACTGCGGATAAATAGATAACCATGCACCAACCTTATGCGGATACATAGATAACCATGCATTTGATCGATCACATGACAGAATTTTATGTTCTTGCTGGTCTCGGTATATTGATCTCGATCATTCCATCGGCAGTTGCCATTATCTATGGAGAAACTGTAATTTCTTGAAAGTCATCGAAACAAATTTTAGTGTCAATCTCGACGAACCACTCAGAAATAATAGCACTACGAAGCACCGCAAGAATGTGTATAGTTTCGATGAATGGCGAACCACATCCAACAGACCCCCACTATCATGTGGTGAAGATAATGAAATTGTGTTGAACAAGTGCAAACGGATTATATGAAAAGTGAACTCACGAAGCATATTAACCCCAGGTTCTTTTGTGCTCGTGAATTGCAACAGTTGAACGAGGTAAAGATACCGCATAATAAGTCATGTGAGAATCTTGCAAATCTTTTCGTTAAGTCACTCTCCGCATCTAGATGTGATCGTGGAATAAAGATGATGAGACTTAGAAATGTGTAGAATTCAAGGGGAAGATCTTCACTAACTCAGTGAAGGATTGTACTTTTTTGTCCATTTTTAACGAGGCAATTCGTGTAACATGACAAGCAAATGTTAAGTACTATTTTTTTTCTAAGTAACTGGGGTTTTGAGGAGTTTTAATAAGGCTTGGAGATATTGCGAATAAATATCTAAGGGGAGAGGTTAAGGAACAGCGGGCCCCACCCAAGAAGAGGGGGCACGTCGAAGGTTCTGATATGAATGTGTGAAACAAGTATGTATTCTTATTCAAACTTCGTGTGAGACTAATATAAATAGAAGGATAAGACTATTACATTGTGCACACAAAAATCAGTTAAGATATGAATAAAGAGAAAAATAACACTTCTATATCTTGTCTTTTGTATCTATTTTATCTTTTATTCTGTATGAGCAACACGACGTTCGATGGTTCTTCGACTCCGTCATTGCTCTGCAAAAAAGAAGATGGAGTTCCCGTGTCAAGACTTTGGAAGTTTCTCGTTTTCCCAAAAAGCGACTCAGCATCAATCAGATGAGGAATTCCCGTTGATTGTGCCGCTACGAGTACGATTTCCTGTCACCACACAGACGCCGCATTCGGTCTACAATATGCAGGCTGCTGCCTGCACATTGTATGCCAAGTATTCAGAGCAAGCAACCAAAACAGCAGATACAGCAGATACACAGTGACATACAACACACATAGAACTTGCACTTCCGTTCCATACTGGCAAACTTGCAAGCAAGCGTGTAAGCACCAACACTAAATGAAGTGGAACTTCAGCATAAATTCCTCCTCCTCCTTGCAGATTGCTGAGCAAGCCTGACCAACTTCTATTGCCATGCTCTATAGACTGTTCAAATGAAACACACCTAATTCAAAACAAAATTCTGCTTAACTGAAGACTATTACATTGTTTATTGTGTAAGTATAGCTACAAAAGTATCTTTGTTACCAGTAGCAGTATAAAAATTTAAGCAGCATGTCCTCTCAACATTAATTAAATAAAATTAAACAACATCTGTAGACAAAGCTTTGTTTGTGTGTGTGGAGAAAAAGCTTTGAAGTTCGGTATGCCTCGCAAATAGTAGTGGGCCGCGAGTTGTACGGCTCAGAAAAGGAGTGGGCTGCAATTCATGAGGCTTAAGTCTTGGGTCCGAGCAAATTTATAGTCTCCCTTTCACTTATGGGCCAGTTCTTTTGGGCTTCTAGAGCAGCTTATAGGTGGAAAAAAGCTCAAGCCAAAAAGAACTGGAAATTTCTAGAGCTTCTCTGGGCGCCCATGGCCTGTTTCCCGTTGGCAGGAATAAGCCTCACAAGGGCAGCTTCCCGAGCTTCTCCCCCGATCAGAACTCTCTTCTCTCTCCCTTTTCTCTCGGCCGCAGCCCGCCCGCCCGTCTTCTCTGCCCCGACGCCGCCACTCTCCCTCTGTCTCCGCCCGGCCTCCCGAAGCCGGCCGCCTGCCTCCGCCATTCCCCGCATCCCTCCGCCGTTCCCCGCCACCATCCCCGCCTCCCTCCGCCGTTCCCCGCCACCATCCCCGCCTCCCTCCGCCGTTCCCCGCCTCCATCCGCCACCATCCCCACGCCTCCCTCCGCCACCTCCCTCCCTTCGCCACCATCCCCGCCTCCGTCCGCCGCCTTCCTCCGCCGTTCCACGCCTCCCTCCGCCGCCTCCCTCCCTCCGCCACCATCCCCACCTCCGATCCCCGCCTTCCTCCGCCGTTCCCCCGCCTCCCTCCGCTGCCTCCCTCCGTCCGCCACCATCCCTGCCTCGCCGCGCCGCGCGAAGGTGCTGCCGCTCCTCCAGCAGCCCCTCTCCCCCGACCACCGCCCACCTACCCGTCTCCTCCGGCCCGACGCCGCTATCCGGCCATCTCCTCTGGCCCGACACCGCTGTCTCCAGTGCCCAGCAGCACCCAGCAGCTCAGACGAACAAGCCGAAAAGAACTCGAGGTGAGTTTTGTGAGGGCTTCTCCCCACCGCAGCTCATTTGAGTAGAGAAGCTAGAAACGGTTTCTGGAGAAGCTTAAGCTCAAAAGAACTGGTCCTATGTCTGTCACGCTATGCAACTATTTTCCTGTGAAATTCTATGAAATTGTCGAAGCACGTACGTATAGTTGAGGTTGGGGCAAAAACCAAAACCGATAGAAGATGATTTATTGCATTTGTTTTGAGGTAGCTAGCATGCATCCCAGAGTCAGTCGTACGTATACCATTACTCTACTGTACGTGTTAGCAACACGATGATCGGATACCTCTGTTGTTATTATAGGAGGAGGCAGCAGTAGCTGAAGTCGAGGATCCCAAGTTGAAGGAGAACCGTCGCTGCTTGTTTGCCGGCTTGAGGATCTGGAATGAGCAGGTGAGGTCGTCGTCGATGCTCATGATGGCGCCGGCGTTGTCGAACTCGCCGCAGTAGTTGGGCGCCGAGAAGACGGTGACCAGCTGCCGGTCCGCGAAGAACTGGTAGCCGTCTTCCACCACCTGGTGCGCCCGGCAGATGAGGTCCAGGTCGTGCCTGCCCAGGAACGCCGCCACGGCGTCGGCCCCGAAGGTGTAGGAGACGCCCCTGTCGTTGGGACCCCAACCCCTGGCGCCGGCGGCGCCGGCGGGGTCGGACCAGAGCAGGTCGCAGAGGAGGCCGGTGTCCGGCACGTCTGTGGGCCTGGGGAGGCGGCTGATGTCGTGGAGGGCGCGCAGGTCGGGGGAGATGCCGCCGTGCATGCAGAGGATGCGGGCGTCGACGAGGGCGGCGACGGGGAGGCAGTTGAAGCAGTCGGTGAAGTGGCGCCAGAGGCGGACGGAGTAGCGGCGCTTGCACTCGTCGTAGAAGCCGTAGACGCGGTTGATGGAGGCGCACTCGTGGTTGCCGCGGAGGAGGAAGAAGTGCTCGGGGTACTTGAGCTTGTAGGCGAGGAGGAGGCAGATGGTCTCCAAGCTCTGCTTCCCGCGGTCCACGTAGTCGCCCAGGAACAGGTACTTGTGCTGCGGCGGGAACCCTCCCAGCTCGAACAGCCGCATAAGGTCAGGGTACTGACCGTGCACGTCACCTGCATCACATTGCAAGCCTTTGAGTTAAAACAAGCATATCAACAGTACCAACTACGACGTGTTTATTGCTTTTGACTTGATGCAACTCTGACGATATTTGAGATATTTATAACTCATATAGCTATCCAACTGATTCAAGTCTGATCGATGTGTACAGTACTGGTTTGTTAAGTGCAACTTGCGCGAGCGACGCGTCAGAGAGGACCGAAATCTGTATGGAGAATGCAATAATTCGGATTTAATTGGAGAATGCAGTTGATGAATGAATAGATTACGTACCGGCGATCTTGATGGGTGCCTCGAGCTCCAGGAGGTTCGGCTGGCGCATGAAGACGTCCTTGGAGTCGGCGCAGAGCTGCCGGATCTCCCCCTCGCCGAGCTGCACCTGCTTCCCCGGACGGCACCGCCGCACCTCCAGAAGACGCCGGATGACGTCATCCAGGGCCGCATGGTTCATCCTCTCTAACTCTTAGCTAATTAAGCAAGTGAAGAGATGATCGAAGGTGTGCAGGATAGGACCAACTAATCCAGTGGCCGGGTGATAAGGTACAGATGTTTAAGTAGACGACGGCGACCAAGAGCTAGCCTAGGAGATGAGTAGCCTACCTTTGCATCAACCAAAAGGATGACACTGAAACCAACTCCGAGATCAGCCTGTGGTACTGGAGTATTAGTAATGAGATCGAAAGGAAAGAAGAATCTGACTGGCCTGCCTTTGATGTTAGCTAGCTAGCCTAAGAGCACCCTATGCTGCTACTACACTATATATGCTGGTAGATAGCCGCCACCATGCACTCGATCGAATCACAGGGCCGGAGGAGAGGACCAGCATGCAAAAGATGACACTAGCTTTTCGCCTTCTCCTCACCACCACCATCAATACAAGATTCTGTGACTATGGGAATGGGATGTAGAGATCAACTAACTAAAGAAGCTTTACATGCATATACTAATTAAAGCTAGATGAGACCTTTTTCCCTTCTCCTCACCGCAACCACATACATATTCAGGCAGGATTGTTCCGAAAGTAGAGATCAGAGGGCAAGGGCGAGCTGTTTATATATGTATATATCGCAAGGAATCATTTATTTGCCTCTTGTTAACGAAAGCATATATGAGATCGAATGGATCGAGTGCTGCCTCTAGCTAGTGCATGAAAGATGAGTGACAGGTGGGAGGCTGCAGGATGAAATAAGTCAATTGATGTAAACTTGAGCAGCAAAAGTGGAGTGGTACTAACCTTGAAGTAAGGGAGCTTGAGCAAGAAAAGGAGGAGAGGAAGAAGAAAGAAGGAAAGAAGGATAGATAGATAGATAGATAGATGCGGTGGTGCAGAAAGCAAACGCACAATTAAAGGGAAGTGCAGCGAGCGAAAGCGAATGCTGCTGCTGCCGCGAATATATATCTCATGCTCTGTCGGCTGTACGCTTCAGGCCCGTTTTGAGCCCGGCCCAAACCCAACCAACTGCCCAAATTCCCCAAGTCTCCCTTCCGGCCGCCGTCTTCTCCGATCACAAGCAGCGCCTGCGATGCGGGGCGGCAGGCATAACAGCGGCGGCGCCGGAGCCGGCGGCAGGTACCGGAACCCTTGCCTGACGATGCACCAGCCCTGGGCGTCGCTCCTCGTCCACGGCATCAAGCGCGTCGAGGGCCGCTCCTGGCCATCCCCGATCACCGGTCGCCTCTGGATCCACGCCGCATCCAAGGTCCCCGACCCCGACACCATCGCGGCCATGGAGGATTTCTACAGGGAGATTTACGCCGTCAATGGAGTCACCAACATCGACTTCCCCCAGCACTATCCGGTCTCACGCCTCCTCGGTACCTACTCCCCTACTCCTATCTTCTTCACTACTCCACACCCGTGTGTGCTTGGGAGGGACAAATCTCATGCTATTTCTGTTTTCCTATTACGTGCTGCGACAGGATGTGTTGAGGTAGTAGGCTGCATTCGGTCTGAAGAGCTAGTCTGCTGGGAGGATGTGCCTGAATCTGTATCCCCCTCACTTTCCTCTCCTAAATCTTGCCAAGGCGTTCAATAACTTGTCATGCAACTCTAGCATAGTATCTAAATCTGGCTCTTGCATCAATGCAGGTCAGGCTTGAAGGATTGACTGACTTTTGTTGGCTCTGTGAAAATCCACAGGTTGGTGTCAAATTACATCTCCCCAAAACCACGACTACAATTTACCACTCGAAATTACTCAGCATGTAGCAGCTTGCTATTGCTTCCCTTCTCAATCACTGATGATCATTGCGCTATACCTGAGATGCCTGTCATTTCGTTGACAATTTTTCCTACATTGGTTTCTGCACAAGTTAGCTTTGTGAAAATCCACAGCTGGGTGTTAGATTAGGTCTCGCAAAAACCACGCCTACGATTTATCCGTCGTAATTACTACACGTAGTAGCTGTAGCTGTCAAATCCCATTCTTGATCAGTGCTGGCCATTGCAGTATAGCTGAGATGCCTGTGATTTTGTTGACATTTCTCCTACATTGATTTCTGCAGAAGTTGGTGGTCCCATTTGAGATGCGCGGTTACCAGGGTGTTTACAATCTAGAAAGAAGGGTTAGTTATGTTTAATATAAGCAATGCGTCCTTTTGTCCTCATGACCTTTTGAACTTATTTGTGTTGTGTCGTGTCGCAGGTCTACGAGGGAGCAGTCAGGGGTCTCTCACCTGTTCAAGGCCCACTGCCCGTCAAGTTTCCACTTCCAGATCCCAGAAATCCCTTCTCTCTGAAGCCAGGAGCTCTTCATTTTGACTCTTCGAAGTCTGCGCTAGTCAAAGCTCCAAGTGTCTCTGCAGCGATAGCCGGTGCTCGAGCTGCGGCAGCTCAATATTCACGAAAGGATCATAATGCTGCTACGAGTGGTGAGATTGAAACTCGAGAGAAATCAAGGGAAAACCATGCGGACGGCAGTTCAGGAAGTGGTAGTGCGTCCTATTCGCAAAACCATAATCCAGCATCCATTGTCCAGAACAGTCCATCCTATTCGCAGAACCAGAATCCAGCATCCATTGTCCAGAACAGTCCATCCTATTTGCAAAACCAGAATCCAGCATCCATTATCCAGAACAGTCCACCCTATTCGCAAAACCAGAATCCAGCATCCATTGTCCAGAACAGTCCATCCTATTTGCAAAACCAGAATCCATCGTCCATTGTCCAGAACAGTCCATCCTATTCGCAAAACCAGAATCCAGCATCCGTTGTCCAGAACAGTCCATCCTATTTGCAAAACCAGAATGCCGAGCCTCGGAGAAGTCCTAGACTACAGATTGGAGCTTCCAATAGGGTGAGTGCTCATATTTCAATTTGAACCAGAATTTCATATCACGAAGATAACTATGAAGTATAAACTGGGCCAGTGACTAAATGAGATGTGTCTATCCTCAGTAACTTATATGACTACATAGGAATTTTATGACCAATTCTTGTGTGTTGTCAAAATAATATAATAGCAGGATATGGGATCACACCTTAGGTGAGTTCATCATCTCTGGTAGTATATCCTTATTTTGCTGTTAATTGTCACCGTATAGATAATCTTTACCTATAATATATTATTTCTTTTTGGTAGAATTCACCTGAAAAGCTTTTGGAGTCTAAATGAATGGTAAATTATAGTTACCTAAAGGTCTTTTTTACTTAAATGTGCATTTTCCCAATTTCCTTGCACAATCATGTTTAAGGTCAAACTCACATAAGCTTGTGTTTGGTTGATGCCTAATTGTCTCTATCTTCACTGGGAATGCAAAATGCAAACTAATGTTGTTCCGTTAGCTTGTTGCAGTGGCACTGAGGGAATTGAAGCAATTAAGCGTCAGCGAGAGAGGAGAGCAATCAGTTTCCCAAAAGCTGACCTGAATAATGTGGGACTTAGGTAACTTTTCTTTAGGTGCTTATTATTGTCTGCGTGTGACAATATCAGCTCCCTTGTATATAGTAGCGTTTTGTTGTACATTGTTGATTGATGGTAGCATGATAGTGTGACAGTAACAATGAGGTCATGTATTAGAGGACGTGGTGCTACTGCTATGCTTGTGAATTTTTATTAGCGTTCAGGTTTGTATCTTATCTTATGTAACACTGCGCCTAATTTTTTATACATACTGAACCTGGTTTTAATCTTAGAATAGTTGGTGACAGTTTGGTACCAACTTATCGTAGTAAACGATGGCAAATGGGCCCAATGAAAATGGAAGAGGAAGTCGTAATGGGGTTTCATACTTTCTCAGGAAAAACCAATGGAAAATGCTATGCATCTATAGTCTGATTTTTGCTTTCCATACGACGAGTTTTTATTATATAAAACAATATTTTCATCGCATGAAATTTATTACGTGAAGATATTATGTTGTATTGGTTCAAAAAAGCATGTTTCCACTAATAGCACCAATGTTTCCATGGACGTCCGATCCAATCCAATCCAATGCTATGATCGGACGTCCTTTCAGTAGTGCTTCCCAAAACCAATTCAAAACCAATTCCACATGGCCGTCCATAGCCCTGACATGGGCTGTGTATCGCGCCATGGATGGCTTCCACAAGCTAGTGTGGACCATACGCTTACCATAACATACGGCCGCCGAAGCAGAGAATCGTCGTTTGCAGTTTTAAATGAACATTTCACATAATTTAATTAATTTTAATGCAGCTTAATAAATGACACTCAGTTTTTGCAAGTGGATGTTTAAAGAAGAAACACAATCCTCGCTATTGCCTCTTTCCTGGAAGAATCTTCTTTGTGATGCCCATCTACTCGACTGTTTTTGGTTGACGGCTGACAGAAACCGCCTCGCTTGCTGATGAGGCGGAAAACAGCTCTCCCTGAATTCGAGACCCGAGGACCACACCAATCTTCATTCCTAACCGATAGGGGACTTTTGTTTTGGCGCCATCAACTATGTATGGATCTCTGCCACGTAATTGCTGATGACATTGGAAGCTCAACTTCTCCCCCTTCCAGGAAGCATCAACCAATTTGTCACCTCACCTCACGTATGATGTGGTGCATACTGCATAGGAAGGAAGGAAAGGAGGGAAGGAATTCCTGGAGCTAGCAGACGAAAGTGGAACCTTGTTTCTGAGCATAATTGAGAGTGAGTGAGGAGGGTTCCAAGAATGCAGGCAGGGGCAGGGGCAGGGCCAGGTTCATCACCCTGAAGTGAACGAATGGCCTGGCCGGCTGCTCCTCGAGGTCCCCTGTCCGGGTGTCAATTAACAACACATGCACTATTGTGCCTGCATGCCCCCACCACCTTAAGATTCTCTTCTCTTCTCGTGCAGTCGTGCATGCAGATGGATGGATGGCGTACTACGTGCGTGCTGCAAATTGTTTCAGGTGGTTTGCTTTGACTGCATCTTTCTCACCTTCCCAGACAAATTCCCCGGACAAAAAGAGAAACTGTCTAAACTCGGTCAAGGGAAGGAGCATATATACTACTATTATGCTAATGCAATATATTTGCACTTGGTTGAAAAATATGTATGCAATTTGCACGTGTTGGATATCTGGGCACGCCTGGCTAGCTAGCTAGGATGTTTCTTAGAAGTTAGAACTTACAGACAGCAAGCCAAGTGTTGTCTCTGACGTACGATTTGTTCGATATACTAGTACCTGTGTTCATCGATTACCGATCGACGTCTCGGTGCCACAGGTTAAGGACGTCGCGAGGAATGAACTCTAGCTTGTCAAGACGCAAATTAAAGGCCGTTGGCATAAACACGTGACTGCAAGGTGAGAGCAACCGGCATATGGTTTTGCGCCACGAGCTACGTAGATCCTACGGCCTATGTATATATGGTCTTCTTGCGTTAAGGGATCACTACAACTTTATCAGACGTCACTGTCGCATCATCATCATCATCATCCCATTCCTATGGAAACCAATTCAAAGGCTCGGGGACTTTTTTGGGAGTTCAAAAAGTAATTAGGCACGCACTCTTAATCAGTATCCGGCCGATGTTATAATCTAAGGTTAAAGAGGGTGTGTCGATGAGGTGGAAGCAAAGCAAGCAACCTGCCTGATTCATTGCACCTTCAACGAACAACCTGATACTCGCACGTGACTGCCCACGAGCACCTTCACCAGTCAAGACATGCATGTATGTAACCGCTTCTTTTCCACGTCAGCCGGTCAACCCCCAATCCACATGAGAAGTGAGTAATTCAAACATGGCGCCTTCCCCAACCTTTAGCGCGCGCCCCGTCTCTCTTCTCGGCTCAGCTGCTCATTCCAAGAAATTGATTGATGATGCAACGCACACCCGCTTCTCTTCAAATGACGAAAATCTACAATTATCTACTCCTTCGATCAAAAATATAAATAGTTTTAAATATTTAACTATCTCAGATTCTAAAACTTTTAGCATTTGTGATCGGAAGCAGTAAAAGAAAAGGTCAAACATAGAACTTTGGCGCTTCAAAACTTGTAGAGTGTGCGCTCAATCTTCTCAAACCATTTGTACAAGAAAACCAACTCTAAAATAGCTAACTAGCTGCTCAATTGCATGAAGATACTGAACCAGCAACCAGGAAAAGAAGAAGAAACAAAATTCATATCGGCCTAGCTAGTGATCGATCGATCCATCATCTTCAAGCCATGAGCACATCTCTTTTTCTTGAGTGCATTGGGATCCTCAAGTGGAGTAGTTCAGACAGAGTGGTGGCTCCAACACCATGAGGCGGAGCTCTCCTCGGAGGCGCCCAACAGCTCCTCCAGGTACTCTGCTCCGAGATCCTCCAGCTCCATAACTCCCTCCACCCTCCCCTCGCTCCGAGCGGCCTTCGCCTTCCGGCTCGCCGGCCGCCTCCGCATGGAATGCCGCCGCTTCAGCGCCAGCACCGGCGACACCCCGTCCGCGCGCCCGCACACGTCCTCCGCTCCCTCCAGCGACTTCCGGACCTGCTCAGCGGGGAAGTTGAGCACGGCGGCGCCCCCCCGCATCGCGAACGCCGCCTGGTCGTAGGCCAGCGCCGCCGCCTCCGGGCTATCGAATGTGCCCAGCCACACCCGCACGCCGTTCCGCGTCGAGTCACGTATCTCCGCCGCGTACTTGCCCCACGGCCGCTTCCGCACCCCGCGGAACGCGCGGCCACCGGGGCTCTCCTCCTCCTTCTCTCCCTTGAGCTCTTGCTTCACCGGCATCGTGGGGGGCGCCGCGGCGTGCGCGGAGGGATCCTGGGACTGGGAGAGCATGTCGAGCAGGAGCATCTCGTCGGTGTCGTTGGTGTCGAATGGGAGGAGAGGGGTAGCCGGGACGGGGTGGTGGCTGCCGCTCCACGGCACGGAGTCGGCGGAGCCGGTGGAGGAGCCCGGCGAGTCGAGGGGGAGGCGGAGCTGGTGGAATGCTCCTCGGTGGTGCGTCGTCATGGCACGGCGGGCCAAGAAGTTGACGACGCCGGTGGTGAGGTGCGGAGAAGAAGAGAAGCTGAGCTTCGATCAGGCTGGTTGGTCACCATGAATTGGGTCGAGTTGAAACGGTTGGAAGCGCGCATCGATCGTTTTATAGCAGAGCAGCTGGTGGCGGGAGAAGCGAAGCAGGGGAGGGTAGTCTTGGCATTACAGAATAATGCTCTGTTTTGTTGTCTCCTTAACTGTTTCCTCGCTGCTGGGCCAGAGATAATTCTGATGGCGATGCTCTTCTATTATGATATTATATAGGTCGAGATTGTTTTAATTCAGACGCAAATTGAAGGCACCGTGGGTCAAAATAAAATAAATTAAAGGCAATTCATGAATGGTATGTTCCTCTCTACCTCGACAATCCACATATTTGCTGGCACCGCATGGTTGATCTATTCTCGTTCGCATGCATACTGCTGGTCATTGTGAAAAAACTTAGCATCCCTGATGATGAAATTCATCGTAATATTATTGTAGCTTATTCATGATCAAGTGGAAGTAGCGGCTCGCACTAGTACTCCACTCCACTGGTAATTAGGTGGTGTGAGTGTGACGATTATGTTATGGCAAATTGTGATCAAGGTGCACGTGGGTCAATATGCAGGTCCATTGCACCTGACCTGTACTAGCTATCTTGTTTCTTTGGCGAGAATACCTGACTTTCACATTCACTTGTCAGTGGTACATATACCTGCTATCTGAAATTTCCTAGCATAATCGGCACCGCCATATCATGATATTGATGATGATATCGGTATACACATCCATTGCACCTCGCCTGCAGCGCTATTGCTTAACCGGTTCCATCTCTGGTTTGTTTGTTCCTTCGTCTTGTGAGCATTAATTTAGTCCACGTGTTAATTAGCCAGGTGTCACTCAGCTTGTCTTATCTTAACGACCTGAAATCTTCCATTGGTTCTTCCATCGATTAGCTAGAATGTACTCCTAATGTTACCAGCTACTCCACAATCACGTACATTGCATCTGCAATTCTTTGTGCATGCGTCAATTGGGTGCGATCGATTCGGGGTCACAGAAGAAAAGAAAATTGCGGTTAGGCAGCAGTCTAAGTCTAGCCTTGTACTAGTCTTTTTGGTCAAGTTGCAAGTCTCCTCCAAGAGCGGCCTTGGACCAAATGACAGCACGACACCTCAGTTAATTATATGGAGATGGACTACCATTCATCCTTAAGAGTTAATTTTTAAACAAAGCAAGTCATATGTTTTGCTTCATTTGATCTCAAAATTAACATCAACATTCAGATTCAGACTACTCTGTGATAAAAGATGGTATATACCCGCGAAGACGTTCGTCTACACCTAGTACGTACATACTCCATATAGGAGCTGAGTGACTCATGCACCAACGCCATAGTATATGCATTACGAGATAATGATAATTAATTTCCATCTCCTGTGGCTAGGGGTGATGGATGGGTGTCGTCATAACATGCATATGCGTGATGTGATGGGACGCGAGCCTCGCATGCAAGTAGAAGAAGCAGTCGCCCTCTATATATTCCATCATGTTCTTTTAACTGTACCTTTTCTTCATTTCATTTCATGTCTCATCTGATTAATTGGCGCATGAGCGTGATTGAATCTAGTCCGGAGTCCGGACGGCAGGCTGGAAAAAGGTTGATATATGGATGGATCAATCAATCCAGTACTAGTCCAGGTTAATTTAAAGGTACGTACTAGCTAGGTAGTAATTCTTTTATTTTTCAGAATTGTGCCACGAGTTCAAAGTGTGTAATGTATATTCAGATGTGGAGCGGACGTATTCAGCTGCAGTAACCCGGCCTAATGCAGAGCACCGTGCGCCCTGTCACCCTCAGCACGCACCACTTGGATTTTGTACAGCAATAATTAATCCTCTTCTCTTTCGACACATAAAATCTAATAAGTATTTTTGGTACCATTTTCATGTCATTTGGTGCACAGGGACAGGGGGTGATTGAATCTAGTCCGGACTGCGTGACAGTATAGCTAGGAGGTTTCAGACACCAACGCCCAAAGAGGACGCCCTTTTCTGTCTTGAGGAAGCAGCCTCGGAACTTTCCTTATCCATTCGGGACACGACAAGCTTCTTCGTCTTGACTTCTCCCATCCAGGATGCCAAAAGAAGCTTCTTGATATGCCGCCTCCTTCACTCTGCATCTGCACAACACAAATGTCAGGTCATTCATGACCCATTCCATTCCATGAGCTTCTAAAATGGGGCACTTCATTTTGACCAAATCGGAGTGTCAATCCGCTAGCTTATCAGTACCATAACTCAAGCGAGCAAGCACGGTGATATGAATGAATATTCGACCAAACCAACAATACCTAATGCGAATTTCCTTTTTCTTTTCTGCGACACATACCTAATGCAATTTGGTGTACCAACAGATATCTGAAGAGCTTTGAAGTTTGAAATTTTGACTTGCATACATGAGAGATCCTTGTTTGACTCAACTTGTGTAAGATCAAGGTGGAGGACTACTAGTGCTACCTAATTTTGCATCTGCCTGCACTTCGAAGCAGATGCAATTCAACTCACAGTTGATCTATATTCTTCCCAACCTTTCCAACTAATATAAAAGATCGAGGGGGGAACTTTATAAAGCTCATCCACTTGACATTATTTTTTAAGTGAAAAGGCCAACTCGATGTCTCTTCCGTTTGAGCTAAATATGTTATATGAAATAATAAGAAGGATTCAACCTCACAATCATCGCGCAAACGGGTCGCCTGGAGATCCGCATCGATCATATGCTGGGATGTACCAAATTTCCTTTAAGCAGCTGTAGCTAAGTCTTCGTACAGGAATTATGAGCCAACTATATGCTACTACATAATTTGAAGGAAGCTGCAAGTTACCAGCAGTATTCCATGGGGTATATATATAGTAACACTGTATATGAAGGGAACTAATTAGGCCCTCTTTGATTGAAGAAATTAGTTTTCGTCAAGTTTCTCTCTAATTAATTAGATAATTTCTTTTTGCTTAATTAATAGATTGAGGTTAATTTATCTCTAATTTAAAACGTGGACACTTACAACACCAGTTGCACCCCTGTCTTTTCTTTTTTTGCTTCTTTTTTTCATCTTTGAGGTACTTTTTTTTATTATAATTAACTGGTTAGTGCTAGTAATGTAGTAGTAGTGTAGTACCAGTAGCGTGCACAGTGAATGAGTGAGTGACGTGTGAGCTGGAAGCTAGAATTAGGACGGTTTTGTACCATAATTTTTTTGAGGAAGCAGTTTTGTACTATAATTAGCCCTGGTATTGGTATCTGCAGGTTTAGTCGTCTTCTCGTGGAAATATGGATGCCCGCTCGCCCGCTTGGTACACTGAACCGGCCGATTCTCATAGCCATCAATTTTATTTTTTCTCAAGATAATTAATTAAGCCATTGATTAGTGTAGTGTTTATGGTCACACTACTGGTACTAGCACGGTAGAAAGTATTAGTTACTTCCAGATGGTTTTGAGCTCACATGGGTAGCTGCCTGCCCCGTGATTGTACACTAGTTGATATGGCCCAGCCAACAAAGTAAACCATGCCACAAACACCAACCTAAGTCTTCACTACAATTAGGTCTGGTCCGCTTCTTCCTAGACTGACTAACGCGCACGTCAGTGAAAGAAGAGAAGCCCAGTGCCACAAACGGTCGGATTATCCCTTCAACGAAGAGTCTGAAGAGACAAAAAAAAGTTTCTTCTGAAGATATTCATTGTCGTTTTCTCATCAACTGACGGGTCACCTCTTTTTTTTTCTTTCCCTCCAAAAAGGCCAGGAGCTCTGACTTGCGTTACAAGAGGAAACTAGCGGGTGGCCCGTGCTAGATTGTTTATTAATTTATATTATTTAAATATTTTCTTTGATGTTTTACATATTTATTTTCATTTTGTAGTATATTATCAGAGTATTCTTTAATTACGTATCAATCAAGGAATTTAGTTCATTAATTTATAAGGCGTGTTAGTATTAAAAAAAGTTCTTGTTTTGCATAATGAGTTACGAGGGTATTAGAAATATGAAATTCAAATTACTCCTTCATGAAAAATTATCCTTTATTTCTAGCTTGAGGTCTAACGATGTCAATAATGTAGCGATGTATACTTAGGGTCTGTTTGGTTGGGCTGTGGCTGTTGACAAAGCTGCTGTTGGCTGGCTGTCTGAAAAGCTGCTATGGCTGTGGAAAAGTGAACATGTGGCTTTTTGTTTATCCAAACAATCTACAGCATTTTGGAATATGAGTACAGAAATATTAGCACATTACAAAAAGCTGGCAGAAGGCAGCTTTTCCAAACAGCTGAATTTGCACTGCAAAGCCCACAGCTACTGTTACCAAAGCTGCTAAAAAGCTGGCCGTTTGGTTGGGCTGCAGCTTTTTCCAGTGGAAAGCTGCTGAAAAGCCGAACCAAACACCCCCTTAGACAGTCATCTATGTGTAGTTAGACTAGTGAAATATAAATCCATTGTTTACAATAAACTCTTAACGCTAAGTTTTCCTAGGTACATGTTGGGATGAAGTAATCATTTTGCATCTTTATTTCTAATTCTAATTTCACCATGATTGAAATTTCTCTACTGTAATTTGGCTTTGTAGTCTATGAGGATATTTATTGCCCATCCACCTTTTGTGCAGCTCTATTTTTCAGGTCAAGAAGGTGAGCTCATCTTTATTTTTTTTTCTCTACTGGATAGGTCGTACCAACTTAAAAAAGGAAAAAAAATCACCACCCACAGACACAATCTTTTCTGTACTGTCTCATCCTACTCGTTTATTTATTTCCAAAAATAAAATATCACTTTACCATTTCTCTTCTTCACTCCTCCGCCTGCACCTCAACCACTCGTCTCTAATTGGCCTCTTAAATGGCATATCTCGTTTGTGTTTATCAGTGTGAAATGTTTCTAATTACTTCCCGGTTCGCCTAGTCTTCTTTTATCCAGTTTCACCTCCATTAGACGCCAAGCCCCGCAACGAGTTCTCAGCACTAGAATTTATGCATATTAAAAGAGGCAAAATATAAAACAAACAAAGAGCAATTCTCTCGCTCCTGTGCTGCTCTCGTGGGCGGTACTGGGGTGCCCCAAACCCCTAGCCACTAGGGGCCCTTCCCTCGCCCCTCCCCGCAGCCGCTGTCACTGGCGATAGTGTGGTGGCAGCGGGCCCTCGCCCCGAAGGTGGTGGGGTGTTCTTGCTTCACGGTAGGCGCTCGTGGCGGTTTGGTTGTAGTGGCAACGGCGGTTCCGTGCTCGGGGTGACACCCCCGAGAGGCGCACGTGGCGACTCGCGATGCGGCTCGGGGTGGTGGTGGCTACCCTCAAGATGATTCGATGGCATAGCTATGGTGGCTCAGCGGCGCAACCCATGGAGGCTGGCGACACCTCTAGCCAGGCGCAGCGATGTGGCAGCTAGGCTATGGTGGCGTGGTAGCCAGCCCTAGCTCATGCGGTATGCCAGTCGCCGAATCTGTCCCCATGCAGTAGATCTGGCCACAGGCTCCAGATCTGACAAGGTGGGCCATGCGGCCATTGGGTCCAAGCATGGCTGGCCTCCGGCGATGGTTGGACTTCAGATGTTGTTGCTAGGGCCACGGCTTGTGGAGGCGGCTCGGCCGGTAGGGCGGCTCAGGGTTTCTAGCCCTTTCAGCCGTTGTTTCCAGGCATGTGGGAGCTCGCTGCACGGCTACAACGATTCTTCGCTGATGTGGTGGGTTGGTGCGAGCAGCGATGGCACGACGGCCGCCTTGTGGCAGTGAGCACGCGTGAAGTTAGCCTTGGGCTTGCTCCAAATCAAGCTGGGTGACGGTGTTTTTCTGGCGGCAGGCTATGTCGTCATGGTCGTGTCGCAGCTGCGGCGCATTTGCCTATGCTTGCCAGGTTAGGGTGAAGAAGAGGATGCTTGGGAGAAATCCCTATCCCACTCTGTTGGTACTACCAAGGACGGCGCTTTTCGATGTCGTTCACCTTCTTGGAGGCTTCGCTGAGGAGCTTGTTTCTTCGAACCCACAATCTCCGGGTGAAACCCGATCTGGTTCTATCGGACTGGGCGACGGTGTCATGTTGACGTCGCTCCCTTCTTGAAGGCGTCGCATTGAGGATCCTGACATTCGTTGTTGGCCGAAGATGACGAGGTAGGCATAGGGAGGCTGGACGGTGATGCAGGTGTTGGTGTGGTGACTCATGTAGCAATGACGATATTGATGAGCGACGTTTGGATCGCGGCTTGGGCTTCGGTGTTGACTAGTTGCCGGGGTTGTTGGGTCTTTTGTGCACCGTTCCTGCGCCCAAGGTATATTACCTAGATTCATACCTTGATAGGATGACCAATTTTGAGAGGTTCAACAAGATGATCGATAGGTAAGTAAATAAATTATCACATGGAACTCCATTGTATTAGGTCATTGGTCTAATTAAGATTTTTGTTCGATCCATGATTTAGAGCCTACCAACTATTTATTCTTCATGGGAAAAAATCAATGCGGGGGACCCAATAAGTTATATCACCACTTAGACTTTCTGGTATGTATCGAGTTGCACACATTTACACTTCATCATATAATTTGTATAGAACTTAATTAAACTAAGTATATATATATATATATATGTTATTTTTTTAGTACCACCAGCAACCCAACTTAAGCAATTTGTGGGGCTTCTATGTTGCCACCACATGGTTCAAACTGCTGTGAACAAAGCCGCGGTGACCAAGGTATGCAAAATATCCTAATAATTATGTATTATTTACATTTTTATGTGGTATCAATATGATCTTCACATCAACAGGTTGTAACTATTACACAGATGGAATTGCTAAAGTTGAACCTAGCCAGGATTCAGGCGGACATGGTGCGCTTTCTTGTTGATAGTGTCATAGATCGAAAAGGCGAGTTCTACCATGATGGAACCGATGACTAACACATTTCTTATGAATTCATTTATTTTTAAATGTAATTGATGTTCATTTCTTACTTGTATTTCAATGTGTTATGAATTCATTTGAAATGTGATCGATGTTGTAGTCTAAATTTGAATTTCTATCTACTTTGTATTTGTTTGTGAATTGAAATGTGATGTCAATGTGAATCTCAATTGTGAATTCAAATGTGATATTTGTTGTGGTGGAGATATGGGGATTTTGGGAATTTTTGGGTTATATATAATGCACTTTCTATTTCAGGGTAGGTAGAAATCTAAATTCTCCCTGCCTGTCCCACATTATATCTGAGCCGGTTCTTCTGTGGAAACTGACTGAAATAATATGCTTTCGTTGACTGTTCACTTGAGAAAAGCGACTGTGATAGTATGATATTACAGTTGGTTCTTGTGCTGAACCGGCTGAAATAGTAGATATTAGTGGTAAGGTACCCGTGCGTTGCAACGGGACAAAAGAGAGATGTCTAAAGATATTGATAAAATAATTGCTCTATTTTGTGATCATATGCTTTAAAAGTGACGTGCGTGTGGTTTTTCACAACAATCATCGGCGTCTCTCTCTAACTTCCTTCCCTCTAGCAATCACCTTTGTTTCTCCCTTCCTCTCTCTTTGCATCTCCTCAGCTTTGCCCCTGACTTTGTCGTCTTTTTGCTCTGTCATCATCTAATCCAATCTCCATCATTCTATTGTTATGTGCGTGCCTTCTCCAACATTGGTGGATCTCCACCACGTTTTTCATGGCCTCCAGCTGTAACACTTTAGAATTAATGAAAGAAATGTCGGAGTTATTAAAAACCGAGGTTGACCGAAAACCCGGGATGAAGGGATAAATTTGACTTTTTAAACCATGCATTGAATGGAAGATTCATAATCATGTTGTGTTCATCTCATCGAATCGATCAAGATAGACTATAAGTTTATTCAAATCTGAGTCTAAACAAATTTTGGAGAGTCTGATCAATATAGGCCATCGGATTTCACTTATCTTCTAATCCAACTCAATTTATGAAAAAAGTAAACAATAAAACCCACCCCGATCCGTGCCATCTATCCTCTCATCTCACCCTCTCTCCAAGTTGCCGCCACCGCCGTGCCCTCCTTCCCTTCCTTCTCCTTCTTCTTCTTCTCCTCCTCCTTCCCCTCCTTTCCTTTCTTTCTCTTCACCTTTCCTTAACCGAGCTCCTCTTCCTCTCCTTGGCTCGCAGCTAGGGTAGCCCGGCTAGGAGGGGAGGCGGCGACCAACGGCAGCGCACGGCCGTGGCTTCTTCCTCCCTTCTTCTTCCTCCTCCCTCCCCTCCTTCCCTTCCCTTATCTTTTTCTTCCCCCAGCTGAGCTCCTCTTCCTCCCCTTGGCCGGTGGCTAGGGCAGTCTGGCTAGGAGGAAGCGGGTGAGAAGAGAGGAGAGAGAGCATGGGTTAGGGTGTTAGGAGTTAGTTAGATAAGAGATTAGAGAAGAGAGATTTATGCGCGTTAGTTGAGAAAAATTTGGGACGTTAGGAGTTAGTTAGAGAAGAGATATTTGTGTGAGTTAGTTTAGAAAAACAGAGAACGTACCATCATTATCACCACCAACTGGCATTTAATAGATAGTAAAGATAATTTATCAATACTATTCTATCTATGTGTAGTAGTGTACCTCCGAGCATCATATGAACTGTTGGAACATTTGGTTCTTCATGTTTAAAACTTGCTTTAATGGCAACTTTGTGATGTTACTCATGGATGGTCACATCGGAGTCACTTTTTTCAAACATAAAAATAAATCTCAGCATTATGATAGGTTGAAGCATGCAAATTTCAACATATGTATACATCTTTATGCAGAGATATAAATTAAAAAATAAAAGCTATTTCTTTAAAAAGTATAGAAATTTACACAGCAATAGCACATGAATCACTTATATGAAGTGATGAAAAATTAGCCTGCAATGACAACTATCATCTGTATGGAGGGAGAAAATTCTAGTCGACACATGACATATGTGTTAACAACAGACTACACTGACCTTTAACCAGGAGCAGTCTTAGATCGGACCTTGGAGACGGTGTCGAGCTGCAGCCACTAGTACAGAATCGTCCATCCGAGGCGCCATATCCGAGGCGGTTGGATATCCTCGGATAAGGATTTCGGAAGAAACCGCCTCGTATAATAGAGTCATCCGAGGCGGTTGTAAATATCTAACCGCCTCGGATATGCACCTTATCCGAGGCGGTTAGGCGGTTAGATATTTACAACCGCCTCGGATGTGTTCAAACCCAAAATTTCAGAATCCCGCCAACTCCGAAATTTCAAAACCTGAAATTTTTCCCTCAGCGCCTGTGGTAGAGGACTATATATTTGATTCAGTGTAGTGCATAAGGAGAGGCCAGATCTAGATTTTCTTTCTCCCTTCCACTCTACTCTCCTCCCTTCAACCTTCCTTCTCCTCTCACCATTCCCATCGCAAGGAGGCTCTTCTCTTCCCATCATTCTTCCGGTAGGAACAAGGTGGAGGCTTCATGGCAGTTTCGCTTTGATTTGAGGTAAGCAAGACCCTCCCAAGTCAAGATTTGTGTCTTTTTTGGCTCGTTTTCTACTAGTGCCTAAATTTTTTATTTTTAAAATTTTTACTCGTATTTTTTTTGTAGTAACTCTACTCCCTCATCGTTCGGAATCCACAAAAATTACTGTATTTGGAGCTCGGGAAGAAGTTCAACGGAGGGAACGGAGGGTTCGGTAGCGACGATTATTCGTTCGGGGCCAAATTTGGAGTGAAATTTTTTATTTTTTAAATTTTTTCTCGTATTTTTTTTCTAGCAGCTCTACTCCCTCACGGTTCGGAATCCACAAAAATTACTGCATTTGGAGCTCGGGAAGAAGTTCAACGGAGGGTCGGAAGAGGCGATGTTTCGTTCGGATGGGCAAAAGTCAGTCTTAGAGGGCGAATTTGGAGGTGAAAATTGTACAGGTCTAAAGACGAGTAGATTTTTTAGATGCACCTTGTCGATACGGTCATTTTGAGTGGTCGTGGACCCAAAATGGACACCGTATGCAAAAGTTACAGCCGTTTTAGTGAAACCCTACAGGGTCTTTTTTTTAAACGTCTGGTATGTTATCCGAGGCGGTTGAATAATCACCTCCGATATGTGCCCCCATATCCGTGACCACTCCATGGAGGCGGGTGCTATAACCGCCTCGGATGTGCTATTTGAACCGCCTCGGATATCGATTTTTGTACTAGTGAGCTCCACGAACTCACAGGTGACAGTCAGAATGCGTGCTGCTCGAGCCAAGCGCGGAATGGTGGTTGTATTGGTGGCTCTAAGAGCTCACGGGGGCAGCAGTGGTAGCTATGTGCTACTCGAGCTCTGCTCAGAGTGCGGTAAGCACAACGGTCGCAGAGGTAACTCCAGGAGCTCATGCACGACAGTTGTGGCTGCATGCTGCTCGAGGCCCACGCAGTGGCGGCCGCTCCAGGAGCTCACAGACGGCAGTCGCGGTTGCATGTCACTCGAGCCCCATGCAGAGTGTGGCTAGCGTGGCGTCCGCAGTGGCACAGAACCCAGCGACCTTGTCCCTGAGCTAGGTGAGCGGGGCATGCATGGGGGCAGCAGTCGCCTCGACACCCTTGACGCAGGCGCTGAGGCCGACGAAGCAGATCCGACGTAGTCACAGTTGATGAAAGGCGTGGAGGGAGTGAAACCTGCAACCTTGTCCCTGAGCTAGGTGAGTGGGGTGCGCATGCGGGCGGCGTTTGTCGACTCCCTTGAGGTGGGCGCTGAGGCCGACGAAACTGATGTAGTCGTAGTTGATGAGGGGCGTGGAGAACTTACGCAACACAGCTTCTTTTTATTTGGTCGCACCCTCTCCTCAAATAAACAAATAAACAAAGAGAATTCTTATCCTTAATTTTTTTAGTATCTCAACAAATAACAAATATATTATTAAGGACAAGGATAAGGATAATAATTAAGGATGAGGATAAGTATTATATCTGTTGGTTTTGTTTATTTGAGAGAAGGGTATAACACCATCAAAAGAGGTGTGACACTATCATAATCACTAACAAGTACTCCCTCCGTCCAAGAATGTAAGGCGTATTTCAATTGGTTAAGACAAGCCTTTGACCAATAATTACTCTATTCACATGCGATATGTGACATAAAATTGATATCATTAGATTCCTCTTCAAAAGTACTTCCTTATGATTATAATTTTGTATCATATAAACTACATATTAATAGAGTAATTATTGGTCAAATGCTTGTCTTAACGAATCAAAATATGCCTTACATTCTTGGACAGAGGGAGTATGTTATATATAGTAAAGATTACCTCACTTTCTGTACAGTCAGATCTAACCGACTGAGATAGCTTTGTTGGATCGGTTCTAAATCCATGTTCTGTATAAGTGATAGAGCCTAAAGTACCATGTGCTCCCTCTAGGCTGAAGTGCGTGGAGTAGGTACACTTTCGGATCTGGAGCTCCGCCTTGAGCTTAGAGAAATTGTCGATGGTGAGCGTGTAGGACCCAGCTGTAGTCCCCAAGATCATCGTGGTGGGTTTGGAGAAGAAGCTTCTTCTAAGCTAGTATCAGCAGTGGATCATGTTGTCGAGCTTGGACAGAGTGCACCTGATGGTGAGGCTGTCGTTGTGGGAACTTTTTTTATAAATATTAATTTTTAAATAAAAAATTTGAGATCTATATCTCCTATTTCAGAAATTTTAAAAATATAACCCTGTCGGCCAACGGTTGGCCGACAAGGGACATATCAACCCACCGCCGACCGACAAGGGCGTTATCGGCTAACTGCTGACCGATAACCCCTTATCGTTTGGCCAGCCGACGATTTCGCGCCGAAAGAGCTGGCGGGCCCGCTGTCGCCCTGTTATCTGCCGACGGTTGACTAATAACCAGTTATCTGCCGACGGTTGACTAATAACCACCTTATCGTCCCACGGTCGGACGATAAGGGGTCAGATTCCCTCCAGCGCCCACTTTTGCACGCGGGCGCGCACCTGAGCTCCTTTGTGTCCTGTCCAGTCCGCTCCAGCGCGCGTGAACTCCTTTACGTCGTGTCCAGTCCACTACAGCGTCCTGCCTCATACCGATTCATGAAAAATTAACAAATAGATAGAGAGGAGAGGGATTAGGGTTTGGAAGTGAGATCTCGAGAGCGGAGCGCGTGTGAGGAGTTCACGCGCGCTAGACCGGACTGGACAGGACACAAAGGAGCTCAGGTGCGCGCCCGCGTGCAAAAGTGGGCGCTGGAGGGAATCTGACCCCTTATCGTCCGACCGTGGGACGATAAGGTGGTTATTAGTCAACCGTCGGCAGATAACTGGTTATTAGTCAACCGTCGGCAGATAACAGGGCGACAGCGGGCCCGCCAGCTCTTTCGGCGCGAAATCGTTGGCTGGCCAAACGATAAGGGGTTATCGGTCAGCAGTTAGCCGATAACGCCCTTGTCGGTCGGCGGTGGGCTGATATGTCCCTTGTCGGCCAACCGTTGGCCGACAGGGTTATATTTTTGAAATTTCTGAAATAGGAGATATAGATCTCGAATTTTTTATTTAAAAATTAATATTTATAAAAAAAGTTCGTCGTTGTGGACGCACGACGACGCCTCCGGCTCCCTCCTATTCACCATTAGGAAGAAGTCGAACCGGATGACGACGTTGCCTAGCGTCAGCTCCTTGTGGAAGACGGTGTGCTCCCCGCTCCGGTCCAAGATTTCTATGGAGACGTCGGTGACCGAGGCCAAGTGTACCGCTGGAGCGTGTCGTCTACGTTGAGGGTGAGGACCAGCTAATGATTGATGAACACAAAAAATAAGGTAGCAGCTTGAACAATCAAAGGAAGTTTACAGAGGTTGATCAGATGGCGCATGCATGCATGCATGCTTAGATCGATGCTAGAATTAACAACATATATATACGTCGGTCCATGCAAAGCACTTTCTCAACTAGTCGCGCTCGTGGATCACGAGGCCATGCATGGCATCGGCAAAGCACTTGTGGAAACGCTCCATGCCACTCGCCGGCAAAGAGATCCCAACCTCCAAGCCGCCACCGCCGTTGCGCGCCTCCGCCACCGATATCGCGCCGGTCCTCGCCACGGACACGACGGCCACCTTCCCCGGCCGCCCGAACCCAAAGTCCACGTCGTACACGCGGAACCTCGGCGAACCTGCCACGGAGAGCAACCCGGCCTTCACCACCTCTTTCACCCGCTCCACGCACCCGTCCCACCTGTCCTCGTCCACCGCTTCCTCAAGGGCGCCCGCTATCGCATTGAACGCCGTGAACAGACCTTCCTTGCCGGAGGCCGCAAGCTCGTTCTGGCGCGCGCCGGCGATGGCTGGGCCGAGGCAGTTGCCCAGGTACCTCTGTGGGACGGGCGGCTTGAGCCGCGCGCGGTGATCCACGGAGAAGAGGAAGTAGGTTGTTGCTGTTGTTTGGTCGCCGTCCATGCAGCCATGTTTCTGTTTTGCTCGGCAATAGCAGGACCAGATGAAGCTGTAGGTGGCGAGCAGCGATGAGCATCTGAGCGGCGTCGGAGCGCCGCGCCGCGCCGCCTCCCTGGCGACCGCGTCCTTGATGCTCTGTAGGAGCTCGCGAGGCAGCGAGAAAGTGGCGAGGAGCTGGTCGTCGGGATAGGAGGACATGCTGCTGGCGAACTCGATTTCGCCGCCGTTTCTCGGCATCCCTCTGCAATAGATGTCGTAGAGGCCCCTGGGGTCGGCGATGAGCGTCCGGTCGATGACCGGGGGCGGCGGCGCCTCCGCGCCGGCGCAGGCCGCGGCCCAGGTGTGCAGGAAGTGCGTGGAGCTGGCGCCGTCGCACGCGGAGTGGTGCACGGTGACGCCGAGAGCAAGGCCCCGGAGTAGCACCGTGACCTGCACGGCGAGCACGGCGCGACCCTTGGGCAGCGGCGGCACAAGATGCGCGATCTTGGCTACCTGGACGGGGTCGTCATCGGAGCTGGCGAGGTGGTCGATGTCAAAGTCGTACTCGGCGACGGTGAAGGCGACGCCGTCGCCGGGCTGGTAGAAGAGCTCGTAGCGGTTATTAGGGGTGAGGCGGACGTGGCCGGCGAGCGGGTAGAAGAGGCGAAGAGCCTTGGAGAGGGAGTGTTTGAGGTTGGAGAGGATGGAGGGAAGGTGCGGATGTTGGAGGCGGTAGAAGAAGAGGCGCTGGACGGGCGGGGGGCGGAGCCATTTGACGTCGAAGAAGGTGAGCGGGAGGGAGCGCGGCGGGAGGTGCAGGTCGTCGGAGGGCGTGACGAGGGCGGTCTCGATGACGCGCGGGCCGGGAGCCATGATCGATCTCGATGGATCTTTGCCTTGATGGAGCCTCTTATCTTGCTTAATTGGTTTGCCTTTATACTGTACTGTACTGTACTGCACGTACAATAGCATTAGCAAGAGGTAGGTAGGTTAGGTATAGTAGCACGTGCTCTCTCTGACTGTTTGTTTGTTTCTTGTCTTGATCAACAATAGAAAGAAAGTTGCGATGCCTGTTCGTTGGTGACTTCCTGCTCTGTGTCCTAGTGTCGTCCGCTCGCTCCAACGGCCATGCACCTGGACTGGACTCCAACGCGTCACACGCTCTGCTACACGCAGCTTGCTCTGCTCACATCAGTGATCACTCTGTTTTACTTGCTCTCCTTTTTCTGTCCTCGGCTAATCTTGTTTGTTTTCACCTCCGGGATTGCCTCCTTCACGATGGAATACAGATAAGACCTGCTCAGCTCATTCTCGATATACAAGTTTTAAAAAAAAACTATGTGAAAGGCTCCGACAGTGAAAAAACTTTATTGATATATATAAAGATATGCATATACAAGTTGATAACGTAATCGCATTTTCTCCAAAACTTAGCAACTGCTGTATCAAGTTAAATGCGAGACGATTCAGCTGAGAAAGGTGAGACAAACCTCAAGGTTTACCACCTAATTCGCCAGGAACGACAGAGTATATATTCAGGTTGGCAACTTGGCATCAATTCAATTCAATCGGGCAATTAATCCTGTGTATATATGCATCTCATGTTCGTCGGGAGAACAACTTAATTCCTGGTCAGTTTCATAGTTCCGGTATAGGATTTTCAATAGGAAAAAGTCCACTTTTCTGTTTTAAATTATAGTCCTGGCTCATTTTATCCTTTATATTATTTTTAGGCTAATTTAACTTTCTAAATTATTTAAACTGACAGCACTTTATCCCTTGGCCTATTTCTAGAAGGATAAAATCGCATCTAGAAGTTTCAAAAAAATCTAAATAAATTCATGCATGTAGGTTGCGAGGTGAGGTATGTATTTGTAAATTTTGGTCAAAAAATATGACAATTTAAGAGCTATGCAAATTTATTATTGTACAAATTTGTTTATTTTTCACAGGTTGCAAATTATCATAACTTTCAACCAAAATTTACATGAATTTTTTTAAAACTTCTGGTGTGACTGTCTTCCTAGAAACTGGTTAAGGGACAAAGTGATCCCAATTTACATAGTTTAATAGCTTAAGTGAGTCTAAAAATAATTTAGAAGGTAAAGTGAGTCAAATCAATAATTTAAAGAAGAAAAAATAGATTTTATATTTTTTCAATACTTGTATAGTTAATTTGGAACTTAAGTACTTCTGTTCATAGAAAATAGATGAGTTTTTCTTCAAACTAGAAATTCCCAACTTTCTTCTATATGAGTGCACAAAGTAATCAAGCCAACGCCGCATCATCGTCATCTACTCCTATTTCTGTTTTCATGATGTAGAGATGGGGTGCATGGAGGGCATGAGCATGGTGAGCAACTACTACCTGCCAAGCCCGGAGCCGGACCTAACCTTGCGCACCAGTAGGCACTCCGACCCGACGTTCCTCACTGTACTCCTCTAGGATGACATGGGCGGCTTCCAGGTGCTTGTTGATGGCGACAAGTGGGTGGACGTCCCCTCGCGGTTCTCGGCACTTTGGTGATCAACATCGACGACCTCCTCCAGCTGGTGAGCAACGAGAAGCTGAAGAGCGTGGAGCACCGGGTGGTGGCGAACAGGTATAGGGACTGAGCGAGGATCTCGGTGGCCTGCTTCTGCAACACAGACTTGAGGACGACGAGGCTGTATGGCCCCCATCGAGGAGCTCTACAGGTCCGCGCCACTGTGATGGATGTGGCATGAGCGCCGGCACCCTCAAAGCTGGGAAAGGACAGTGGAAATGACGTCACCTTTCTAGTGGAAGCCGCTTAGTGCTCATTACTTCAGTGATGAGTAGCTTATCAATGTTTGTGTTCTTATTTTTCGAGGTGTCCATGGGAGTATGCAAGTGTTTACATCATTATAGATCCATAATTTTTTAGCAATGTGATAGTCATAAGTGCAAGTGTAGGCTAGAGAAGTGGGGTATTATGTGTCACCCTAAAGATCAAGGTGGCCTCGGAATCCAGAATATGTCTCTAAAAATAAATATTACTGAGCAATTGGTTATTTAAAATGTTAATGAGAGGGGGCATGGAAAGACATCCTGGAGAACAAATTTCTAAAGAGTAAACCCCTCACTGCAGCCTATGCCAAACCCGGCAACTCCCAATTTTAGAATGGGCTTAGGAAGGTGAGAGAACATTTCTTATAGTTTGGCACCTTTACTGCTAAATGTGGGAACAAAATTCGGTTCTAGGAAGACAAGTGGGTTGATAGCATAGCACTGAGGACCAATATCCCACTCTTTACCATGTCATGTGGAAAAAACATGCCACGATCGTGGAAGTCTTCAGTTTTGTACCTCTCAATATTTTCTTTCGGAGAGCCATAGTCGGGTCAAAGTTGGTGCCTTGGAATGGGCTCGCTGCAAAGGCTGCATTTCTTAACCTAACAATGGAGAGAGATATGTTCAAGTGGAATCTACACAACAATGGCATCTTTTCAGTCCAATGAATATATGCTGTTCTTAGCGACTTTACTTTCCAATTCCACTCAAAACATTTATTGTATTTAAAAATTTTCCTCAAAATCATGATCTTTTTATGGTAGAACGATTCTCATAGAGGAATGATAGCAAACTATGCGTCTTTTGTTGTAACAAGGAGATAATCCAACAGCTTTTCTTGATTGTCACTATGCTTGTTTCGCATGGCAAGCGATCTTCATAACTTTTGGTATCTCACCGCCTAGTGTATCTCTTATATTTTTGGTCATTAGTTAAATGAGGCAGATAGACCTTTTTGCCCACTTGTTCTAGTGGGAGCATTTATATTATGTTGGTCAATTTGACTATGTAGAAATGATATTATTTTATAGAAAAAGAAATTAACTAATCTCTTATCGTAGTCTTTACTGCAACGATAATCATTGGAGCACGAGCAGATAGTTATTAGTGTCAGGAGGTTGTAGTTGCCTACCAGGGGATTTATGTTACAATATTAATAGTGTTTAAATAATAGGCTATGTAATAGTTGACTCTTAGTTATGTAATTTGCCACGTTCTTGTATGTCTCTTAGCTTTAAAAATATATTCCTTTCGTCCAAAAATGTAATGCGTGCACGTATTTCAAGATTTATAATTAGACCTATAATATTTTAGTTATTTGACACAAAAGTGGTATCATCAGATTCGCTTTCGAAAGTACTTTCCAATGATATTACTTTTATGTTACATAACTAATATATTATAGATCTAATTGTAAATTTTAAAATATGTGTGCGTCTTACTTTTTTAAGAGAAAAAATAATGACTTTATAATAACCAAGACTTTTCTATCTTCGAATGTTAAGAGTAATCTCTTTTATTATCTAAAATTCAAGTTTGAGTTGGTCCCGCCCGTGACGTACCTTGATTGCAACAAAGACTCGAACAACTTACGCACACGAGCAACTAGTTGATGATTAATTTCCAACAAACTCTGCATGACTCCACATATCTTGCATGCATCCAACAGGAACAACAACGTATTTCATTTTCATATGCGAATCCTTTTGTACTTGCGTTCACAAAAGAGCCACGACCTTGACTCACGCTTGATCCACACAATTAAAACAAGCTAAGCAAGCACTGCACATCCACACGGGCCTCCGACACCAGCTCCAGCACCCACACGGCCAGCCTCCGCACCGCGCCGCCGTAGTCTATCATGACGCCCCTCATGGCGGCGGGCAGCTCCTCCAGCCGCGGCGGGTCGGGGAACGCCTGGCAGAAGAGGGTGTCGAGCCAGTTGGCCGCCGGCGACTTGAACAGGTCGAAGTTGGAGTTGAACCGAACCTTGTTCCACCTACACTGCGCTCCAAATCCAATGGCCTCCTCCTCCGACCGCCTCCGCGACCTCAAGGCCTTCGACGACACCAAGACCGGCGTCAAAGGCCTCGTCGACGCAGGCGTTACCACCGTTCCACCCATCTTCCACCACCCGCCGGAATCCCTCTCCCTCCACGCATCGCCTCATCATGCCCAGCACTTCACCATCCCCGTCATCGACCTCGCCGGCGTGACGACACCGTTCCGGCGAGCTAAGCTGGTCCGCGAGGTGAAGGCGGCCGCGGAGACGGTGGGCTTCTTCCAGGTGATCAACCACGGCGTGCCGGAGGCGGCCATGTCGGAGATGCTCGCCGCGGTGCGGAGCTTCAACGAGGAGCCAGCGGAGGCGCGGCGAGCCTACTACACGAGGGACACTGGGAGGCGCGTCAGGTTCAACTCCAACTTCCACCTGTTCCAGTCTGCGGCGGCCCACTGGCGCGACACCCTCTTCCTGGAGATGACGCCGACGGGGCCGGCGCCCGAGGAGATCCCGCCGGCGTACAGAAGCATCGCGCCGGAGTACACGCGGTTGGTGCAGAGGCTGGGCGGCACGCTGCTGGAGCTGCTGTCGGAGGCGCTGGGTCTCCACCGCGGATACCTGGAGCAGGAGGCCATGTGCCTGGATGGGCTCAACGTCGCCGGCCACTACTACCCGGCGTGCCCGGAGCCGCACCGCACCCTGGGCACCCCCAGGCACTCCGACCCGACCTTCCTGACGGTGGTCCTCCAGGACGGCGTCGGCGGCCTCCAGGTGCTTGTCGAGGAGGAGCAGTGGGTGGACGTGCCCGCCGTGGCCGGCGCGCTGGTGGAGTGGTGGTGAACATCGGCGATTTCCTGCAGCTCATGTCCAACGACAGGTTCAAGAGCGTGGAGCATCGTGTCCTGGCCAACAGCGTCGGGCCTCGGGTCTCGGTAGCCTGCTTCTTCCGGACGCATGGCGCCGCCGCGTCCACGAAGATGTACCGGCCAATCATCCTCGACGGCGACGTGAGCCCTCCGCGGTACAGGAGCACGACGGTGGAGGAGCTGATGCGCCACTACAGGGACAAGGGTCTCGACGGCAGCTCTACGCTCCGACACTTCAGGCTCTGATATGATTCTTATCCAACCCAAATGTATTCCGTTCCATGTCTCGTGTTCGGATTTGTATCCTAGCAATGCAAGATGCAATCTTTTTCTCCAGCGGCTGAATTGTGGATGCCATACGTATGGATTGGTACTAAACATACAGTACATGAACTGGAAAATCAGCAACCAAATGGGCATTACTTGAACTGTTGACCACAGCCAAATTTAACTTATTCACAGCGACGAGACAACAGTGGGGAGTGGAACTGAACTGACTTAAGAGTACGTTTTAACCCGACGACTGATGGCTGATGACTTTCTTCAGCATCTGCCCGCACGCCACCGTCCGATGCTGCTTTGGGATTCGTTATTGTTATGGATAAAATATGTATTGCCCATTTATCTGGTATTTTTATGTGTAGACAATACCTATACATGTTCTTTCAGTACAAACATTGGAAAGTATTGGAATGGTCCCTGCACATGTGAAGTCAAACGTCATTTAATTCCCTACATTTTCTCTCTTGTACGCTTCGTCTTCCTCGTGCTATGCAATGTCGCCATCGATGCGATTTGGAGCTTCTCATCGGACTACACAGATCCAGATTGAGTAGTTCTATAGCAAATAGTACCTGCATTTCCTATCGCTAATTCATTAGTAGCGGAAGAAAGGGAAAAAGGGATTTCATTTCGTTTGTCTGCATTGAGAGGAAATCTTGGCTCAAATAACCCGATGGATTCAATGCCTGCATCTGCATCTCCCATGGATTTATTGTCTAGTGTTGTGGATCCAGTAACCAGCAAAGTTGCCGGGTATGTTAAATTTTTTATTATCTACGTTTAGAATATATAGGCACGTATTGTATAATTTCATTCATAGATTAGATCTGTCACTTGGATTCTGGTATTTGCATTGTCACAGAGCTCTGTGATAGAGTAACTCTTCTAAAGGATACTTCAAATGTCCAACAGATAATTCTAAAGGATACTTCAAATGTCCAACAGATATTCAATCTCAAAATCATGATTTTTAATATGCTCATCATGTGATGTAAGTAATATTCATTTCACTATAGTGGTAGTAATGTCTATAAATATTTAGTAGTGTTCTCATCCAAATTATTTGATCATATAGATCTTGAAAAAAATATTTTACTGCATTATGAAGTTACACATGATTTAGAGGACATTTTTGAAAGTTAAGAAATTTTTTTAGGAGACAATGAATCTTTTTCTACAAATGCAACTAATGATATTTCTTTCTCCTCATCAAAAGAAATGAGTGGAGGATTGCGAGACAATGAATCTTTTTCTACAAATGCAACTAATGATATTTCTTTCTCCTCATCAAAAGAAATGAGTGGAGAATGCAATCCTCCACAAAACATTGAGAACTCTCAGTAAATCTATCCTTTATTTCTAAATAACTAAATTGTGATGTTAACATTGGTTGTATCGTGAGAACGTGAAGTAATCTATTATGTTTATTACTATTTATAGGAACAAGTTACTTGGAGTCATGGAACAAGCAATGAGAGATTAATGCTCTCAAACCAAATTTAGGCATGACTTTTGATTAGTTTTATAACACATACTCTTGGATTCTTGGATTTAGTATTAGATATGGAGACAGCTATACAACCACAAAAGGACATCGTTCTATGCAGGAATTCAAATGTCAACATGTGGTATGTTTATGAAATAATTTATACTTTGTAATATATGTTATTCAACTGAATGTAGAAACGTTTAACAAAAAGATATAATATTAACAGGGATTTACTAAGAATGCAAAAATGTCTACAACGAAATGTGGGTGCAAAGCCATGCTTAAAATTCTATTGACTGAGAATTCCAAATGGTATGTAAAAACTTTTGTCGATGAACATAATCATGACATGATAGAGAGCTGTGGTGAGAAAAAGCACTTAGCATCACATCGGCATATTGATTATGAAATAAAAGAGATTATGCGCCACCTTAGAGAGAATAATGTTAACCTAGTCATGTTAACTGTATAATGGACAATTTTTTGGTTCAATGCAAAATGTACATTTCACAAAGAAGATTCTTTTTTCTCAAGTTGCAAATGGAGTATTACAAGATGATGTCAGAAACACCATGGAGAGTTTTAGACATGATATCAAAGGATGACAAATTTGTATTCATAGCTCAAGTTGATGATAATCGTCTAAAATCTCTAATGTGGACAAGTGGCCATAGCATGTCTCTTTATCACTACTTTGGTGATGTCATAACTAAAGTAGGACGCTAGGTAATTTGTGATAGAGTAATTTATGCATATTACGTACTTTAGTAGAGCTCTAGTAATTTTTACTTTTTCAGGACTTCAGGTAAAATTTCATCATACATTTTGATTGATGGAATAAAGAACATCACTCCATGCAAACATAGTACAATTCCAAATGAATATGCATAAACTACTCTATCAAAACAAATTAAACCAGGAAATACAATTAAATTAATCAAGTTTGAATCAGTTACAGCCACTCGAGTAAGCACTCAAGCTTACTTTACATAGTCGCTTCCACAAAACAACCTTCTCTCAATCTCATGATCAAACACCTTCTTTTGCTTATACAGCCTTCTCTGGCGCACGTAACTCACCTTCTCCCTTCTCCACATCAACCCTCCCCTTTCCATCTCTCTTTTCTTTCATAAGCTCACGTCAAAACCGGGGTAATCAAGAATCCAAATTTCTTGTCCTAAAAAATCCTTCCCCAAAACTGACACTATAATTCCTTCCCTCTTTCCCTCACGACCTCACTGACACACTCTAAGCTTGAAGGCATCATCGGAGGACTTGCCGCCGACTTCTTTGGAGGGGCTGGAGGACAGAATTTGCTCGATATTTTGACAAACAGCTATTATGCATTCTAGGTAGAGTCATCAGAGACGCTTCAAGCCAAAGGGATGATGGACTAGGGGTGGAGCGCTACTGCTATGACACAAACACGCTCGCACTTGGATCGCCACCAATCCACAACCCTTGCCATGCCGTTTCAGTCCTTGCCTCACTGCCCATTTGCGGTAGCCGCATGCTGCCCGTGCTCGACCTCGGCTGGAAGGCTGAGGCGGCATGCATGGGGACGCGGCTGGGATGACAACAACATGGCTTGGAAGGAGACGACGTTGGTCAAAAGCCAAGCACATGGAGGTGGCGACAAATGGAAGAGACAGTGATGGAGGGGGCTGGGGTTAAAGGCAAGAACAGAGAGGAGGAGGCGATGGAGTGGCGGCAGTTGGGAGGAGGAGGAAGGGACGGTAGTGTCGGGTGAGTCACATGGCATTGAGCACGGGACAGAAGGGATGGAGAGGGAGGTGAGATTAGATGATTCTTTGAGGAGCCGGATGAAATATTGTGTGCAGGAGATCCAACGGTTTCGATGGACTAAAATGGAGATAAGATGACTGGTAATGTGGCCGTGCCGTTAAAAACAACATGACGCGATATTTTGCGGAAAACCCTAACAACTTTCTTATATTATAAATAAATATAGATCCTACCCACAAACTCCGAGATGCTTGCTAGGGTTGCACTGTCTCTGGCCGTCGCCGCTGTGGTTGGCCAGCTCCATGGAGCGGGAGTGGCATCGGTTATGTGAGGCTGCTGCGGTTGCCGTGTGCCAAGGAGACGATGGTGCCCCCGGGGGGGGTGGGGAGGGGGAGGGGGAGGGGGAGGGGAATAAGGAGGTGGTAGTGAGCGGGATGATGTTCCAGCCGTTCGAGGAGCTCAAGAGGGAGCTCTCGCTCGTGCTGCGGGGCAAGGACCAGTCGCTTGCAAAGGCACAAGTTCGTCGACGACTGCGAGGCCGCACTCAACGAGCAGATCAAGTGAGTGTCTTGGTCTAGTAACTTTTTTGTCTCCTGTGGCGCTCGCGTGTGTGTTTTCGATGTATGAAGAAAATTTAAATACGCAGAAAAGGCTCTCTTTTTGGCTAATCTTTTGTATCCAAAATGGTCGTGCATTTTGAATTAAATCCCAAAAATGCTCATTGCAGTGTGGAGTACAATGCCTCGTAAGCGTACCACTCGCTCTTCGCCTACTTCGACCGCGACAATGTTGCTCTCAAGGGATTTGCCAAGTAAGTCATCACTGATCACCGCCCTCAATTTGCCTGCCTCAATCAGCGTGGAGGGAGGGTGAGGCTCCAGTCCATTGTCACCCTCTTGACAGAGTTCGACCACCCCGAGAAAGGCGATGCTCTGTATGGTGAGTTTTTTACTCCCTTGTTCAGCTGTTCTGGATGTGTTTGCAGTGGGTTACGTTACATGAGGGGTGAGTGCTATGCTTATTGTGTGACTACGAGTTGTCTGGTGATGCATGTGAAAAATGAGCTGTTTGGAGTGGGCTGCATGAGTGCATGTTGTGCCAGATTAGGAAAAGTAACAGAAGTTCACTGTTGTTGCAAAAATGAATTCACCTTACAGCGAATCTGGTCGTATGAGCAGGGACTTTCAGCATATGGTAAAGAGCAAAGCTAACTAATTAGGTCCTGTTTGGTTCAGCGTTAAGATATGGGTCAAGGATTTAACTCGCTGAACACCTTTAGATTAGGTGGAGTTAAGTTAACCCGATCAAAACCATTTAACTCTCCTAATTTAGGAATAAATTGACCCATAAAAAAGGTGAAATAACTTAACCTAATACAACCAACTCTCCTATTTTCATTTTTCTACTGCTAACCCTCTAATCCAGCCAAACACTAATTTAACATAAAATTAGGTTAAGCTAACCTATCCAAATTAAGGTTAGCTAACCTAGTTAGCTAAACCCTGAACAAAATGCAGCCTTAGTGATTAGACGTGGACTCACTGAACAGAGGTCTGTTTTTTTCAGTAAACGTTTAGGCAGGTATCAGGCGTGTGGCTGGTCTCCGCTGACAGCTAATTAGCTATGGATGACCTTTCAATTATATGTGATGGATGTTGTGTTTCGAAGCTTTTATTTAAAATGCTTGAATAGACGAGAAGAAAATGAAACCATGTAACATAAAGTTGCAAGATTCTGATGATTTTCCTGTTCTGCTGCTTGTTTTTTGGAACCGTGTGATGTAGAAAACTTTGATGAAACATCTGTTGAGGCTAACGGTACCACATATCCTATGTTTTAATTTGCGCCTCCTGTGAATTCAGCAATGGAGCTGGCTCGAGCTCTTGAAAAGATGGTGAATGAGGAACTGCACAACCTGCACAGTGTAAGTTACCCTTACATGTGTATTTACAGCGAAATGCAAAAGCAATGCAGACAATGCATCCAAATGAGTTTATTTGGTTAATTTACTAAAACCAGTATATGCAATGCTACACCATAGCATCTAAAAAGCATTCACCCAAATTAACAGGTAGCGACAAGGTGCAACGATCCTCAGCTGGCCGACTTCGTTGAGAGCGAATTCCTTCAGGAGCAGGTAAAACATCCAAACTCCCCAACTCAAAATGAGACCTGCAATGTGCAGTGCTCTCAAAATACTTTAGTTTGTGCTTTTTTGCTAAGTGAAGATACCTCGATTCTTGTGAAAGGTTAAAGCCATCAAGAAGATCTCTGAGTACGTCACGCAGCTGAGAAGAGTCGGCAAAGGCCATGGTCAGTGTCTCGCTGGACAACACTTGATACGCTGCTGCATCTTTCTTTGTCTGTGGTCTGCCTTAGTTATTTAAATACATGGTTTGGATGCAGGGGTGTGACACTTTGATCGGATGCTTCTTGAGGAGGCGGCCTGAAGGACATGAGATATGCTGCTGCTCAGGGGAAGATCTAGGTGTCAACTGTCAAGTAGTGGATCAACCAACCAGCCACTGGATGTGGTTTTGAGCGATTTTTGCTGTCGGTTTGTAGGGTGGTACGTACGGTGTATGCCGAAGGTACATTGGCGCACTGGAAGTAGAATATATGTGCTATGCCTATGCATATGCTGCGGTGTGTTTTTTGCTAGGGATATTCGGGATTCGCAATAAAACCAGTGAGATAGTATATTCCTGTGGTAACGCTAGTCGTCTGGTCGTGTTCACTTGTCTTCCATTTATATATTAGCTTGAAGCCTGTCAATGCCTTCCACTTGGCTAAAATTTTGTTATCGAGCTAGTGAGCTGATCTGGAGCGTTTAGTTTTCCTTAATTTTAAGCCAAATTTGATCATAAATTGAGCACTTTCAAACTAGCCCACCGATCAGAATAACGAGCATTTTAACCAGCCGTGTTCATTGGAACTGGAACTACCCACCAATCAGGGGCTGTTTGGTTGCCACCCTGAGATTTTCCGCCTGGCTATGTTGCCTGTACCAGGTTGCCGGACTCAGGATTACAAATTTGGTGGCCTGAGATTCTCTCCATCTATATCCTTCCTGCCTGAGTGTAATCACCGCTCCCTTCACAAAAAGCAGAGCTTTTCCCCTCTTGTTCTGCTCCTGCTTAGGGTTTCTCAGGGCGAAGAAATACCAAGAAATCGGTTCATGGAGGTGGTGGCTGCCAGTGGGAGACCACACAGGCGTGCGGATCATGTGGTCAGGTGCGTCTCAATCTGCTAATTTCTTGCAGCGGCTGCTTGTCTCTTTCGTGTGCGTGTGGTGTCAGGTGCTGCCCTTGTTCATCTTCTACTGAATCTTGCGCCGTTGCTAAAATGTTGGTTGAAGTTTCCTATTCCCCTGCAATCCTAGTCACCTCTCTCTCTCTCTCTCTCTCCTTGTTCCGATTACTCAACTCCAACAAGCTTCTTTTGCCACGATCTGGTACATCAAGGCATCCTCCTCCCCTGTTCTTGTTGTTGCTTTTCCCTCTCTTTTAGCCACGAAGAAGGATCTAAATGTTAGGAAATAGAGATCAATCAAAAGACAAGGGACACAGATTTTTACGTGGAAAACCCTTGCGGGAAAAAACCACGGACGCACGAAGGCGTGATTTCACTATGATGAAGAAGTGTTACAAAGCACGAGACGACAAAACAGTCTTTAGGTGCGACTACATGGGGTATATATAGAGGGCAATATACAAGTCCTTGGAGGACAAGAAAACGAGTTATACTCGGTTGCGCTGGCCAGCGTAAAGCCCAATAGAAGAATTTGGATCACGTTTCAACAATCTCCACCTTGAGCTAAATTCCCTCCATGTAGTCAGATAAAGTAACAAGCATCTCCATATCAATTAAGCATAAACACCTTGTGCATCAAAGTCACATAGGACTAGTGAGAGATACCAACTAAGTCTGAGCAAAGCTCAAACTTAGTGGCAATAACTGGCTTTGTCATCATATCAGCTGGATTATCATGAGTACTTATCTTGCATATCTTGACATCACCTTTAGCAATAACATCTCGAATGTAGTGATATCTCACATCAATGTGCTTTGTCCTCTCATGGAACATCTGATCCTTGGTAAGGCATATAGCACTCTGACTGTCACAAAATATAGTAGTGCAAGATGTATTTCCACAAAGCTTAGTATACAAACCTCTCAACCAAGTAGCTTCTTTGCATGCCTCAGAAATAGCCATATACTCTGCCTCAGTTGTAGACAATGCAACAGTAGCTTGCAAAGTTGCTTTCCAACTCACAGCACAACCACCAATAGTGAAAACATAACCTGTGAGAGATCTTCTTTTGTCCAAATCACCAGCATAATCAGAATCAACAAAACCAACAAGTCCATCTCTAGACTTCCCAAATTGCAAACAAGCATTAGAAGTACCACGAAGATACCTGAAAATCCACTGAACAGCTTTCCAATGCTCTTTTCCAGGATTAGCCATGTATCTACTAACAACACTCAGAGCATGAGATAAATCAGGACGTGAACATACCATGGCATACATAAGAGAGCCAACTGCACTGGAATATGGAATTCTAGACATGTACTCAATATCATCATCTGACTCTGGACATAAAGCTGATGATAATCTGAAATGTGCAGCTAATGGAGTACTTACTGGCTTGGCATCATGCATATTAAAACAACGAAGGACTTTATCAATATAACCACTCTGACTGAGATATAATTTTCCAGATGGTCTGTCTCTGGATATTTCCATGCCAAGTATTTTCTTTGCTGCACCCAAATCCTTCATCTCAAATTCATTACTCAATTGCTTCTTTAGTTTTGTAATCTCTGTCTTACTCTTTGCAGCAATTAACATATCATCAACATAAAGGAGCAAATAAATAGCTGAACCATTAGCAACTTTTAAATAAACACAGCTATCATAATCAGACCTTTTAAAACCTTGAGAGAGCATAAAGGTGTCAAATCTCTTATACCACTGTCTAGGAGATTGTTTCAATCCATAAAGAGATTTCTTTAACTTACAGACAAGGTCTTCTTTTCCAGGAATAATAAAACCTTCAGGTTGTTCCATATAAATATCTTCTTCTAATTCCCCATGTAAGAATGCAGTTTTAACATCTAATTGTTCAAGCTCATAATCATGCATGGCAACAACACTGAGTAAAGTGCGAATAGAGCTATGTTTCACAACAGGAGAAATACCTCATTAAAATCAATACCTAGAATTTGGCTATAACCTTTAGCAACTAACCTTGCTTTATACCTTGCCTCATCACTAGGAGAAACACCTTCTTTTCTCTTGAAAACCCATTTGCAGCGAATAGGTTTCTTCTCTCTTGGTAGTTTGACTAAATTCCAAGTGCCATTCTTTTCAAGTGACTCCATCTCATCATGCATAGCAGCTATCCATTTATTGCGATCACCAGAAATAATAGCCTCAGAATATGAAGAAGGCTCAGCATTACCTTCAATTTCTTCTGCCACGGCCAAAGCATAAGAAACAATATTACACTCTTCAATTAACCTTGGACGTGCTTTAATACCAACTCTCCTAACTCTGTCAGCTGCGAGATTCCATTGGGTTGGAATAATAGGAGCATTTGGAGTAACAGGTTCATCAATTGCAGCGGGTCCATCATGTGCATCAATATTTTCCTTATCTGATGTATCACTTGAATCAATAACATGCTCCACCTGAACAGTAGACTGTTTCTCACTCTCAACAGGGACATTAGTAGATGGAACATCATGTAACATAGCAGATTCATTAAAGATAACATTTCTGCTAATCACAACCTTTTGTGTTTCAGGATTCCACAATTTATAGCCTTTAACACCAGATTTATAACCAAGAAAGATGCACTTAATAGCCCTAGGCTCCAATTTTCCATTATCAACATGAGCATATGCAGTGCAACCAAAAACTCTCAATTGTGAATAATCAGCTGGAGAACCAGACCATACCTCAATTGGAGTCTTCTTATCAATAGCAATGGAGGGTGACCGATTAATAAGATAACAAGCAGTGGAAGCGGCTTCAGCCCAAAAACGCCTATGCAAACCTGCATTTGACAACATGCAGCGGGCTTTGGAGATAATGGTCCTGTTCATACGCTCAGCTACACCGTTTTGTTGAGGAGTATGAGGAATGGTGTAGTGCCTAACAATGCCTTCAGACTTGCAATAACCCTCAAATTGATTAGAACAAAACTCCATACCATTATCAGTGCGAAGCTTCTTTACCTTCTTTTCAGTTTGCCTTTCAACCATAGTCTTCCACTCTTTAAATGCTGAAAATGCCTCTGATTTATGCTTCAAGAAATAAGGCCAAACTCTTCTAGAGTAATCATCAATAATTGTCAACATATAACGAGCACCACCTAGTGAAGGCTTGCGAGATGGTCCCCATAAATCAGAATGCACATAATCAAGAATACCTTCTGTTGTATGAACTGAAGTGTGGAACTTCACCCTCTTATGCTTGCCAAAGATACAATGCTCACAGAATTTCAGCTTTCCTGTTTCATATCCATCAAGTAGTCCTCTCTTGTTTAACTCTGCCAAACCAAGTTCACTCATATGCCCAAGACGCATATGCCAAATATTAGTAGCATCACAATCAAAATCTTTATTTGAAATAACAGGGGCAGCAGTACCTGAGATTGTAGAACCTCGGAGATAATAAAGACCATTGGTCTTCCTTAAGTCACCCTTCATTACAATGAGAGAGCCTTTGGTAACCTTCACAACTGCATCTCCACCTGAATACTTGTAACCCTTTGCATCAAGGGCACTTAAAGAGATGAGATTTCTCTTCATCTTTGGGATATACCGAACATCAGTCAAAGTTCTGATTGTGCCATCAAACATTTTAATTTGGACAGAACCAACACCCTCAATTTTGCATGGAGAGTTATCAAAACCAAGAACGGAACCAGCAGCATTAATAGGTTCATATTTAATAAACCAATCTCGATGAGGACACATATGAAAGGTGCATGCAGTATCAAGAATCCACTCATCATTAATCTCAGCACATCCAGCAGTAACCACAAGTACATCACCTTCAGAACTATCATCATGAGCACAATTTGCAGAATTATCATCTTCTTTGTTACCTTTCGGTTTGAAGGTGCCGTTTCTCTTCTCCTTGTTCTGCAACTTGTAGCACTCAGATATGTCGTGCCCATCTCGTTTGCAATATTTGCAAGACTTGAACTTGCCTCTAGATTTCGATCGGCCTCTATAGCCATTCGAACTTTTACCACGAGGTCCTTTATTTGAGTTCTTCTCCTTTGCTCTGCCATGAACAGACAAGCCTTTTGCTTGTGAACTTGAACTTTCAGGGGATACCATCTGTTTCATCTTTTCCTTTGCATGCAAAGCTTCATAAACCTCATTGAGCGTTAGAGTATCACGGCTATATAATATGGTATCTCTGAAATTTGAGTAAGAACTAGGCAGGGAGCATAAAAGAATTAAACCCAAATCTTCCTCATCATATGTTACCTCCATTGACTCTAGGTCAGAGACAATCTCCTTAAATTCTGAGAGGTGATTCAGCACATTGCCACCCTCTTGTAGTTTGTGCAGGAACAATTTTTGCTTAAGATGCATCTTGCTAGTGAGATCCTTTGTCATGCATATCTCTTCTAGCTTCAACCATAAAGCGGCAGCTGTCTTTTCCTTAAGAACCTCCTGCAATATATTATTATGCAGATGGAGTTGAATTTGTGACAAAGCCTTACGGTCCTTTTTCTTCTCCTCATCAGACTACTCAGAAATTCTGTTCTTTCCGAAGCTCTCGAGCGCATCATCCAAATCACCTTGCGCCAATAACGCTCGCATCTTGACTTGCCAAAGAGAAAACCTTATGTCACGATCCAACAGCGGAAGGTCATACTTCATAGACGCCATTGGCAGATTAATCCTGTGAACACAAAGTAGTACAAGCCGAAAGAATAATTCTTATAGAAATAATTCGTACGAAACAGAAATAAATATCAGCACAGAAAATTCCCTGGTAGCTTTTGTTGGGTGGATGTAGCAATCAAGACCAAAAACTTTGATCTCTGCACGATGCCTGCTGATCTTGGAATTATCCTCTTTTTTTTTCTTGTCAACACGTACTTCACGTCTTGGAACTTGTTGCTTCAGATCGATCTGGTCACCTCGGTTTTGATCTCCGGAGTATCGATTCGCCCAGGGTCTGCCGCGGTTAATAGCGATCTGAATTATCCCGTCGCTCGTGACGTCTGATTCCGATTCAAAGATTGAGAAGAAGCCGTCTATGGATCGAACTGCCGTGGCGGAATCAATGCTCGGCGACTTCCGCTGCGGGCGTGCGGCAGAGGACGGTGACTCGGCAATCGCCTCGGGCTCGGCGAAGGCTTGCAACAGCGATAAACTCGGCGACTTTGACGACGAGACGGAGCGTGGCCGGCGGCTGTCCACCTTTTTCCTCTGTGCCCTAGATTGATCCAGTAACCGTAGCTCTGATACCACTTGTTAGGAAATAGAGATCAATCAAAAGACAAGGGACACAGATTTTTACGTGGAAAACTCTTGCGGGAAAAAACCACGGACGCACGAAGGCGTGATTTCACTATGATGAAGAAGTGTTACAAAGCACGAGACGACAGAACAGTCTTTAGGTGCGACTACATGGGGTATATATAGAGGGCAATATACAAGTCCTTGGAGGACAAGAAAACGAGTTATACTCGGTTGCGCTGGCCAGCGTAAAGCCCAATAGAAGAATTTGGATCACGTTTCAACACTGAACATAGCATCCTTGGTAGATAAAATCATTTTTATCTACTGGCATAAAAATAAATCAGTGGTGGACGATGGAAAGCTTGCAGAAGTGATCTGCTTTGTGAGTTTGTACTAGGTTCACGTTTTACGAATTTTGCAACGGAAATGTTTTGCAGGCCCATGGAGAGCCGTTCGATCAGATTCTACAGTGTTCATAGGGATGTGTGCCACACAAGATAATTGGAGACGTTTTAATCGCTGAAGACCATGGCCGTTCTGTTCTGCAGGATGAACAATGCTCAACAAAAAATGCATGAGTGCAGCAAACGCAGAGGTTGGCACACCCATGCATGCAGGACTGATTCCTTTTTTAGCCACTAGTAAGCATACACGTCTCGACCAATATATATATATAATTTACATGAGTATAAAATAGAGTATGATAATATTACTTAATATTACAACTCAACATTTGTTTGAAATAAATCCAAAAACAGCTAATAAGAAAAAAGTCATGACTAATTATCTCTTTGTAAAGCATCTATTTCCTGAAGCGCTTAAGAAAATCTCATTGCACTTGAGGGATATTGTCTTCAAATTCATTCTCATAGTACTTCAATAAGTGTATCAAAAATTGCTTCCTTAATTCATAACTATCATGCATGTGCATTATATGTCATTGTCATAAAGGATTCACGTGCAAAGGGTGTAGAAATGTGCAATCAAGAATGCTCACTGTGCAAGCTGGTGGTTCTAATGCTTCACCGTTCTACGAGCGCATGAAATTGAAGATGAAATAATCAGACAAGACACCATAGATATATGAATTGTTACCTTGTGCGTTAGATAAATAAAATAAAGTTGTGACACGGTTTAAACCAAGTTACCTGTCTAGATTTGTCGGAACAACAACCGTCAATACGCGATGCCATATATAAATATCATGGTTCCACTCAGGATTTGCTATTTCAAAGGCAAGCTAGAGGATCTTGATAAGCCTGCCAACACCGATGCAGCAGAAGCTGAACCCGAGACAGAGAAGAAAAAGAAAAAAACACAAGCTAGAGGAACCCCAGGATCAAGAGATGCTAGCCAATGGTGATGCTAAGCTAGACGAAACTCCCAAGAAGAAGAAAACCGTGAGGCTTCAGAGGACGTTGAGCACATTTGCTTCGAAAAAATGCTCCAGCAATGCATACTCAATTACCTGCCAAAATACAGCTCATTTGTAAGGTTACATTGCTGATAAAATTAATGTTAACAGTCACCATTGATGCAGACCAGAAGTTCAGACATTTCTAATTCAACGTTTAGCAAATAGTTCAGATCAGAAGTTCAGAAATTTCTATTCAATATTTGCAAAAAATATATGACCAAATAAAGATTTTGTCCCTGTTCATTCCCCTAACAACTTCTTTTTACAATATGTGAACATCAAATGGCAGATAGCAAAGTTGGAGCTAGCAATATCCGGTGCAATTGAGAGAAGGCATTTGAAGCATAGGCGCACAACACTAAAATTTCAGAGTAGGTTCATCCAATGATGGCTAAGAAATCAGAATTTCAGAGCAAGTTCATCCAACGACGGCTAAGAGATCAAACTCGGCAGAAGCTGTGCTTCACATCTGTATTTACCCAGGTCCACCTGGAGGCAAGAATCAACAGCATGAGCAGTCACATAACAGCAATTAGAAGGCGTTGTACCAGGTCCAAGTCACAAAAAACTTCCAGTTAGACAGGAGCCATTAGTTTACCTCATAAACATTTATGTCTGAGAAGAGAACCTGCAACGATCACAAGCAGAACATGGTTAGAAGATCCTACATGCTAGTCAATTACTTGGATAATAAAACACAGATGGGATAACTATGTTGACCGTTGAAGCTGATAGAATAGAACAGTAAGCTATATGTGTGGCGAGTGTGTAGGTAGCATTGCAGCAAGAAAGCAAAATAGATATGGAAATAACAGGCACAAAGTATCAATCAAGCAGAGAGATTGCAGCATCAAACAACATGTACTACAATATACTTCTCTAAAAATAACTGAAATTAGTTGCCTTAACATGAAGTTTCTCAGAAAACAAAGACATTGCTTGATTTTATCAAGTCATACAGCCATTTGGCATTCAATGCAGCATCGTTTGGGATAGTTAACATAACATAAATGCTGGTTTCTCTCCGAGAAGGCTCAACTCATCTTGCCCTATAACACAGAAAAACTTGAATATGCTAGTTAACGGTAATAATGATGTCCTACATACCAGATCTAAGCCAATGAAAAAGGCAACAGTTCACATAGGAGCACATGTCGCAGCCTCAAGGAGCCCTTGCTGATTATGGAGGTCATTTCCACCTAGTCTTAAGGATACAGGAAAATTTAGTAGCAGGCAACTATTTGCTATGTTGTAAGGTGTTAAACATAGATATATTGCATCATTGTTTGGTGGCTGCAGCTTGCAGGTCATCACAGATGTAATTTTTTTCCAGCCATTGAGCCACTGTTTAAGTTTCTACTTGGTTATGTAAGCCATAGCGGTGGCCACTACTCAGTTTTTGCCACTAAAAAAGTGGGATAAGTAACTAAAATCAGTATAAAAAAGCGGATTAAAATTTCTTGTGATGAAGTGTGCCATAACTACAACTTGTGTCAACAAATACTGGTTAAAGCAAGCACACTCAAAACTGAAAAAATAATCATCCATTCACTCACTGTACAACTCCTAAGTCCCAAATTATCATTAAAATACTCCAAAAGAAGTAGTACCGCCGAAACATTATACAAATACAAGAACACCACAAGGAACAATGTGCAAGCATTTAGGTGATGAGAACTTAAACAGCAGTAGTAATGTCACACCCTGATTTTCATCGCCCTGATTTTCCGAAAACCTAAACCCTAAGACGCGTATATGCGTATATGTTTCAATCATATTGCATGCTCATTCGGATTTCAGTTCTTCTAGAAGCATGTCGTTTCATGGGAGCCCTTGAGTTAGGTTGCACCATCACGCAACAAACCTAAGCCGCAATCCCATCATCGCATGTGCATGAAACCCTAAACCATAATTGGAACACATACACCATATATGCACGAGCACTCCCTAAACCCAAACCCTAAGCGGCAACTCACCCATCTTTGCTCCCGACCCTCCAAGCATGAACCCTAATCTCCCCCATGCCTCCCATATACCGTGCCATCGCCCGAAACCCTAAAACCTAATCTCCCGCCCCATTTCTTAATTAATTATCCATCAGGTAGAAACCCTAAAATCCATATCACATGTACTTTATTTCACCCAAAAATTCTAGAAAAATTCCAGTAACCTCTTGAAACTATTTTTCACCCATTTATAAGAAAATATTTGAGGGCCCAATTCAAAAATCTTTGATTACATGCAAATTCAAATTCTGATCAGAATTTCACTTTGAACTACAACTCATATATTCAGATCTCAGAAAAATTCCATAAAATCCCACAATGCTCATCTTAATACTAAAGACTCAAATGTACAAAAACATGAATATGTCCAGTTCAAGATTTTGGTGAAAACCCTATCGAACACTTTGCTCTATTTTCTTCTTTCCATGAAAGCAAAGTCCACACCCCATCCTTTTGCTCCAAAGCTGTTCCAGAGTCCCTTCTGCACTCAAGCTCACTCCCCTCTCCCCTCTCACCTCAGTACGAAGTCTCCTCTACAGTAAGTCCACTCCCATGTCACTTCATGCCGACATCGGCAAGACCTTGGCTAGCTCTTCTCTGTGCAAAGTTGATGCCCTACACTCCAAGCTTTTTCCCCCAGTTTGTCTCAGTACCAGGGACACGACCATGCACTCCCCGACATGCCATTGCACTCGCATGCATACCCATGCCACTCCAGCAGCTTGCCGGCCGCGCTCTGGACATGCGCTTGCGCACATGTGTGGCAAGGCACGGCCAGCATGTCACCCTCCCTTCCCTCGCCTACCCACGCTCCGAACGGCACGCCACCAGGCGGTGCGCCTCCACGCCAACCATCCTCCCCTGTCATCGCCATGCCGCCTTGTCCCGTCGCCGTGTACGGCCGCGCCTGACAGCCTCCGCCCCACCATTCCAAGGGAGAGCATCTGTGGCGCCCCCGGTTTTAAGGCCGGGAACTCCCTCGTGATTACTGTATCGGTCCCTGGATCAGTAGCCGATACACACGAGTTAACCTGTATATCATTGTCATACATGCGTAAACAATTAAATAGACCATTTAGGGTCGATAATTTGATACCTGTAGCCCAACGGCTATAAACTTGCAGCGGAGAATCCAGCGGAATGTGGCCCATCAGTATGCCATACCCGACAGGCAACTGACTGGGGTTACGCCCTAGCTTTTGCGATCGTAAGCTTATCCTCGGATATTGCTGTCTTCTTCGTCTGGCCAAATCAACAAGCCAGGTGAGTACATGGAATGTACTCGCAAGCTATTCCCACAGGAGGAAATATACGGTAATATTTCATGCAGGGAATGGATCAAGGGATAGCTCTACCCTAAGTTGCAATGGTGCGGAAATGTAAGTTCTTGTTCGAAAATACAGGATAGTAGATTCAAAAGCATTTTTGAAATCAAACTCGTCTCTGACGAGACAGCATTCAGTACTGGACAATCCAGCAAAACAGTCGTTACTAGAGGTCGGTAGCTCCGTCTACCGCCTCGAACAGTCCTTGCAACCTACTCGAGCCACCTCCGCGCGGCCCGGGCTAGGTTTTCTCTCTGCAGTTCCTCGCTACCTGACTGTAGCTTAAACTGCTCACTGTGGACACATCATGCCCACGTCCTTAATCCCATTTCCCAGCTTTCACAAACAAACACAGTCTAACCAGTGTGTGGCCTTACCAGTTCATGTCCATGACCGAGGACGCGGCTATTCGAATAGATTTTAACCCTCTGCAGAGGTGGTACGGCTTTACCCACAAGATGTAAGTCACCCTGGGCACACTGCGCGCCGTGTACTGACAGGGATATTACAACGAGACCTTTCTCCCGTGTTCACACCAGAGCCGGTCTCGCTAGGAGAACTACCCAACCTTTTTCATCTCGGATGACAAAAGTGGGACTCTCCCCCTTTGTGTCGGACCATGTTCCACGTACCTTGTAGGACTCTACTGAGCTTTACCCCCATGACAAAGTGAGACCCATGAAGAGCTTTTCCCCTACGCAGTCCCGTGAAGATCCTCTAGAGATCCCCGGATCCACTAGCACTACTCCCTAACTTCCCACGGTTCCGGGCTCCGGCATTAGACGGGGTACCAGGTCCAGTCCTTCCCATAAAGGACATGTGGACGTACGGTGAGGGAACTGATTCGGCGGCACTTAGGTTCGGTCCTTAACTGATTCGAGCGGGACTCCATAACCAACCAACTCCACGGGTAGCGACCGGCTACCCGACCATTCCTTCCGCAAGTAGCAACCGGCTACTCTACCTCCTCATAACACCCTTAGCATTCCCGCCCGAATCCAAAATCCTCCATCATTTCATGTGGGATTTTCACAAATGTTTTCTTTTAAAAGATTTCCTCGGCATGCATAAACAAGCCGAGGGTTTTGGTCCCATACCTTCCCCCCATGAACTTTGTAAAAACTTGGTTTTAACTAGAGCAGGTCTAAGCACGGCTACTGCTTATATTCCTACTACCTTGCCGGTCGTTCTCGACCGACTAACTAGACCTAGGGTTACAAAGAAACGGTTTCCAATCCTACGGCACATGCAACTACTGGACGTAACTTTGCTAACATAAAATACCAGTGGTATTAAAATAGCATGCAAGATTTTGTAAACAAAATAATTAAGCTTCACAAATATAGGATTTCAACATGGTCAAGGTGGGAATGCTTGCCTGGCAAGTTGTCCGGGGCTCGGTCCTGAATTCGATCCGGCAGCTGTCCGAATTCCTTCGCGCAATAATTCCTAACATCGGCAACTACACGTCGAAGGAACGGCGAATAAATAAACGTTGCATGGAAGACCCAAATAACACCGAAAGGGGAATTAGAAACATCAATACATGAAATAATAACGCGTTTGATTGGCCATTTGATTTTAAGCAGTTGGTAGAGCTAGGGTTGGGTGCTCTGCGTTAGCTTGGCGGGGGACGTCCGCTCACGATACTTCATATCCTAGGGTTTCTTTATTTTCTTTATATCACTGGGAACACAATACGGGGTTTAAGTATACTTTGGAAACGCAGGATGCCTGCTAGGGCTAAGCTATATCGGGTATCTTGCTCCAGGGCTTCGTACTACTAGGTTTGGAATTATCACTCGGACTGAAGTGGGACTGGAACAAGATGGGGCTCCGGATTTTACATGATGGATACAGGACTTGTTTTACCCGGAATCGTATTAGCGAAGCTGTGTACATATGTACCTGCATATACTTCGTAGTGGTTGGGGTAGGTTGGGGACATTGGTTTCAACCTAAACTCGTCGATTCTTCAGCGATGCTTGGGAAGACGTAGCGAACCAGTTAGTTATCAGGTTCGGCTATGGGTAGAGGATTCAGCATAGGCGCCAAAACTTTGTTAACGTCCGCGAGTGGCTAAACCAATCATGAGTTAACGGTAGTAGTTATTAGTTACTGACTATGGACCCTAATTTAATTTAGTCTTCATCTAACATCTGGTAGCTCAATTCCTAGCATCAAATGCCATGGACTAGAGCATTTACTTGTCGCGACCACGCTTAGCTCCAATTAGCTGTTTGCTCCATATCAGGTATGTCATCCGAAAGCACTCGACTGTCTAATCCTGACTGCACCGATTAGTTAGACTTTACGGGATTAACCTCGGTACTAAACGTGGATTTCACTGATAGCACCATGTTAATGGATCTGGAGTCTAGGCGATTAGCAGCTAATTAAGTGGGGCAGTGGTGGTTAGTCGCGTGTGTGCGTGCATGGGCTGTTTAAGGCACTGAGCTCAGCTCCTTTAACAGGGAAAGAAAAGAAAACAAAATGAAAACAAAATAAAGATCAGAGAGTAGCAGAACGTCGTGGCGGTTTGGGTCTTCACCGGGGAAAAAGGGATTGGCGGCCGGGGTTCTTGCCGTGGCCGACGGGGAGGGCCTGCGTCTGGCGGCGGCCGGAATGGCGGCGTTGGTTGGATTCCGGCCTGGGGCACCTTCAACCAGGCGGTGGCGATGACTGGGGCGGTGGCTCTGGAAGTTCCACGGCGGCGTGGCGAGCGACGCGGAGGCTGGATGCGGTGGCCTGGCTGCTGGTGGGAGAAGAAGCAGTGTAGCTCGACATCCGGAAAAAGGACTGGGGAAAGGAGAACAGTTCAGGAGGAGGCTCGCCGTGAGTGGTGGGCCGCCGGCTTGGGGAATGGAAACTCGGGGCGGCGGATCCGGGGCTTTGCGGCGGCGGATCTTGCAGCTCAGGGCGGCGGGCAGCCGAGCCGAGTGGCGACGCGTTTGAGCTCCACGGCATCGGCAGGTGGCTCGGGACAGGCAACGAATGGAGGCTCATGGCAGCTTGGCCGGCGGGTTGGTGCTTGAGCAGATGAGTTGGCGGCGCGAGGGCGACCGGCGGTTGCTTGGGGCGGAGCTAGGAGCAGTGACTGCGGATCCAGGGGAAGGCCTGCGCTGCTTGGTGTTTTGGGGAGGAGTCCAGAAGGGAAATGGGGAGTTCTTGGGGAAGAAGGGGGCGTACGGCAGGGAAGGGCAGGCGCGCTGGAAGGTTGACGGAAGGGAAGCTCGGGATGAAATCAAGCAGCAGCTAGGAGGAGGTTTAGATGAGCAGAGGGAGTGAGGAGTTGGATTGAGCTACTCCGGTTTGTGGAGCTCGGGGAAGGAGATTGGGGTGAACGCAGATACTTTGAGAGGAGCAACATGGAGATGGAACTTGCTGTGAGCTAGACATGCGTAAAGTGTGGAGCCGCAGGGTAACGTGTTCAGGGAAAACAGGAGGTGTGGCAGTGTGCAACAGTGTATTGGCAGAGGAGAGGTCGGTTGGTGCACCTTGGGTGGCCTTAGCAAAACAAGATAAGGGTTGTAGGAGTATGACGTGTGGGTCATGGCCCACCTGTAAGGGAGTTCTAGGCTGTTCGGTTGGTAAGGTTGGAGTGAGCGTAGTGGAAAGAAGGAGGGGGGGGGTTAACAGGGAATGGAGCAGAGAAGTCCTCAGTTGATTGCACGATTTCTTGATGCGAATCTTTAAGGATACTAGTATGGGGTTATTTCATCTATATGGTAAACGGGTAAAAAGGATTCTCTAGAAAATTTGAGAAGTTTTGAGTGCTCAACCTAGTTGAAAAATTAAGCCATACTTTAGAATTTAAGTTTAGTCTAGTCAGAATATTTTATACTTCACTTCATTGTATTGTGCCAAAATTGAGCTGAGGATCTTCATACGATTTCACCTCAATTTATTTTTGGAGCTGTTTTGCTAGCAGATGGAAGGAGAAAGCTTCCGAATATGAACTTAGGGTTTGGGGTATGCATTTCGGTGCTGTCTTCCTCATGCCCAAGATATTAACAAAAGTTGGGAACTAGGGGCACGAGAGTCCGAGTAGGGGGAAAGGGCTTAGGTCATACGGTCGAGATAGGATTCGAATCAGTAGCTCAAGAGGAAGGGAGTAGAGTGACATGCACGCGCACATATGAGTGCAGTGCATACTGGCATATCTCCACAATAGGCCGGAGAAGAAAGATGAAAGAAGGGCATGGGGTTTGGGAAAGTATTGCCGGCATGCTCGCATATGTGCATAGGACTATGGCAGAGCTAACGATGATTAAGGTTTTAGAGGGAATTGATTTGGATAGGATGAAAAAGGAATCAGGAGTTTGGATCTTAGATTCCCCTTCTGTTCGAAGGAATTGGGCGAGAGCTCGGAGTGTACGTACATACCTACACTTAGAAGTTTTAGCGTATACCGGGTGGCGATAAAGTCGGAATATGCAGAAGATGTATGGTAGGCTAGGGTTCGAGAAATGTCACTCGTATATCCATATATACATAGGAATGTCAACAGGATCAAACGCAGCGTGCCGAAGAACAGGGTCTCGGCGAGCTAGGTTTCCGAGAATTTGTGTCTGACGGAGAAGAGAAAGACGGTGCCGCCTTACGTCAGGGGTCATAGGATTGGGGTTGGTGGAGAGATGGTCACGCGTCGGAAAGGAAGGATGAACCAACCGACGCTAGAGTTACGAGAGGGACGACGAGGTTTTAACTAGGTTCGTTTTAAGCGATTACCATTATTAACGCAAAAAGTTTTTGTTGGCCCTAATTTTTGGGTTTTGGAGAATCGGGGTGTGACAGCATCCCGCGCCTATAAAGGGCCATGCCCGAGCTCCTTTCTTCCCCAGTTTCCCTTGAGCCACCGGCAACCCTAATCCCCAGCTCAACCGTTCACTATATCCACTGGACCACGAGCTCGAACCGTCCCTGCTCTAGCTAGCCAAGCACGCGCCAAGCTCACTTCCAACACAAATCCACCTGCACGAGACCCATCTCTTCCCTCATGCTTCACCAGTCTTCAGCTTTGTTTCTAACCCCGCTCCGCCGCCGATAGCCCCTTTTCCGACCAAACCCGCCGCCGCCTTGATTCGGTCCTAAGCCGCCGCCAATGCCACTCGGGTCCGAGTGCCGGAACCAGCCCCGGTCCGAACCAAGCGGGCAACCGCAAGGGGTAAGTGACCCGGCCACCGACAGGTGGGCCTCGGGCCCGGCCGGGTCCACGGCATTATGGGGTGGCGCCTTGTCCCCTTTCCGCTTGCCTAGATAGAAGGCGTATTTCCCTCATGAAGAAAGCGCGAAGCCAGAAAACCCTCCGGTTTTTCTTCAGAACCAGTCCAGATCTTTGGTTCGGCCGGTTCAACACCAAGAAGACCGGTTCTCAAGAAACCCCCAAAACAAAAATTGCTCCTAAAAACATTTAGCAACTTTTGGTTCAAACAGATTTCTAAAAATTCAAACTATTCTTGCTGTACAAAGAGTAATTCAAGTATTCATTTTAAATTCAAACACTTTTGAAATTTCTTTTGAACTTTTGATCTATTCCCAAGATTTCTAAAATGTTAGAACTTAGTCTTCTGAACCCGAGCATAAGAACATATATATATATATATACATACATTTTGCATGATTCGAAGAATGAAGAGAGTGTTTATAAAACCTAAAACCCTAACAACCCTAACCCTAGATTTCATGCATATATATATTTTAAACAGTACCCAAACATGTTGAACCTTTCAAAAATATCATGGAACCAGAATGCATGCATGCTGATCCTTGTTGCTTGGCTTTTGTGATACTTGGTTTCTTATCCAAAGTTTTTCCGAACGTGTTGTTGACGGTGTGAGGTACGTTCGTCAGGAGGAACCCGAAGCATCCCCGCGTCTGGATCAAGACCAGGAACTGCCAGGCAAGCTTTCCACCCTTGATCATGTTGAATCCCATGTTTACGAAATGTATTTTATTTACGAAACATGCATGCTATGTTTTACGATCCGTTATTTTATGTAGCGTAGCTATGACCGATGCTTAGCAAACCCTAGTCCGACCCTGAACTCCTTGTAGCCCTAAGGACTACGTATTTCGGAGAAGTTATCGGAAACCTAGGGTAGAGTATGTATGTATGCTTAGCCCTACAGTAGTAAAAAATTAGGTTTTCAAAATAAAAAGGGGAAAAACTCACATATTTCATGTGGTAAAAGTTTAAAGACGGACCGTCGTGTCCGAAGGTGTATGAAGGTAGTATATCCATGGGTTGGGATATTTTACTGTAAAGAGGTTTTGTGAAATCAAAACGAAAATGGAGAAGATTTTGATCCGGGTCGAAAATGAAGGGGGAAAGCAGGAAGCTTGTTAAAGGCGAGGTAATGCTCGGCGTGGTTCTCGCTGCCAGTTTACGGGTGAGGTGTGGAGTCCCTCTCGGATCACCTAAGGACCGAGTTTAAGTGCCGTTTGGCCAAGTCTTACCGTACGTCCACATGTCCTTTATGGGAAGGACTTGACCTAGTACCCGGTCTGAGACTAGCATGAACCCGTAGGTAGTGAGCAGTGTGCATATGAGGTTGTAGCCTCTGTAGAGAAAAGTTTTTGCGGGAAAGCGACGGCTTGTTCGCCACAAAGTTGGAACACCAACCTCCTTGTAGCGATGATACTGACTCAAGTTAGGTTTGGGACATGTCCTTCTGGCGGGTTCATGGCTAGGTTTACTCCGGTGAAGTGTTTCGTTGTACTAGCTCTGGTAGTATACAGTGCACAGTATACCCAGGGTGACCTACATCGTGTGGGTAAAGCCGTACCACCTCTGCAGAGGGTATAAATTATTCGAATAGCCGTGTCCACGGTCAAGGAAGAACTTGGTTAGGCCACACTAAAGTAGACTGACTTTCAAAGTCAAAAACGTGGTTATGGGTTAAGGATGCGATCCGCCGTGTTCGCAGGGTGACATGCAAATTCCCCGTCGTGACGGGATGAGTGAAGAAAGGATTCCCCGTTGAAGCGGGCAATCACAGATATCCCCGTCGTAGCGGGTGAACATGAGACTCCCCGTTGAAGCGGGTGATGGCAAGGTATTTCCGTTGCAGCGGAAATCACAGTTACGATCTCCCGTTGTAGCGGGATGAAGTCTGGAATCAGACACTTGGACTCGTAGCACCGAGTCAGTTTATGAAAATCGCTTTTATTATCTATTTACGTATTTCATATGCAAACTTACTTTCTCGCACAACATGAAACATAGGTTAGAGCCATTTCTTGAAATACCCCTGCATGCATTCAAATCCATGACAACTCCCCGGTGGAAAGTTTGCGAGTACATTTAATGTACTCACCTGGCTTGTTATGTGGCCAGATGATGAGGAGGAGTACCAGTCCAGAGACAGCGATAGTGACTTCGAGGCATAGGGTTTCAACCCCCAGTCAGTTGCCTATGGTTTGGCATACCGATGGGTTATCTACCACGTGTTTATTTCCGCTGCTGTTTTAAATTCGGCCAATGGGCCTGGTTTGTACTGCTAAAGACCAAATATTGGTTATTTGTGTAATGAACAATGTATCGAGCGACTATGTTATCAAGTGCTTGTGTGTACTAGCCACTGATCATGGGACTAGTATGGTAAAGACAAGGGTTAATCCGGCCCCCAAAACTAGTAAACACAAGTAAAGATTTGCTATTTCATTAAAATACTTGATTGAAAAGCAGCTTGCTCAGTTTATATTACTTTCAGAATTTTTAGACTTAAGTGGTATAGAACTACAAAGTATACAATGTAAGTACACGGATTGCACATTGATTAATCTACATGAGACAACTAAATTTACACATAAATTATGGCAACCTACACGAACCTCCAAGGTTTGGATTACAACAGTAAGCTTGAATGAAATAAGAAAGTAGTTCGCAGTTCAGAGCAAATCTAGGAATACATGAGTTGCTACTTGCTTCATACTGTCAAAGCTGCTATCGCATAGAGATACGTGAAAGAAGCCCCAGTTTTCAGGAATCAAACAGGTATTCTTCAGCAGTGAACATATTGAGGTGCACAGCTAGTATTCACCTAGGATACGTTCATACTTTGTTCAATCAATTACAGTTTACATCTTCTAGTTTAAGACATAATTAATAAACTGCTTACATAGACTACCAATGCATATGCAAACAAAAAAACCTCGTGTATTGAAATATGATGTAAACAAGCTTACCAAATCTTCACAATTTAAATTCCTTCAGGGAAAAGGCCACTGCTCCATCAAACATAACTATATCAAGGTTTCAATAGAATTAGGTGAAAATACACTCTAATTCTGCAGGCACTAACCTGTTATTCTACAGATCCAATACAAAGGCCTTCACACTATTATCCCTTAACGTCTTAATCGCTTCCTTAACGGATCCTGGAATAGGATAATCAAGTGATATGATCAGCAGAGCTTGACATCTGGAAAACAATAAAATGCTTCAGAAAGACATTAGAATTTTCCATCAGGTAGCATACGTCCAATTCTGAAAAACAATAAAATGCTTCCTGACTTGTTTCTTCTACTTCACATTGCTCACTTGGCTCTTCCTTGGCTAAGAACTGACATTATTACCGTTAAGTAGTCAAGAAAGTGCATTAAGGATTGTAGTCAAGTAGCCATTTTCATAGTCTCACTTCTCACTCTAGAAAAGATTATAAACACCACAAGTTTTCTCTAGTGGGCATTTTAACAGATTGGTTGCTTAGCGATGATGAGTAAGAATAGTACAAAAGGTAAATGAAGTGGCCAAAAGCTCTTTACTAGATACTCAATTTTTCTTGCCAAAAGTTGCTACATTACTAATACATATGAAGTTCTCAGAATTTTTCATAATGGTTCATGTTCCCCTTTGCAGCGTTTTGGAAGAAAATTGTTCCTGTTCTGAACCTTCCAAGAAAGACCAAATACCAGTGAAGAAAAATTGGCAGCAGTCCATTACAGAGTCATAGCAATAAGTTAGAAAATAGATTGCAGATAAATACAAAAGAACAAAGAGAAGAATTGTTTCTTTTAAGAAACACAAGTGATCTATGCTTGCTTCAAACTACCATTTTCAAAGTTACAGTAAAGGATAAGAGACTCATGCTCTAGTGCCATGTTCTCAAGTTTCTAATATTTCTAGTTTAACTTTATTATCTACCTCCAAATGTTTCCATAAATCACCCAAAAAAAAGTTGAAACTCTTCCAAAAATCAGAATTGATCAAACAAATGGGCATACAAGTAGTAGCAAAATGATCACTAATATGCTTCCCAGCTATAAGACAGAGTAATCTATTCTCCCCAACTACTAATATAGCAAATGCACACGAAACCAAAAGGCAAAGATGCCCTTTACGCTCTGCACCTGATTGGATACTTAGTAGCTAAACCACACGAACAAGATGCTTATGCGTTGAGCTTCATATTAGAATTCAACAAATCTGGAGTAGTCAAGCAAGAATTGGAAAAGGTCCAATTGCCTGGCAACTTTAGATTTAGCTTGCCCGTGATTCTAAAAATATATAAGCAGTAGACTCAAGCTTTCATTAGAAGCCATTTTTATGCAATAGAAAGAGAGATAATTTTTATCACGAGATGGACCAGAGCAGCTTTCATTTTCATCATCACAAAGTTCCAGGATGCCGAACGACACCTGCTTATGCAAACTTAGTATACCTTTAACCAAGCATACCTATACTATTTCGCCATGTACGTGTTGACCATGTACATGAATGTGTTGGCCAGGTTCAGCATGACAGATATGAAATGGTACTTGTCTTCTGCAATTTGTTGCTCTTCTGAACCTGCGGCGTCCCCTTGCTCGATGAGCATGTGCTGTCCTAGGAGCCGCAGGAAGTTCGTCAAGTTTGTCAGCATGTTTGCCGTCGCTTTTATCATTTCAATTGTGGGATCCTTCAGATGTCACCGGATGGGAAATTTCACTGTTAACCACATAAGGACTACACAAGCTAGAAGTGTTGTACTGACAAGACAAGCACAAGATTAATAAACCTTTGGAATGGCCAGAGGATTCTGGTCATAGATATTCAGATAACTCCCTTTGCATTCCTCAAGATCTCTGAGATTGCGAGACAGTGCCCCCACCACATGCTTGAAAACCTGTTCGAGTTGAGAATATGGGCGGTTTGATTTGCTCCTGACATAATAATCTGTGAATCTATACACCAAATACATTCTATAAAAAGGAAAACGTGAGGCTAGTTTTCTTATCCAAGGTGAACTTTTGCGCCGCAAAACCAGTATTTAGTAGATAACTATCATAATTTGGCAAAGAGGAGATTGGCAGGTAAAGGGAGTTCTGGCCAAGCAAACAAAAAAAGGAGGTAGCTGCAATCTTTGATGTATGAAGAGAGAGAAGTGCGGTCCAAATGCTTTAACTGTACCAGTTCTGCTTTTCTTGGCTGTGCCGCCTGTCTCCCTCTCCGAGCAGCTGGTCCTCCGTTCACCACCATCCCTTTCTGCATCACTAACACAATTTAGCCCAAACCAAACAAACACAACACAAAGACAAAGGAAATTAAATTTGTTTCAGGCAGTTTCAGTAGTTCTTTGCCTTGACATGAGAAGCATACAAAAATCGCAGGCAGACCAGACAAATATTAGCGTCACTTAGGAAAAATGTGTTTGACCAGGGACATTCTAAGTACTTGTTTGGTGCTAATGTATCCTTGAATGAAGACTTGGAACATGGACTGGAAATGTCTGACGGAAATGAGAAACTACTGGCACAAGATGATGGAAATTAAATTCAAAAAACTTTCCCAAACCACACAGTATGAGCAACCAACTACACAGAAGCAACAAAATGCAAGAACAGGTCGTTGGCATTGAGAGCTGAGACTCTTCAATTTGCTATAACTTCAAACTGAAGGATAACACAACACTTTAACCATCTTTGAACAAATTCTCCAAAAACAAACATCTTTGAACAAAAAATTTGAAACATTGGCATTACCCTGGCTAGCATCATAATCCACATGGAAATCCTGCGCCTTATTCTTGATGTTAAACCACTTCCTCACGAGGGATTTAGACCATGAGAGCTGCACATTTAGAGGCAATCTATTAACCAACTTGATCAATCACACAGCAATCGGAACAACAACGCGCAGATTATTCTGAACACTTCGAACCAAGCACATACCTTGCTCTTCTTGTTGCTCTCTTCCCTCATTTTTTTCATAGCACCAACCTGAAGGCTGCAGCAATAGAAGAATATACGCCCCCTCCCTCCCCTACTCCACCCTCTCCTCTCCTCTCCTCTCCTCTCTACGGAAGGTGTGGCCTCGTGCAAGGAAACCTCAAACCTTGAAACAATCTAGCTCCAAGTTCGGTTTTTAATCTGGGGACCCCAAATCTTGGACCAAATTGAGGGCCAGGAAGAAGCAATCAGCCCGCTCACCGCCACCAATGTCACTAGGGATCACAAATCCAGCTCAACCTTGAGCAAGAACCCCACCAAATCGAGGCGATTCTGGGAAGGAAGCAATGCCGCTACTGCTACAGACGTGCAGCGGCGGCAGGGGAGTGGGGCGGCGCAGCGACGACAGGGGGCGAGCGGGCGGGCGGGAGATGCAGCAGCGGCGGCAAAGGCGAGCGGTAGAGGCTTGCAGCACCGGCGACAGGGGCGGGCTCGTGGCGCTAGGGGCGGGCGGCCGAGGCAGCAGCGGCAGGGGCGAGCGGGCGGCGCAGCGGCGGCACGGTCGGGCGGGCTCGCAGCAGCGGCAGAGGCGAGCGGGCGGCGCAGCGGCGGCACGGCTGGGCGGGCTCGCGGCGGTAGGAGCGGTTTTTCTTTTGATTGTGGATGATGGCGAGCGCGGCAGCAGATTAGCAAAGATGGAGGGGATTTGCTACATCATTAGGCAAACTTGAAACGTTAGATTAGTAGAGATTAGTGAAGATAGAGGGTGGAGATTGTTTGGATCTGTTAAACTGGTGCTTTTAATAGTAGTGTAGATGTAGATTCTCAAATGACTGATGGCATGGATGTATATGTGCGTGTCAATTAATGGAAATTAATAAACATCAAAGGTTACTTACTTGCGATGCTGTGCAATGTTGGAACTATTCGATCTAGATCGATGAGATGCATTATATATGGATAATGACATGAGGTGAGAGAGGAGATGGTGAGGTGAAGAATAATTGGAAGAAAACTTATAGTGCACGAGGAACAATCATGGTGGAGTGGCGGCCGGAGTTGGAGAAGGCAGTAAAATTCTGGTGAGAGGAGCGTCGGATCGAGCAGCAGGTCCAGTAGCCCGGCGTGCTTACAACTCTTCTAATCGCGCGGTGGCACTGATCACATATTAACTGCACGACGATATACGCACTCAAACGTGGGCACAATTAGTCACGGCGGTGCTGATCATCTCCACTAATTGATTTGTGTGATACTAATCGCACGGCAACGCTGATCACGCGCTTAAACATGGGCACAATTAGTTGCGGCGGCGCTGATCATTGTGGCATGGCTCACCTAGTCAATCGTACTGGGAGTCTAACGATTGTGAGACTCGATGACAGCTTGCCTGCTGCCTCGAGTATATAATTCAGTTATGACCTAGGGGGAGTTGAGTATTATTAGCTTTCATTCAGGACATGGAACTATAAAACCTCTAAAAGGCATCCCTTGGAAGATCAGAGGCAGCACATTATCATGGCTTGAGAAATCTTCTTTTTAAACTGAAGATCACAAACATTAGTCTAATGTTTCATATGTAGCACATTTTCGAATGTTGAAAAACCTTGTAACGCAACATCATGGAAACTGTACTGCACGAAAAACTCTCTGGATATTCCATGTTTGGCAAACATAAGAGATTATGCATTGCTTATGAAATATCAGAGAAAATTTTCAGCAAGTGCAATGCGTCAAGATCATTTAATAATATTCACTTGTCCGCACTAATTACAACTTACCTGGATTAAATGTAGAAAACAATCGGCAGCAAAAGAATAACCTCATTGGAACCCTGGTGCATCTTATTAATTGACAGCAAATAACTGAATGAAGGTGAGTGAACATGATGTTACAATCCTTAATGTCTAGTTTGATCTTAAGGACAGCGTTGCACGTAACTTTATCTGATGTATTAACCTTTAACTTTCTCACCCTTTGTGCTATACAAATCATTTTAATCAAAGTTCAACTACAACTCGTGATACAAATAGCCTAGAGCTAACATGCAGTACTACAAATATTGTCTGATGGAAGGTCTTTGACAAAGCAGAGAGAAAGTACAATATATTGTCTGATGGAAGTTCTTCAAAAGCTGATTTAAGGTCTTTCTCTTAGCAGCGCTGCTAATTTGCTCACAATTGGAATGACGACCGCAAGCCATGCCAAGAGCACTGGCACTGACAAATGCTGCAGAAGCCTGCATAAGGATCCTAGGAGGAACAGTCACTGATGTATCTTCAGTTCACAGCTCTCGCTGATCCCAACAAAGGAGTAAAATCTCATCAGAGTCAATGGTTATGTCTTTGATTAGATATTGAGGTGTACTTTGATTCACAGGAATCTCACAGGAAACAGTTCTCACCCACAAAGAACACGCCCAATGAGAAGGATCGCAAGGGAGTCAAGATCATAAAACAGAAGAAACTCTAAAACAGTTCTACTTTTGGAAATATACTAACTAATGCACATCATATCTTTTAGTAATACTCTAGAGCTCAATGCAGTGCAGCACCAAAATGTTACCCAATATCACTATTCAAAAGGCTGATCAATGCCATATTATATCCAATAAAAAAATTCACTAAGAAACATCAATTAACATTAGATCATCCAATAATAATATATATACTCCTAAATAAGTTGAGTAAAGCAATATATCGAGACAAAGAACACTGAACTTGATTGAAGTGACAACATTAACCATGACATTATAAAGATACCACAAATAGCATCAGAAGTTTGCGTGCTGGTTCACGTATTCCACTCATCCTATCACATACACAACGGTTGCAACCTGCGCCCAAATAATCCAATCTAACCTTTTACCGCTTGGATGGCTTGGGGAAGATATCCGGGGTGAACTTCTGCGTGCTATAAGCTGCACACCAACAGTCAATCATATGTTGCGTGCTATAAGCTGTACACTGCACGTCTGTCATTTCCACTGAAATGTAAAATACTTTATTAGATTCTAATCATTCCAAATGGCATGGTGGCTAACAGCAGTAGTAACTTCAAAGAAAAGAAATTGTTTTAGTTCTCCGCTGATATTGTGAAAGAAAAGATAATACGGTACAAGCACAATTATATCTTCTAGCAAAGCAGCCAGATGGTGGAGACCACATCTTATTATTATCCTTCTTAATGCATGTTACTGATTACCAGGATGACACACAACAGAGGTCCAGACAACATTTTGAATCCTCAAATGACTATATCTTGACTTGCTTAGAGTGATGGTTGCCCATTGCAAACTTTGATTGAAACAACAGCAAGATGCAATCAATTGGACACTCGGCTAATACAATAAAAGTTAGCTGTACAGTTAGCTATGAACTTTAAATTTAAAATTTAAAATTTCGTTTGTTTTATAGTTGGGACCTTAGCTAGCTATGAATCTTGCATTTGTTTTCTCAATAAGTTTGTCTTTGCACAATTTTGCTTATTATGCAGCTCAGGCAAACACACATGAGCTATATAAAGGAAGAAGAGATCCAATTAGAGCCATCACGAGACCTGAAATATGCAACACACAAAAACTCATGAATACATAGTATAGCCAGCTTAGCAGCAAGACTACCCAGGAAGTTCTTTTATGCTCCTCTCTCAACAGATCACAAAGCTGAAAAGAAAGAATCAACCAAGCAGCTGAACTGCATAGAACTATAGTAACCAGAAGTAGTCCTCAATTGAAATGACTCTTTAGCAAGCAAAATTTATTAATAGTTCTATTGAAAGCCTTCTTCACATTATTAATATTCGACATTCAATTCTGAAAGAATGCATGACAAAAAAAAGAATCAGTGCTGAAAAAACAGCCACACGCCAATTCCAAAAAATTAGGTGCATTCATACCAAAGAATGGAAGAAGCAAGGCAATGCAAACAGTTCAGGAGATGCACTTCATTTGTACCTCTTACTTAGTGAATAAAAAAATCGAATCAATAATCGTATTTTTTTTGTAGATGGAGGTTGACTATCTGCATGAAACAGAGGTTAGGTATCAATATAGCATCTCCTGATAGAGCACCAATGGTTTAGGAGGGATTAGGGGAAGTGTCGTGATTTGCTACATCATTAGATAAATGTGAACCGTTAGATCAATAGAGATTAGTGAAGATGGATGGTAGAGATTGTTTAGATCTGCTAAACTGGTGCTTTTAATTACAAGATAACCATCTCCATTAGCTCTTAATTACAAGGTATCACCTATTTAAAGTAAGTAATGGACTAAAAGGCATCACAAAAGCAACCAAGTACATGTGTAACACTCTCAAAGCATAAACAGGGCCTCATGCTGCAACACTTTGAAATGAACGCAAATATATTTGCACAACACTACTCCATATGACGCTAATATATTTTTTATAGAAAAAATCTAAAAAAGAGAAAGAACATATATTCCACAAATTATAAAAAGTTTCTGCATCAAGCGATATATGCAGAAGATGATCATGCATAAGGTATAAATCAAGAAATATTGGTGAAAAACTGTTATTCCTATTCCAATGTCTTATAGATCGCAGCAGAGCGAAGGCAAACAAATCTCCCTGCCTGAACATTTCACTTGATGGAATGTCATTATGACAAGCATATTCACGATTGGAGCAACACAAATGTATGGTCATCACAGTTTCTTGGAGAGGGCTCTCATATAAAGTTGCCGATTTTATATTTCGCATCCCGGTTTTATATTTGACATCCTGTATAATTCTGCTACTTATCTACAGCATGAAGTTCACTCAAAATAAAATCTACAACATGGAGATCCATTCCAACCTTCTATTCACGTATAAACTTCAGAGATATTGCGGGAATTTGGAGTAATGTTTAGCCACTTCCCTTGGTCTAAATGTTGTAGCTCTTGAAAAAATAATGGTAGAAAGCAACTTACTTCAGTCTATTACCACACAAAATTTCTGTTGGATCTTGGGAGCAGCGGTTGTGTTGCTCTAGGTTTGTTCGGGCTGATTGTCAAGTTTGTTCAACAAGGGATACCCATCACCTTTGCCTATTGGACATTTCTGAAATAAATCATGAAATACACATGTTATTTCAGTTTTGTTTTCTTTTTATGCGACAGTAATTATTATGAGCAAACAATCAAGCTTGTTCTCCTGAAGGTAGTGACTGAACTCACTCTGAGATTATATTCGGATGGAAGGTTGTGAGCACTGTATGGCCATATTGCCTGAACAAATAGGACAATTAACCACAATCCAAATTGATGGCAAATAAACACTTTGGCATCCTTGATGGGTTTTACCAGGGCAGCACATAATCACTAATGCACCAAAATGCGCTCTGACTTGAATTGTTTCTGAAACAAAAATGCCAGAAGTAAAAATAGCATTTGGAAGGTATCCAAATACTAAGATAGAGCAATTAACTGAAGTGGATACAACATCTATTTCAAGCACACTATTTACTGAATGAAGAAAGTAACAAAGGGATAACTGTGCAGCAAAGAAAAAAATATGACAAGAAATTCACAATGCTAACCTCTTTTTTCAGAAAGGGCAAACCTTAGAGCTATGGGCAGCGGCGCCGGGGGCAGGGGGCGAGCACCGGGCGAGCGGTAGGGGACGGCGCAGCAGCGGCAGGGGGCGGGGGGGCGGTGTCGACGGCAGGGGGCGAGCGGGCAGCCGGGCGACGCCGCGACGGCAGGGCCGGGCGGGCGGGCTCGCACGCCAGGGGCAGGGGTGAGCAGGCAGCGGCGCCGGGGGGCAGGGGCGAGCGGGCGGCGCTGGGGGCAAGGGTGAGCAGGCACCGGCGCCGGGGGCGAGGGAGCGGCGCCAGGGGCGGTTTTTCCTTTGATTGTGGATGATTGGGGATTGAGTGGGCGAGCGCGGCAGGAAACGTTACATCATTAGTGAAGATGGAGATTTGCTACATCATTAGACAAAATGTTAAACGTTGGATTAAGAGAGATTAGTGAGATGGAACCATCCTTATCCTCCCTGTTGTCTTCTTGACGGAAGCATCTTCAACCACAGCTCCTTCTTGAGCAGGAGCATCTGCTCCAGTTGCTGTGTTCTCTTCCGTGGAGGACGAGTGGAGGAAGGTGAAGCGCGAGTGACATGGAGCGGACAGGTTTGATACCTCACTTCCAAAGAGTTCAATCTTTGGTCATTGTCATATCAGAGTACAGCAGTTGATATCCTGTTTGTTTAGAATTGGAATGTACTAATCTCGGCTTGATCTTCGAGCAGGACCGGAGTCTTTGGTTGCCGAGTAGGGCGAGTGGAGGAAGAAGAAGCTCGATGGAAGAGGAGCAAGTGGATACGACATCACATCATACAGGTTTGATGCAGCCCATCACTTGATCGATCCATGCCCAACACGGTGGATCTGGCTTCTGGAGGATTTCGGCAAGAACTGCAGGCCACAAACGCAGCCATGTGATGACCCGATCTAGTTGCCTTGCAGAAGTAGAGCATGGAGCTCAATATTCAAAGGAATGCTCCCGGCAATCTCGTTGTGCGGCTCCCCGCACAGACATATATTAGGCTATTTAGTAGAGTTATTAGAAAAAATTAGAGGAGCCAAGATATGACTTAGACTATTTAATAGTTATTTTGAGACTTAAATCACTAAAATACCCTAAACAATACTACTAATCAATGAAATTGCACAAATGTTGGCCAACGGCAAGGCGCTGACATGTTTCCCCAGGATCGTCGCAGGGAAGCTGGCTTTCCAGGCAGGCAAGGACCTCTTTTGCTTGTTCTTCGAGCGATGGCAGCAGGGCAGCGTTGGCCGAGACAAGTGCTATCAGTACGGTGAGAGAGGCAAGTATTTTGGAAGACAAGGGCGAAGCTCACCGGAGGATATGGGGCAGGAGGAGTGAAGACGAGGTGGTCGCAACCGAGCGAGAGGAAGAAAATGAGCTAGCGCGAGGACGCGAGCTTCGACCGGACGCGCACGATCCTTTCACCCATAGCCTAGCCGCCTTCCCTTGTTCTGCTCTCACTCACTTTTACCATCACGCAGAGTTCCACCGGGATAGAAATATAGTGGCATACTTGTTACTCCTCTCCTTCATTCCTTACGTCCGAGAGTGCAACTTCCCTCAATGAAGAAGGTGAGATGAGCTTTTCATGGGTTGTACGTGATTCATGAAATTGTTGATCCAAGTGGATTATTTATGGCTAAACATCTGTATCAAGCTTGGTGCTTCAGGGCTAGCTAGCTATTGTGAGATTCAAAGAGGGAATAGATCGAAGAAGGTTTTTTGGTTGCCACTGTTCTTGGTCTGGAGTCTGGTGTCCAGATGGTGAAGAGTAGTGGCCTTGTAACTGATGCTTTTATCCAACCTCATCTGTTTTTCTTCTGCTAGGATCAAATTCAGGGTGAACAGACGTAGCCGATTATGTAAATCTCCTTTTACAAATATTCTTTTTTAAGCTAGCTATATCCTGATTGTTAATCGTTTATAAGTAGTATGTAGTGTGTATTGTCTTGTCAGTCATGATTTAAGTTGCTCATCAATGAGACAGGTCCCGTTTTGATTTCAGGCATGTACCGCCACCCTTCCCATCCTCATCCCTCACACCGCCACCCTACTCATGAATGGAGCAATTCCTTCCATGTCTAGGGAAAATAGTACTTGTTAAACATAGTCCAATGCATACTTGTAGCAAGAAGATTCTAGAAGGTTCATGAGCTCTCAAGAATACCTAGATATTTGCCATGGGAGATATTAGAAATAATTCTTCATGGCAAATTAAGAAACTTCTAGAAGACATTGGAGATTACAAGAGAAAAATATTTGAGAATAATGCTCCAGAAGAAATCAAGGATAAGGATGGAAGAGATATTTCTAGAAGATGACTCTAGAATTAGGAAATATTAAATAAGTAGATATTTTAGAAGAGAATTCTAGAAAATAGATAATTCTAGTGTAGGGGTTTGGATGTGTGCCACTTGGCACTAATCCAACGGACATGTGTAACTATAAATAGGGGTGCCACCCCTCCTCCCATGTAAAAAGAAGGGAAGAGCTACCACTACTAGCCACCATGAGTATAAGAGAGTGTTAGGGAGTGTGGCATAAAGTCCTAGGTAGTGGTAGGTTAAAATAGTGTTGTATTAAAGTTTCTTGTAGTGAATAAAGGAGTTCCCTTGTGTAAGTGTGGTCTCCTGGGTAAGCCATGTACTGATCAGCTACAGCAAAAACCATCATCCCATGTCTTCACCCAACTTCTGTCAGTAAATTGCATCTAGAACACACTAGTCTTCATCCAGGCCTACTGATCAGCTACACCAAAAACCATCATCCCATGTCTTCACCCAACTTCTATCAGTAAATTGCATCCAGAACACTATAGCCTTAATCCAGGCCTACTAATCAGCTACAGCAAAAACCATCATCCCATATCTTCACCCAACTTCTGTCAGTAAATTGCATCCAAAACACTAGTCTTCATCCAAGCCTACTAATCAGCTACAGCAAAAACCATCATCCCATGTCTTCACCCAATTTCTATCAGTAAATTGCATCGGAAACACTAGAGACTTCTGGCTCTCCTGCTGCATCGGCATTTCTAGGATCAACAATAGAGATTTCTAGCTCTCCTGCTACATCAGCATTCCTAGGATCAACACTAGACACAACAAATAATTCCCAAATTACTGTGGACCGAACCAAAGGAGCCTTAAACGCGAAGTGGTTAGACAAGTATTTCTGAAATTTCTGAAATTCTTCTGGCTCGCTCTTGTAATTGGGCATACTAGTGATGAGATCTTTTTGAAATTGATTAAAATAGGCAGGTGGAGATGATGCACTTCTACTCACAAAACACTTAGACATAATTTTGATGAATTTATCAAGATCATCAATTATGTTCTGCTGAGTAAGATCCTCCACGGCATATTTATCTATCACAAAACGCCCATCTATTATCTTCATGTCCGACTCTTCGAACTTCCCTGCCCAAGACCGCCCTTCTTTATAAATTCTTAGGATTTCATTGAGATACCCCTTGCCCATTCGTCTTCCAACAAAGGACGTAGCGTTGACCCATTTTTTATTGTGCAATTGATATGGCCAGACTAGAATATTATCATTGACAAAGTCTATGAACAACTGAACACTACATGCACAAAATTACAATTATCATTAAATTAGATATTAAAGCAAAAACAAAAAACAATTATTTGTTTATAGATATACCTTTCTGGCGCAGGGACATCGTGAATAATCAAATTCGTCTTCTGTCTTATTAATGTTTCCTCCCCAAAATCATGACTTATTAGGAACATGATAACATTTTGGGTTAAAACATTCGTTAATCTAAAAAGAAAATGGATTGAGTATGTTTAATTGTTGACAACCCATAAGAGAACACTATATATACATAGCTCGGAAAGTAAATATATGCTTGGAGCATAATTAGGTTCTTAGGATACAAAGTACTCACAACAAATCCCAAAAATCTTGAATTGCAAGAGTGAACAGAAGGCTACACCATCCACTGTCTATGACAAACAACCAGTCTTTATATATCTTGCCCAACAATGTTTGTAACCCACCCAACAAATGTCATAGCAAGAAGTTAATAGGTCTTGTCATTTTAGCAGATTTATCTTTGCCTCTTCTATTTACTTACGCTTGTCTGCTCTATTTATATTTTTACTGTTAATGTCTACTATATGTCTGCAACCAATTATATATCCTCACCGATGTATGACATGCAAGTCTCTGATGAACCACATGTAAGAGGAAAGAGGAGAGGGACGAGGGTGAAGAAACATCCTTTGTTTTAAAAATTAAGAAAACATCATTTCAGTGAGAACCGTCTATCTAGGATTACAGTGCGCCCTATGCCATACCCACTGCACGATAATTGAGAATGTAAGTAGATTCAAAAAGGCAATAATTTAATACCTGTTTTTATCACTACGGATAGCTGAAGCGAGTTCTTTGTTGAACTTTTCAATATCTGCATACAGAACACTAAAGTTGAATGACCTGATGCGCTTCATAAAATCCATTTGAGCTACAAAGTAGGGTACTTTATCCTCTCCAACTGGCACTTCACCCTCTTCATAAGTGAATCTAGAAAATACAATCAAATAGAACTTACTTTTATGGAAATATACTTTCGATAGAGCTATTGTTTCCGTATAAAAAAGATATATAAGTCTAATGGAACTTAGGTAGACTTACCCCTCTAGGAACTCCAGAAAATCACGCTCGACCCATGTGACTGCAATTATTTCACTCATGGGGACTTGAGTACTTTCATCTGCACTAGACTGGCTGCCCATCTCTGTATTTTGACTACAGATATGAACCCCTGTGACTGCAATTATTTCACTCACGGGGACTTGAGTACTTTCATCTACACTAGACTGGCTGCCCATCTCTATATTTTGACTGCATATATGAAAGAATTTGATGGGAAAAAGTATTTACCAAAGTACGAGAAAATAGTCAATTAGATGTAACTAGTGGCCAACCCGTGCTTTCAATGGGCTAGTTTCAACCCCGAACCGAACACAACATTTGTGATCACCTGTTGGTGGGTTGATGGAGTCATGAAGTATGACTATAGCCATCAGCCCATGAGGTCTCAAATCCTAGGACCTTTACATGTGCATCTTTGTTAAAAAGCATGTGTCCATGTGACCTCCACAATTCACTTGTGTGTGCATGTGCTTCTACCTAGTAATTAAAAAGAAAACAAAGCTCAAACAAAGGAACTAAGTTGATAATCCAAGTGAGTCAAATTTTGGCCTTCGCGTCACGAGATAATAGCGTCACTAATCGTATTATTTTCTACAATGAATCTACAACATTATAACTCGAACCCATTTGATGGATGGTTTATGTTCTTTTCTTTTTTTTTCAGGATTAGCGTGGAAATTTCTAAGAGTTGGTAATGAGTATAAATATAGATAATAGGTAGATTGAACTAACCATTTTTTTTATCAGATTCCACTTGTTTTGACTTCTTTTTCTTCTTCTTCTTCTTCTTCTTTGGTTTGTGTGTCTTGTTCTTCTTTTCTTCTTTGTCTTCACTCTCTTTTGCAGCAGTGGCTGCCTCAGCTTCCCTATCTATGACCCACTGTTTACCCTGTTTCATTTACAGTTAGTCAATAATATTTAAGACGTTAATCTTCCAAAGGCACCATTCAAGTTAGCAACTCACATTTTTAGTTGGTTGCTCATCAGCGGGGAGTGGAATGAACTCACTTGTGAAGAATACTTCATCTCCGTGGGCCTAAAAAAAATTTGGTTAATAAATTGAAATGTGCTATGTTAAATGTACAGTTAAGATTTTTAACACACCAAAGTTAGTGACTTCCACATTGCACTAGGAGAATTGTTGAGATGATCTTTATTCGTTTCCAACACATACACGGTTCCCTGATGCTACAAGAACAAAACAAGAACATAATAAAACTTATAATATTATAATGTGCCTTAGTTTCCTAGCTGGACCAAAAGAGTATTACCTTGTAAAACAAACTGACATTATCTTTTCTATATAAGCCAGCAAGTTGTCCTTCATCAAGGGCATCAGTCAACAGGAAATACCATAAGAAGTAAGCTCAGTTCTGGAAGCTTTTAAAACTTCTGGATCACCGAATGCTTAGTGGTCCTCAGCTCAGCAGAAGATTTTTCTCCAATTGTATTGCAAATATGGGTTTCCTAAAATCCAATAAAAATAGCATCTAAGTGTAGGGCAATGAATACATGTTTCCTAAAATGCAACAAAAATTAGCATCTAAGGACAAAGCATTGAGTAGAATTAACATCTAAGGGTAGAGTATTGAGTAGAGTTGGGTACCGTGGGTTCAACGATCCATCCGTGGTGAAGTGGGACATCTAAGAAATGAAACAACGTGCTTTGCACGGTTTTGCTGAAGTATCGGGTCCTGCAATGCAATATTGAGCAGATAGTTGTGAAATATGATACACAATAAGTGGTTTCACATGCTTATATACTAGCTCAAACTAAAACTAGAAAAACTTGATAACAGGACTAATTTCAGCATGTGTGCGCACGCACAACTGTGTAGAAAACTTACCCTAGTGTATTGAACGGCTGGAGGTTGGTGTTGTCCAGTAGCGCTGACGACGCTATCTCAGGGATTGTATCGATCATCTGCTTAGTCTTCTCATACAACTCTGGGAATTTCTGTTTGTAACCCCTATGTGTCTTGTCCCAAAGAGAAGCTAAACTTTCTGAAGATCAGATTGAAAAATAAACTCGCCTACGTTGTCGAATTGAGATAGGAGGGCTTGGTCAATAGGAAATGATTGCAGACGGCTATTAGTGGAGGACATGCGTGTGTAGGATCATGGCATACGATGCGGGTTTCACGGCCATTAAACTGGAAACTGTGCACCTTATAGGTCATGTCGGAGTGGGACGATGAGCTCATTGTATTAGGCCCTGTTTGGGAGACTTATAAAATTTTACACCGTTAAATAAATTACACTTGTATAATATCATGCACTAATGAAACCACTTAATACAACAGGATGTTTTTACCCTTGTAAAATATTGTTTGGATAAATTACCCTTGTAAAATAACACAAGTGGAACTAGACATCATACACATCATACAAGCTGTCAGCCATTGAGACAACTGATTCTAACAACATTAACACTCAAAATGCAAGAACAGCAAAACTAAAATACCGACGTTGCTTATATGAAATAAACAGAAGTTCAATCAAATAACATGTACTTACTTGGCACATATAAGTTTACTCTGCATACAGCAAGACAGGTAAGTAGCAAAAAAGTTTACTCAATCACGCATACTCAAATGATGCTAATAGAGCTGTACCTTCGCCAAACTGATGACGATGAAGCCCAAACGGATGGAAAATCGGCATTTGCAGTTGGTGCTTTGCAACATTTTAACATCCAGGGAACAATGGACCAGCAATCTTTCACTAGCAATAACTAAGGTACTGTTGACTAGATATTATTTGCACTATCATAAATTCCTAACAATTGGGCTGTCGAAGATCAAAGGCTCAACCATAAAAGTAACTACTCTCATTCACAACCTGAGACTTCAATTGCTTTTGTCAGGCTGATGATATTCCAGGAGGCAGAGTTGTGTACAAAACACTACTTTTCCTTTCCTCAGAAGTATTTTAACATTATGACTACTTCTCTTATCTGATAATTATATGAACATCAACTAAAGTGGACAATTGGAAAAAACTACAATCTTGTCAGTCCAGACAAACCAATCCTCAAACTAATTTGATGCTGAGTGCTTTGGTTCCAGCAAAGACTGAACAATTGTACGCTCCCTAAGCTCTAGCCAGAAGTGCATACATACTATGACCAGCTTGGGAAAAAAACTATAGATGTACAAGTGCAATAATCAGAGATGAAATTCGTCTATCAAAACCAACCACAGTTCCATCACGAATACATATTGATGCATCAATCTGTGCGTCAAGAAGAAATCTGAAGCATATAAGAATGGCAGTCCAACACTCCAATCCCAGCAAGTATCTCTCTAGCCAAAGCTGCATTCGAGAAAGCAGGGAGCCTAGCGGTCGACCATACAGAAATTATGCACATGAAGAAAAGCATCGGCGGACATAGCAGGGTGTAGACCATGAAATTTACATGAGTGTAGGCAGAAGTTCTAGCAGGCAATAGATCGGCAAAGAAGCGGGAGGAGCACGCACTCGGTGGCGGGGAACTTGTCGGCGGAGTCCTGCACGCACTCGGCGGCGGGGAAGAGCGGATCCGAGCTAGGCAGCCATCACTCGAGCGCGGGGAAGTCGGGGATGAGCTCGACCACCTCGGTCCCGTCTCCTCACCTCCTCCTCTGGTTGCGGTGGAGCAGGAGCAGGCGGCGTCTTCTCCGCCTCTGCCGACTCCCTCTTCCGCGGGAGGCGCCTCTGCCTCCACCGCCGCCGCCGCCGTGCCGCCCTCCCCCACTCGTCCTCAGCGTCCACGGCCGCCGCCCGGGCCACAATGCACCGCACGGCCCGCAGCGACGGGAAGCGCCTGCTCCTCCACACTGGGACAAGCAGTCGCCGGGTTCTCCAACTCCCGCTCCGGAGAAGCTCAGATCTGGCGGAGCTGTAGTCGGGAGCTGCGTCGGAGGTGGCAGCGGCGGTTTTCCTTTCCGGGCGTAAGGGGCCCAAAACGGGTCCAATAAACTCAGCCCAACAAAGGCAACAGCTGCTGACCGAACTGGTTGGTCTGTTCGTGTTCGTTCTCGTCCTCCTCTCCACTCCCCAGGTCAGCTTCTGTTCGAATGCGGTTCTAGTTCCAATTAATGAATCAATTTGTTCATGGTTTCTTATGCTTGCGTATGAAATTTCCACTCTCTATATGCATGTTGAAATTCTGACAATTGAACACCCAAGTTATGAGCAAGCTAGAATGATCTTATTTCTTCAGTTTTGCACATCAAGGTTCATGCTTGTTTCAATTACAACACAAGGAAGGTTCCGAGGAAATAGCACACAAAATTTCTCAACTTAACATCAGAACTCAAAGCTTGAAAAATTGAGCAACTTTCCATAGCTAAACACAAGTCTGCAGCATATACTCAGAGCTTACATAATATTATTTGAACAGCATAATCAAGCTACTAGACGCAATGCAATTAAATAAAAGCACAGATGACACCTATGATCACATCACTTTTCCGTAAAGTCCAGTCACCAGATGCAAATAAATAAAACAGAGCATATCTCCAACACATGTAACTGGAGAATTCAGCACCAGGTCTTACAGCACAGAGTAATAAAAATTCACCAAGAGCCTTGCATAACAGAAATAGTCGCTACCTTTTTCATTTCAGGGGTTAGCTTCTTCGTAGTGGCTAACTTCTTAACTGGAGATTTCTTCCTTTCAGTAGAAGTCGACGGTTCATTGTAGGTGTAGGTGTAGGTGTAGCAACAGCCTCAAGTGTAGATGTAGCTGCAGCAACGGCCTCGAGTATAGCTTCAATTGTAGGTGTAGTTGCAGCAGCATCCTGGGGTGACTCTTGCCCGTGGTTGTTGCCGTTCTTTAGAGGGGATTTTTTTCTGCAATTTATACATGTGTGGTCAGTGCATTATCAAAATTGTAAAACTGTATTTGAAGTCAGTGAAAAAAGTGCTGCGTGCTTTGGTTTATAATGATTGTAATGCTGTGTGCAGATGCAAGGGCACCCGGTGATGGTTCGGTCCCGATGAAAGTTCAAGAAGTTTAGAACGTCACGCTGCTCTTCTCACAGCAGATGCTTGTCTTAGCTATGCTTGTTAGAATTGAGATTTGAATGTTGAAGTTTTCCAGTTACATTGACTGTCAACAGTAAAATATAGCCAGGACATATTAGTTCATAATCAAACAGCAGCGACTATAGTGATACACAGCTAAAACAATAATCGTCATGATTTAGCATACCTTTAAGAACTGCACCCTCATTGGGACGTTCATATCCTTCACCCTCCTTGAGAACTTCTTTTACGGTTTTCTCATCATCCTATTTCTGTGACAGTATTCCATGAAACCAACTCGAGGTCAAAAGGAGAGTGGCGTTAGGTGGTATGGCACCTTCCTCTCTACCCATCTCACCAAATCCATCTGCCATTGCGAAGTTCAAAAATCTGTCCAGGCAAAACAAAAGAGCCATGTAATCAAGGGTTTTAAGTCAGATAAACTTACATTGTGGCTTGACAGTAAAGACCACATTCTCTGCTTTTTCATGATTTTGACAGCCTTGGCCACGACAGAGATACCCTGAATCCAGATGATTGCCCCATTTTCTAAACTTAACAAAAGGGGGAAAGAAATGGAAGTTACTCATATGTACCCATAATGTTTTATTGAAATTCGGCTGCCATATATTCCAAAAACCATTGCCTAAAAGGAACCCACTCTGCCAAAATGGGAAGAAGAACACGTGGTATGGCTGGATGGGCTGTAAAAATGCAACACGAGCCAATATTCCCTCGTGTAGATTTAATTCGCTTGCTTCCTGCAGGAAGGCTGAATACACCAATATTGCACAAAAAATATGTGTACTGCACCATATGTTCGAGTTCAAGAAACAAACGTTTCTCCATGAATGGGTCATGAAGTATAAAGATACCAGAAAGTGATATTTTGGATGGACTGCATTGTCATATCACATATATACATATGCTCGTGAGGGTAAAATAGCTTATTCTATGCTCCGGCAGTAATTTGTGTATATAAGTGATAGTTTTGACTAATGGTTTTTACTATCATTTTCTAACTTAGACAAAAAAAATTCTACAAAAAAACTACAATGTGAGAGTGTTTTTACCATCACTTCTTGTAGTATGGAAGACTATTTAAACATATCTGAAAATTACTATTATCTATATACATTTTTACTATCATGCGGGAATAGATTAACCGTATGTCTAACCATGGCATATTAAAAATTAAACATATCTGAAAATTACTATTATTTGTATATGTCTTTACTATCTAGTGACAATAGATTTACCACACGTTTAACCACAGCTTACTAGAAAGGAAATAACTCATGTAGTTGTTCACAATCAGTTGCATAGCCCAGTTGATTAGAGGATCATAATTGCATGCATGAGGTCCGCAGTTCGAATCCCACCTCCTCCTTTAAAAAAAATGGTGAATCGGTAGTAAAAAAGTGACCAAAGGATAATACAATGGCGCTGTGAATTTACTGCAGATACGCTCCTAAGCACAGTTGTGTGGTAGTAAAAGCATGTCTATGTTACAATAAAAGACTTCGTAGCCGACGGTAACTTGGACAGGGAGACTAGAATCAATAGTAATTTGGCAGCGAATAAACGGTAAAGGAATTACAATTAACGCGCACTTTAAGCTAAAATGCGTGTTCTGTGAATTTACCATGGATACGCTTCTAAGCGCAGTTGCGTGATAGTAAAAACATATCTAGGTTATAATAAAAGACTTCGTAGCCTTTGGTAACTTCCATCAACGCGCACTTTAAGCTAAAATGCGCTCACGTGCAGATTAGCTCTGTCATGTGTATATGTATATATTATATTTATATATTCTTTTTCAAAATAGAGTTTCTAGATGTTTCTGTAGATATATTTGAGTTGTTCTCACAGCAAAATCACAGATACCCTCACGAACGCACAACCCATTAATAAGCCACCTTACTCATCAAAACTGATCTGGTTACCTTGTTCAGAGGGGCAATGAACAGGGTCCTCAGCAAAATATTTAATCAGTGTACCAGCCTTTTTTCCCTGGCAAGCGAATGTAACAAAGAGCTATAATGGTATTGGTACCATTTGTCAAGTTATAGAGCACAAAAGTTGTCAACTCTATTGGAAAGATCAAAGATACGTAATACCAAGGTAACAAAAACAGCAAGCCTTGTACAGAAAACCCCAGAAATGTAGCATATCGCTATGAATATTGTGAAAGATGTAACTGACTGACTGACAAAAGAGTAAGATGTATGCCATTGTTGTATGAACCTCTAGAAGGTTCAAGTGACACATAAATTATGTCTCAGACCAACTATAACAAGAAAAGTGTTACTCCCTAGATTTTAAAATATTTGTCTTTCTAGAGTTGGACACAAGAATTAAGGGTACGAGTAAAATATTAATATTGCTCTTCAATGATTTTCATATCTATCTCTTTTGCTTCGAAAAGCATTTTTGTCACCACATAAGGAATTAGCTCTTTCCTTGATGACAATAATGAAGGGCAAAAATAGGAATAAAATGACTAAAATTGCATCAGAAGTGTAGAAAGACAAGCATTTTGAGAAAATTTAAAGAGACTAAAAAAACTTCTATTTTAAAATGGAGGAAGTACATCTTAGCAAATAAGCAGGATTTAGTACAGTATGATTAAAAAGTCATAAAATTACTATGCAGTGCAAGTTCTGGCAGAAAACTGGACAAACCTTGTGCTCACACATCAACAGTGCAAACAAAAACCCTGGGTCGACAACACCCTACAAAACTGCGCTAGCAGACTGTCTTAGCGCAGACTATCTCGTTGATTGACAAGGGAAAGGCATGTGTATGCATGAATAAATGTAGTAAGATTCCTGTAGAACGGTTCAATAAGATGTCAATTAAGCACTAAGGTTTAAAATATATACTGCATAAGATGAATCCCACGAAAAGGAAAAGGAAACAAACTAACCAGCTGAACACATGTAGAAGAGATAGGAAAACTGCATCCGTGCCACCTAGCAGTGGTGCCATATCAAATTTGGGATTCTTCTCAAGCACCTGTTGACCGACTTTGTCAAGTGGTGGCAGAGGAAGAAAGGGGGTTTCCGGCGGGCTGTTGCCGCGGCGGAAGCTCTGGCACGGCCATTTTTCGCGGGGTTGGTGGAGCGAGGTGGCTGTCTCGGCTGCCATGTCCAGAGGGAAAAGAGGAAAGAGCATGGGAGGGAGAAGGTGAGAGGAGGAAGAAAGGAGGGATGAGAGAGAGGGCTGCTCGTGGGTACGGGTCCACACGGAAGAGAAACAGAGGGAGGTCTATGTGTAGCTTTGCGGGTGGACTTAGCGGAGAATAGGGGAGGGTTACAGAGAATACAGTGTAGGATTCTCGAGGCTTTGACCACCTGCTGATTGGAAATTTTGAACATGAGGTATGGTGTTTGACTGAAAAATAGGTTCTTTATATATGAAGAATGTTATTCCAAGATTTTGAAGATTCTTGGAGATTTAAATCAGTGATATTTGAGCTCTATTCTGAATGGGCTTGAATGTAAATTTGAAATCATTTGAGATTTTGTTTAAGGCCAAAAATACTCGAGCATGGTTTCGAGGTATATATGATGAACTACACCCTTCATAATGTTCGGAGATTTTTCTGAAACTTCCACCTAGGGTTTTGCTAAAAATTTCAAGAACAGCTCAAAACAGCCTTTGAGTTATTTGAATACTTTTGAATTGAGGTCCCTCATATTTTTACATATTTGGTCCAACACATACATAAAGATCTTCGTGAGATTTTTGGTATGATTTTAGAGGGAGGTTAAGGCACGGTAGTATGGAATTAGGGTTTTAGCTTTTCCTTGGAAGGAAAGAACTTAGGCCCGCATATATGCACACACACACATATATATATATATATGAGTGCATGTGTGGGCGAGGACGTGTGCATACCCAGGGTTTCTGGAAGTGTCAACGGAGGACGAGGGGAAAGTAGGGTTTTAGAGTCCCCATTTGTTCAAGACGCAGGTTAGGGTGTAGATGTATGTGCACACGTACACTTGAAAATTTAGCGTATATGTGGGCGTTTTGCGATGAAAAGAACTAGAGAGGATAATGGCGAAGGAGTATGGCCTGAGAAAAGTGGTTCTGCCAAATATATATGCTTTGATATTGCGGATAGGTCTTGCTACCATATAGCTTTCGGGTGCCGGTCTAACGTTACACTAGCAAGATGAAAGGAAAAGGTGTTGAGGGGTTAGGACCTTGACATCCTAGGGTTCCGGGATAAAATGGGAGGGGGAGGGAGAAGATGAGGTGCATGTTTTGCACGAGAGAAGAGAGGCGGCTTGGGTATTGGAGGAGTAGCTTAGGGTTACAGCACATAGGAGTCGAGAGAAAGGTAGAAGCTTTTGTTTTGTGTTATTCTTACGATCCAGCTCGGACAACTATTCGACAAAAGGTTTTAGTGAGATTTGTTTAAGTTCGCATTATTAGCAATGAAAGTTTTTGTTTTCGAGTTATTAGAAATCAGGGCGTTACAACCGGCCATGCCAACCTTCAAGTGCCTAAGACCTCTACTTCTATTGTTTATTTATTGTATCACAACTGGTAGGATACTTCCATAAAGCCTTTCTCCAATCAATCTCCTCTTATTAAATAGCCTCATGATCTTCTCTCTCAGTTTGTCAGCTAGCTCATCTATAGGGAGATCCTTCAGGTCCTTGATCCAACTGTTGAAGCATACTGCCAAGTTATTGTTGATGTAATCACACTTCACATTTGTGTTGAAGCTACTTCTCATCGACTGCAGATCATGGTAATTCTTCAAATATGTCTCAACCTCTGGACAAGCAGTCAAAACCATATCCATGTGGTAATCATACACTTTAGGCCTATAAGCCCTTGCAGCTGGCAACATGTGCCTAACACATTCACCATGGCACTTCTTTACAAAGTTGAGCATCAAGTGCCTAAAGCACTCTCTTTGGTCAGCTTGATTCGATTGTATTTTCTAGCCCTTTACATGCATCGGTACATATAGCGGTTTAGAAATGGACCTAGTGCCTTTTTTAGTTCCTCCATAAACCATGTCCAGTTTGCTTTAGTTTCAGAATCCAATAATCCAAATGCTACATGGTACATCCAATTGTGTCCATCTAGTCATGTACATGATGCTAGATGTCCATTCCACTTGCCATTAAGTGCAGTTGAATATACACTAATATATGGTCTACAACCAGCCTTGAAACCCTCAATACAGGGCTTAAGTGCCATAAAAAATCTGAACAAAGTACACTTTACCTTCCATCTCGACAACATCAACCTCTACAATGCTTCCATGTGACCTCTTCTCTATTTCTGCCTTAAACTTGAACAATAATTTGAAAGTCTATCCCCCAAGTGTTATATAAGACATCAATTACTCTATCTTTCCCTTTCCAAATAGTATCATAGTCAACTGTGACATTTTAGTCATTATGTAGCTTCTCTTGTAGGTCCTTGGCCCCCATGGCTGGATTATTCCTAAGTATTGCCATTGACCTGTCCGCAACTCATGCTTGAGAAGCCATACTTGATACACGCCTGCTGCTTGATGCACAATTATGTTGTCCTTCTAGGTTACCTACATGACAATAGGATACATCATCAAAACACATAAAATAATATGAGATTGAAAAGATATTAAAATGAACTATATATACCCTGGTTGTTTTCTTATCTGCCATCCACCTAGCACTTAGCTTCCATGGGCATCCATCTTCCTTACAACACCCCTTCCACCTTGTTCTATCGGCTTTTATGGTTTTAAGGTCAAATTCTTCATTGATAGCAAATTGCCTTATGGCCATCCTAAAATCTTTCATTGTAAGAAACTTTACCCCTTTTCTCTATCCTAGGATGATCTCTGTCATAGGTAATTTGTGCCTCCTCAGAAATATGATCATCCACTAGCATAGCTGCCTCAACAAGTAGTTCCTCACCAACATGACAAAAGAGATTCAGCTCCCGAAAAAGGTGCAACAGTTTTGATGATGGGTAGTACTACCACCATGGGCTCGTGGCCAGGCCCACGAGTTCATCACTGGACCTCCAGGAAGAAGCTATGGCCCGAAGGCCCGATTCAAGAGAAGCGTGGGCCTCAAGTCATTGAATCCTTATTAGGATGGGAAGGCAACGTTCGACACGTCACCCGAAAGGAGTCCGACTCGTGTACTGCGAGGACTCAGGTTATGGTAATAAGGAGTCCGACTCGTGTACTACGAGGACTTATGATTAGGTTACCGCCTTGCTCCCCCTATATAAGGAGCATTAGGCCCCTTTAGAGGGACAAGTTGAATCAGATCCAGAGGCCCTGGTCGTCTAGTCACCTTCGAGATCCATAGCCATAGAACCCGCCGAGTCCCCAACTCGTTGAGTTCCCCTTGTAAGCCGGTCTCGCCGAGTTCCCTACTCGTTGAGTTCTCTTTGTAATCGTCTGTACGACAGACCACATATCAATTCCATCGGAGCAGGACGTAGGGCTATTACCCATCTTGGGGGCCTGAACCTGGGTAAATCTGTGTCCGGAGACCAAGCTGATCTGAGTCATCGCCCCGCTACCGTATAAATACGTGCTGTACGGGTACGATCATCGGTACCCCCATATACCATACATCGACAGCTGGCGCCCACCGTGGGGCCCTTGCGTCAGTTTGGATCTACTCCGACGACATTCGCCGACGAGATGGCGTACATCGGCTTCGACGACAAAGACTTCTATGACGTCCCGTCTGGATCTCGCAACAACTACACCGACACCCCTCATCACGCAGCGGCTCATTGACTTCAGCAACAACTCACGTCGCCAACTCACCCGGTGGCTTTACGGGTCATTGTTACTCCACGCGGCCGCTCAAGTTTCAATCCCTATGCTTCCGATCCATGCGATCTACGAAGCAAGATCAACTTCAGGCGCGCCCAACACCAGTGTGCGCCTCGACCGACTGCTACCAGACTCGGTCGACGTCAGAGCAAGTTACATCCAGCCGATCTCCGGCACCATCTTGACAGAAAGCACCTCCACTCTGCTATGCGACAACATTGTTATGAATTCTGAAGTGTCCGTCAGGACAACTAACCTCACAGCAGCCACGGATCGAATGTCCCTGACGAAGTCTTCCCTGGAGATTACTCAAATCTTCGCTCTATTTCCCAAAAAGTTCAACTACGACTTCCCACATGTTTTCATGATGGGACCAGACACTACACCACGGACCATACGTCCCTCGACTGATGACAATGCCTCATCCTCGGCCACACCGAGTTCAGAAGCCGGAAAGAAAGCCGCTCGTTCAAGAGCTCTCGCAGCCCAGATCAAGCAAGCGCTATCCGATCGATTTGATGATACCACCCGACAACTCTACGAGGAACACGAGCAAGCACTCGCGGACATCCAGCACGTGGCCGAAGCCGAGCATAACGAAGCCCGAGTTCTAATTAACTCCGGTCTGGATACCAACAACAAAGAGCCACGAGAACGTTCCAAAGATGGCTACGCGCATAACCGCGACCAGCCCACCGATTCCAGGTATCGACCTCGTAGGGAGTCATCCCGAAGAACACGTTCCCCATAGCGTTCCCCAAAGAAGCACCGAACTCGGCCGCGATCCCCCAGTGGCCACTACGACCACACCCGCAAAGATCGAGACTATCACGGCAGCCGTCGTGATCATGGCAAGGCTCGCCTGGTTGATCCCGTCTGGGAGGATCACCACCGCAATGACCAACACTGTTCTCACGACCATGAAGACCACCGCCGCCATGACCGGTACCCCCACTACTCATCGAAAGACGAAGGCTTCATCCCCGGTATTATCGCCGGTTGCCCCGCGCTCTCACCCAGGTTACGGGGAGCACAGATACCCAAGCATGTACGTTTCAGCAAGAACCTGGAGTACAATGGAAGAGGAGACCCGAAAGAGTTCCTAATCAGATTTATGCAAGACATCCTGACGACCGGGGGAGATACGACATCAATGGCCAACCTCCTCCCCGTATGCCTCGTCGAAGACACAGCTGCATGGATTCAGAACATACCCGAAGGCTCCATCCACAATTGGGCACAGTTCCAAGACATGTTCATTAAAAGCTTCTCTATAACTCGTGATGCCTCAACTCTGAGGTCCGAGTTCAAGTGTATCCGACAAGGACGGGATGAAGGCCTACGCGACTTCGTCAGCAGGTTCAAGAGTAAGGTCAACATCGTCCCATGACTTTCCTTCGCGGAAGTACTCGAAACTTTCCAAGCCGCCATCCGCGACGAACGATGCCTAGACCACGTCTATACCGCCCAACCGCGTAATACCGCAGAGCTCATGGAAATTCTTCGAGTATGGGCAAATTATGAAGACCAACGCCTCCACAACATTGAGATCAACCGAGGCTTACACCGATCAGATGACCGCGATAGACGGAAATGTTCCCCGGATAACAACTCAAGACGCTCTCCCCGGGAAGGTCGGAAAGCAAGAAAGGGGAAGAGGTCCCCTGAGGCAGTACTCGCCGATTTTTGAGACAAAGAGACATCAGATCGCCGAGACGATCGACAAAACAAGTGGAAGACCAAACCCAAAAGAAAGCGAACTCTTGGACAAAAATTGGATACCAGAAGAAGAGCGTACCCGTCATAACCGGTGTAAGTACCACCGAAGTGGGTCCCACGGCCAATCACATTGTCACGAACTCCTCAAACTACTCCAAGAGGAGGGTGGTGCTGAGGTGGCCAATAAACCCAAACCCCGGGTTCAGGAGAACCCGGACAAAGAAGCTTATCCCGAGGACGAAGATATTCATGTCAACAACATCCGCCGATACAACGACGCTCACTGGCTCACCCGACACACCCGACTTAAAGCAAGTCGACGTATGCGTCAACCTTCAGATGAATCACATGTGGGGCGGTTCCGCCATGTACGACTCCAAAAGGCAGGCCAAGCAGATATCACACCCCGCACTACAATCAAGTCTCAGGCCCTCGCCGACTTTGTCGCTGAATGGACAGACCCGAAACCCAAACTTGCTGATAACGACTACGTAAGTAAAGTGTGGACTCTATATTTCAATGGATCTCTTACCCTCACAGGCTCGGGGGCTGGCGTCATCGTCACCGTACCAACAAGGGAAACCCTCCAGTACGCCATCCAGCTACGCTTCCGGGCCACTAACAACAAAGCAGAGTACGAAGGCCTCCTGGCCGGACTCCAACTTGCCGCAGCACTTGGTATCCGTTACCTAACCGTAAAAGGCAACTCCCAACTCGTCGTCCGACAAGCCATCAAAGACTACCAGGCCATTAATCCAACAATGGCTGCCTACTTAGCAGAAGTATGGAATTAGGAGAAAAAATTCACCGGCCTGGAATTCCACTACATACCCAGAAGGGGCAACTACATCGCCGACGCCTTGGCTCGGGTCGCCTCAAGTTGATCGCCCCCCAACCGGCGTCTTCGTCGAACAACTCTCCAAACCATCCGTCAAAGTCATGATCGACGAAGAGAATACTCCCATCCCTTGTGATACTTATGAGCAGAACAGAACCTCTTAGCTCGACGCCCCCAAAGGGATGCTGGCGAAGTCATCGCCTAGCTCGACGAAAGCACAGACTGGCAGGACCCAATACGCTAATATTTACTTAAAAAACTCAAACCAGCAGAAGAGGAACAAGCCGAGATGATCTCCCGCAAAGCAATGCAGTACGCGATGATCGACGACACCCCATACCGCAAGGGAGCCCTCGGCATACTTATGAAATGCATACCTATCAATGAAGGCAAGCAGCTACTCGAGGAAATCCATAGTAGGCTATGCGGCGCCCACTCCGCGTATCGCACACTAGTCGGCAAGGCATTCTGATAAGGATTTTATTGGCCGACTACGCTACATGACTCGGCCGACTTGGTCCAAAAATGCTAGGCCTGTCAGTTCCATAAGCGGAAAACACATCAGCCAGCCCAAGCTCTTCAAACAATACCATTATCATGGCCCTTCTCGACTTGGGGGCTGGATCTCCTCAGACCCTTTCCCGCCGGACGCGGGGGTCACAACTTCCTAATAGTCGCCATTGACACATTCACCAAATGGATCGAGACAGAATCACTCTCCAGGACAACTATGGCAGCAGCACAAAGATTCATGCAGCGAAACATCTTTACCCGCTTCGGAGTACCTACCCGGATAATTACCAACAACGGACCACAATTTGCAGCTGCCGACTTCATCGCCTACTGTGAGTCCTATGGCGCCAACGTCTGCTATGCCTCCGTAGCTCATCCCTAGAGCAATGGCCAACAACACGCTACAACGCCACGCAAAGTCTTGGGTGACCGAGTTGCCCAACGTTCTCTGGGCGCATCAGACTATAGCCAGTCGAGCCACCGGAGCGACCCCATTTTCCCTCGTCTACGGAGCCAAGGCGGTCCTCCCATGCGAGATCCGATTGAAGTCCCCCCCGCATCAAACAACACTCCAAAGACGAGGCAGCTACGCAGTGGATCAACGATCTCAACTTCCCTGAAGAACTTCGCGACTGTGCATACTTGCGGGTGGCCAAATATCAACAGGACTTACGCCGGTATCACGAGCGCAACGTCAAGCATCGACACGTGGAAGTCGGTGATCTCGTCCTACTTAGCATAGAAACAAATTACCTCCCAAGTGGGAGGGACCCTACACCATCGTCGCCAATCCGCGACCAGGCGCTTTCAAACTCGCCGACAATGGCTCCATTCTACGCAATACATGGAACATCGATCAACTCTCCAAGTACTATGTTTAAAGCTTCCCGGGAGCTATAACTTGGATGACTCAACTTTTTACCCCGTAACCCTACAGAAGAAGTATCTTTACTTACAGTCCTTCGGCTTCCATCATATTACAGCTTTACAATGGTACTCAAATGCCTCTTACATGCTTCGCCAAGAGCTCGGGGGCTGGCACATACACGAGTCTACACCTCGTTTTCACCCCCCTGCGGCACACAAGCGTTCGACAGCTCAGGGTACAGCACGAACACGAGTTCGCGACTTGTTCCGCCTCCTACAGTTTGGTCGCCGTATGACCGCCTCGTATCCACAAGCCTTGCCACAACGTCCAGGGGCCAGACTCCCCACGGGTTCCTCAACTCTAAGTTGTTCCCCCACCGACAGGCACACAGGCACCACGCCCAGTATTTACCCGGGGGCTTTGGTCGAGCACGAGTTCCACAACTCAACTCTTGTCCCCGGGTACGGCGGCGTCAGTGCCTTGCATCCATCCGAAGCTCGACGAGTAACCGACGTTTCTTAACTTGGGTCGCCGCTTCACAAATGCAACGGCGGACATCTACCTTGCATCTGCGCAGGGCTAGGCATGGCACAAGTTCCTCAATTCGTTTCGCCTCCCCGACTACGGCCACCTACCCCGAGGTCCGAGTACACACCTACTTACATATTGAATTTAGTCGAAGTTTTTTCGGACTGTTCATCCGAGTTCCTGCTAACTCACACAAACAGTCGAGGGCTACTACAGCGAAGTTTTTTCGGACTGTTCATCCGAGTTCCTGCTAACTCGCACAAACAGTCGAGGGCTACTATAGCAAAGTTTTTTTAGGCTGTTCATCCGAGTTCCTGCTAACTCACACAAACAGTCGAGGGCCACTACAGCGAAGTTTTTTCAGACGGTTCATCCGAGTTCCTGCTAACTCGTACAAGCAGTCGAGGGCCACTACAGCGAAGTTTTTTCAGACTGTTCATCCGAGTTCCTGCTAACTCGCACAAACAGTTGATGGCTACTACAACGAAGTTTTCTCAAACTGTTCATTTGAGTTTCTGCTAACTCGCACAAACTGTCACGGACCCGGGAATCACATATGACTAAGGGAACGAATGGTCGCCAAGGGCCGAAGGACCAGTCGACCTGGTGGCATGATACCTGCGCCGTACTCACCTAGGCGGAGTGATCCAACACCTGACCAACGCAAGCCGGCCAGAAGCGACTAAACTTCCCAGAACCACATACGATTCCCTGACCCGGTGAAGATTCAGAGTCGTTCCCGAATTCTACCACGCAAAGCAAGATCGGAGGAGCCCGGCGATTCTACCCACACCCTAACCTAGCTCGGAAGCTATTGGGTCGCTCGAAAGCCCGGTAGAACACACCCACACCCTGCCTGGTCGGCACAGCATCTCAGCCAGCGGGTCACTCAACCGATTCCTGCTCGGCTTAGTAAAAAGGGAAACGGCTTTAACTCTTCACGACATACTCATACACTTCATATCATTCACGCACTGTGTATGAGCAGCCCCAAATAACAACTTGCATATCACAACAAAGCACTACATTACGGTAATACTACTAGCTGTCCATATGAGGACCCATTTAAGTTTACATCAGTCGGTAATAACCGAAATCATATCCAAATAAGATACGATAACCACAGCGGAAGGAAATGTAAGTGAGTCCCACAGCGGCGCATCAACCGTTGATCAAAAGCCACAACAAATCCCATGGGTCGTAAGCCAACCAAGAAAACCGGAAGCTAGGCGGTATTGAAGTAATCCTCGACCACTGGCTCACCTGCAATGATCTAGGAATATCCTAGGTGAGTACGAAGGTACTCGCAAGACTTATTCGTGCTTGATTAGATGTCCTACGCATGCTAGTGGAGCAGAAATTAAACATGATGCAATCCGATACAGTAAGATATAAGCAGGAATCAAGGCGGAATTAACATTAATGGGAGAAGCAGCAACTTCAACTACCAGTTAAACATCATCCAAGCCAAAATCATAATCAACAGAGCATCCAGCAAGACATTCAAGCGCGTTCGGGGCAGCCCACGCCCAACTACTTAAATCGACCCCCCTTGGACCGTCCCGGCAAATCCACCTGCCATGGGAAGTATCGAGTGCTCCTCACCCGGAGGTTGCAAAGCTCCAGTGACTGAGACTTGCCATCAGATAACCCATAGCGGTGAGTCCGGCAACGACCACGAGGGTTCTCAACTATTCACATATTCACTTCAATCAATCTCTCGGTCTGTCACCGGTGATACAACCACCATGGGAAGTACCGAGTGCTCTTCGCTTGGAGGTTGCAAGGCTCCAAGTGACCGAGACTTGCCATCAAATAACCCATAGTGGTAATCCCGGTGACGTCCACGCGGTGATAAGGGAGTACACGAGGAAGTAACCTTCGGTTGGTGAGGCGGCAAAACTCTACTTACTCCGGGGGTCGCCTCAATCACTTCAATTACCACCAACCGTACTCCTCGGGCACACCCTCGGCTCTCACATCTCACCTTTAGCCATTTCAAGTTAATAGGGCAACAAGATTGATTTTCAGCCGTAGCTAGACACGATCTCACAACATAACCTAAACATGCTAGTATTATGCAATCCCGATCAACAATTCAAACAACCATTCCATAATCAAACATATATACGTAAACCATATAGATCACAGTATGAATATGCAACAAGCTCTGCTTGCCTTGGTCGTAGGATTCCTGATCTTGCGTGAGGTCGTGAGCCTGGTGGTCTCCCTCTTTGAGTCCTGTTGTGAACGATTCGAAGTGCCGGAAAGAAACGGTAAAAGAAGACCATAAGACTCAGCATGTATGCATGATGAATGGACAATGCTAGAGGTAGGTGTCTAAGGTGGTGTGCGGGTGTGGATACTCTAGGGTGACTAACATACTCCGGGTTTTTAGGTTTAGCCGATCTCCTATTATCCTACCATGCATGCATGTCAGGTTATGGTGCAACAGGTGTTTAGGGTTAATGCCGCTAGTGGCGGGGTAGGGCAACAGTGTTAATTAGGTCGATATTTGTGGAAGTAAGCCGAGACAGGAGCTCGACGCAATTGGAATCGATTGAATTGACGTTACCATTGCCAAGTTAGGGTTTGGTGCCGATTTGCGATTAGGGGACTCATGAGCATTTTGTTAGGTGACACATAGAGAGCTTAAATCCTAGTCCTGCTATGTGCATGTTATGGGTCATACGAGGATGTTTTAGGGTTTCGTCGCGGGTCCCTCGTGCATGCGTGCCTACTTGGGTATCTTCGTATCAGGGCTAAGGGTGGTGGTGTTTAGTAGGTGATCACATCCCAAGGTTAATATTTCGAAGGTATTCAAGGACATGAATCTAATGCCACTGAAATCAGTGGAATCGGAGCCACGGTTGTCGCATTGGGGTTTATCGACGTACACCACTTTAAACGGTATTCATTTCTTAGGTCCAAAATACTCTACAGTGCATGTGTTCAAATCAAAGTTTTCTTTCATCCAAGTTGTAGAGGTTTTCACAAGGTTTCCGAATATATAAAATTTATCAAAATCCGATGTACGGTTTGAAAGTTATGCGCATTTGAAATTTTACGAGTTTTTAAACTAAACCTAACCCTAATCTGGACGTGGACCTAATTGCTAACGCTACCCGAAGGCTACCCAACGCCTAATCCTAATTCCTACACGCACCCGAGCTAATCCACCCGCATAAACCCTACACTAAACCTCACCGGCTTACACGTGGGCCCTTCCCGGTGCTGACGGGGCTCGGGCACCCTATACAGAGCTGCCACGTGCCCATCTCTTCTCTACTCCCTCTCTCTCCTCTGCCTTTCTCTCTTTCTTTCTCTGGTCCGGCCACCACAGAGGAGCTCGACGGCGGTGCCTCGCCAGAAAGCTCACCGGAGACGACTCGGGGATACCACGGTGCTGGGCTAGCTTAGCTGAGGGGAGGGGAGGAAAGGGGAGCTCACCCCGGGTTCGATGCGCTGGTGTGGGGCGACAGGGGAGCTTGGGAGGGAGCTGGCGGCGTCAAGGGGTGGCGGAGGACTTCGGAGAACACCGGCGAGGAGCTCGGATGACCGACCTGCAGAACAGAGAGGGGAGGAAGGTGAAGAAGGAGGGGGAGCTACTCGGGAGCAAGCCGGGGAGGACGGAGGCTCGCCAGGGAGCGAGGAATTCCTCGCCGGAGCTCGGGACCGGAGCTGGGGAAGACGGCGGAAGCGCGGGGAGGACGGGGGTAGATCTAGGGTTTAGCTGGGGAGGGGGAGCGAGGGTTCAGACCGAGGAAATGGGGGAGAAGCTGCGGTCCGGACGGCTATAAATGGGGCGGCGGCTGTCGGGAGGTGGCTTGTCGGAGCGGCGCACCGGCCACTGAGGCGAACGGGCGGCGGAGACGTGGAGAGCGCGTGCTGACACGCGGGCCTGGGTGACAGAGAGAGAAAGGGGAAGGCCGGCGGGATTAAGTGGGCCGGCCGAGGCAGCCCAAAGGGCCTCGGCCCCTTTTCTTTTTAAAATTTTCCTTTTTTTTCTTTTTCTTTAGCAATAGCGCTGATATTTGCGTTATTTTATGTACGAGTTTGGCTCCAAAAATTCTGAAATTTTTACAGAAACTTTAAAACATTTTAAGAGACCTGCTGTAAGAGTTTGGAATGATTTGGGGGTGTTTTGAGCTAGGTTCTAGTTCATTTTCAGTATTTGACCTAATTTGCGTAGAAATGGCGATTAGGTCCTTTGGGTCCTTTTAAAATTTCCAAATCTCACCCCGATATTCAAAAGTGAGTTATGGGGCCTACTGTAAAATGTTCAAGTCTTTTGGAGTAGGGTTGACTCCATTTCAAGTCAAACTTCAAGTAGGGCTTCGAAGTAGGTCTGAAATACAACTGAGCCCTAAGCTCTTCCGAAACCTCTAATATCTAAGTGGGACTACGGTTTGCATAATCGAGGCTAAACAATATTGTGTTGCAACTTTTCATCCACAGGGACTTGACCTAGTCGACATATTACAATTTAGTCCTCCTTCTCCCAATTGCTTTCTAACCCTAAATTTAAGTGACGATGCAGGAGGGCTCGGAATAAGGAGTCCGGGAAGAAGAGAGGAAAGGTTCGGGTGAGGTGATTCATCGACGGGGTCACTGATCACTCCACATGCTAATGTTAGAGTTGCTATCTGATACTTCAAATAAGTTGATTGGTGTTTGCAAGGTTATCCGCCGAGGATGGGATATGTACATATTCTATAAAGTATCATCGTACTTTATCTTAGTTTAAATAAGGTGTGTGTGTGTGTGGGTGTTTATGCATACAGATGATGACATGTATGCATGAATGCAGGGCGAAAACCTAGTCGTCGAATTTGGGTATTACACAAACAGTCAAGGGCTACTACAGCAAAAAAATTCAAACTGTTCATCCGAGTTCCTGCTAACTCGCACAAACAGTCGAGGGCTACTACGGCGAAGTTTTTTCAGACTGTTCATCCGAGTTCTTGCTAACTCGCACAAACAGTCGAGGGCTACTACAGTGAAGTTTTTTTAGACTGTTCATCCGAGTTCCTGCTAACTTGCACAAATAGTCGAGGGCTACTACAGCGAAGTTTTTTCAGACTGTTCATCTGAGTTCCTGCTAAAACTCGCACAAACAGTCGGGGGCTCGGAGACATATAGCACATTATGAAGTCCTACGGCAATACGGTTCATAAGACAACAAAGGAGCTTATAACATCAAGCACGAGATAACAAACAACCACAACACTACATTACATAATTTAAAAATGCAAAAGCATACAACCAAAAAGGAGGACAGGCCTAATCCTCCTGCCCAGATACAGAAGCTCCCTCACTGTCCCTGGACATGGCTGGGACATCCTCAACCGCCTCAAAGCCAGATTCACGGAGGAACTTTTCTACCGGCTCACGCCAGTAGTCGATTCGCACATCCTCCGCTCCGAGTTGTGGGGGCTCACCAAGATCAAACTCCAACAGGTTCGAAGGAAGCTCCGGCGCCAAGTCTTTAGCCAAAGCTAAAGCATACGATATGGCCACATTGGCCATACTCCTCACCCGCACGAAGGCATCCTCCTTGATGAAAGCGACGAAGTCATCTTGGCAAGCCTGGTACTCGGCGACGACTTTCAGCAAGTCCTCCAGAGCAGAACTCGCAAACTCAGGGCGGCGGTCGAACTTCAGGCTCTCCATGACTCGATCGAGGATGGAGCACGCTTCCACGGTGGCTCAAGTCTGCGCCTGCAGCCGCTCGCGTAGAAGATCGGCATTCTTCTTCACCCCCTCGAGTTCCCGACTTACGAGCTAGTGAAGATCAGTCGCCGACTTAGCCGAAGCCGCAGCCGCCTCAGCACGGGCAGAAACCGAGGAGAGTTGCTCCTTCAACTCGGTGTTGGCGACCTTCAACATCTCGAGTTCCTTGGCCTGTCCGGCCCGAGCTTCAGCCTCCTCTGCACGACGAGTCGCCGAAGCTGGCTGGACATTCAGCTGAGAGTTCGCAGCCCGTAGTCGCGAGATCTCTTTTTCGCCCGCGCGAACCCAGCTGAGGAGGTTCTCTTCTCTGGCGTAAGCAGCAGCAGTCGCGCGTTGATAGAAAGTGCCGGACAAGACTAAGACATCCGAAGAAAGCGACTACAAAAACAAAGAAGTCTGAAAGTCAAGAAAGACTCCACCTACCTTCAACCAGGCCAAGGCGTAGTCGATGTACGTCATGTACTCATTACAAGGCAAAGAACGCCTCGACTCGCCGTTGTCGACTTCTGGGACGGCCTCTGGACCGACAAGTCCGGGTTTCCTCACTCTAGCGGCAGAAGCCACCAAGTCCCGCGGCACCCCCACGAAAGATTCACCGCTAGAGGACCCGGTGCCCCCTCAGGAAGGTCCCCGGACGCCGACAGGCTCCACCTCAGGAATGACCGTGAGTTCCTGGCGTTCGGAAGAGGAACGCAAGGGCAACACAGCTGGGACAGGCGCGGGACTGGAAAACTCGAGTTTAGGATTCATACAAAAAAGCAAAAGTCTAAGGAAAAGATAAGGGAAAGCTGTGGCGTACCCGGTTTTGAGGCCGGATAAACCCTTGTGTTTACTGTGCCGGTCCCATGATCAGTAGCCGGTACAACCTGTATATCAAGGTCATACATGCACTTAATAGAATAAGATATATAACCGATCATCGAGATCGAATAATTATACCTTCAACGGCTAAAATCTGGCAGCGGAAATCAAGCGGCGGGGTGGCCCATCAATATGCCATTCCCGATAGGCAACTGACTGGGGTTTCGCCCTAGCTTTCATGGATGCCATCGTTGCTTTTGAGCTATCGATCCTTCTGTCTAGCCAAATCAACAAGCCAGGTGAGTACATTGAATGTACTCGCAAGCCTCCACCAGAGAGTTTATCACAGGTATATGCATGCAAGGGTATATCATGAATCGAGCTCTACCCTATGTCTCAAGTTGTGCGGAAAAGTAAGTTTGCGTTTGGAATATTTAAATAGATTGTAAAAGCAGATGTTGAAAACTGTCTCGGCCTAACGAGATTGTAAGTCATGTGTTGACTTTGACAATAGTTGTGATGAATATCTTGCCATCTTATGAGGAGTTGAATATTTGGTTGCATGAATTCAAGGTTGGAATTATTTGCAATATGTTTGATTGATTGAGTTTCTCAATTTGTCTCAAGAAAAAATTGAGTGGATAAAGGATTTTTCTCGACTGACTTGGGTCAAGTGGAAAACTTGTGCTCGCAACGCTTTGCTTGGTCTATTGTGTGCAGGTGCGAGTTGGGTGCGGCGATGGTTCGGCCATATGGACCGGCATGATAGCTTGGAGGGCTGAGATGCGGTCAAGGAGGTGGCGACGACATCGTGCGGCTTAAAAGCATGTATGCGGACGACAAGAAAGCGGGTGGAGACGAGACGTGAGGACCAAGTCAGTGCGAGGGCGTTTTGGTAAAAACGCGGAAACCACCAAAGCTCAACCAAAAAACTGCGGCGGCGGCCAGAAGCGGTTTAGGGTTGGTAGCTTAGGGTGGAAGGAAAATCGAGAGGTGGCTAAGCTATTTAGACGCTTTGGGATGCGTGCTAGATAGTTAGGCCCATTAGGGCATGAGGCCGAAGAGTGGAAGAGGGGGTTGTCCCTCCCCACTATAAATAGATGATGAGGGTTTTGTTAACCCTTAAGCACTTGAATTAGATTTTGTGAGCTGCACTAAGAGAGTGCTTTGCCTAAGATGAGAGGCATGTAAAAACACTAGAAAATCCACGAAAATCAATACAAAAAGATTTCCAAGAGAAGCCATGCGTCTCCCTTTGTGATTGTGAGGTTTTTCTCTTTTTGCTCTTTGGATTTTCGTTCTCCTTCTTCCCTCATGAATTGATTCTTGTTTTGTCAAGTTAAAGAAGGATAGATTACTTCCAAAGTGAGTATATCTAAGCTTACCCAAGAATCAATCTTGTTCTTCACGTTTTTGAGTTCTTGAGGTTGCTTGAGGGAGAAGAAAGAAATTGGGGTTTTGCTTTTGGGTGGTGCAACTTTCGTTCTCCATCAAAAAGGTCTCAACTTTGGCAGGGTGATCATGATTCATGGAGTGGAATACATGCTAAACCCATAGGAGAGCTCATTTACAAATTTTGGTTAAGTTTGATTGGACGGATCTTGATTTCTCACAGTTCTTCGATTTCACGAAATCTGTTCCTCACCTTTCCAGGCAAAAGTCGGACCCTCCGGGTTTCAATCTCGGAGCCTCCGGGTTTCACCTCTGTCCTCATCCTCTGGGAAAGTCAGAGTCTCTGGGAAAGTCGGACCCTCCGGGTTTCAATCTCGGAGCCTCCGGGTTTCACTTCTGTCCTCACCCTCTGAGGAAAGTCGGAGTCTCTGGGAAAGTCGGACCCTCCGAGTTCCAATCTCGGAGCCTCCGACATTCATTTCTGTCCTCAGCCTTTGTCAAAGTCGGAATCTCTGGGAAAGTCGGACCCTCCGGGTTCCAATCTCGGAGCCTCCGAGTTTCCTTTTTCAGGCAGGAGTGCTTCACTGTTTCGCCCATAACTTTTGCATCCGGACTCCGTTTTCAGTGGTCTTGTACTCGTTTTAAAGCTAACGACGAGCTCCACGTCGTCAATGACTTTCTAGGGTTTTTCCGCTGCATCTTCTTTGTCATTTACAGTAGTATCTCAATTGCTATCTGTATTTGAATTTGAAGAAAAAATTTTAGTTCGACATTCACCCCCCCTCTGTCGGAAGCCACCGATTCAACAGAGATGTGGTAGCTGATCACATCATTCTTTATTTCACCTGCTACAACGGGGAATTGTACCTGCATTTTCCGCTACAACGGAAATTTCTTAATCACCCGCTACAACGGGGAGTCTCTGCTCACCTGCTATGACGGGGATATTGGCGATTGCTCGCTACAACGGGAATTCCTTCTTCTCTCCTCCGGCTACGACGGGGAAGTTTTCAGGTCACTCTGCGAACACGGCGGATCGCGTCCTTAAACCCATAACCCATTTTTGGTTTTTGAAACCAATCTACTATAGTGTGGCCCAACGAAGTTCTTCCATGACCATGGACACGGCTATTCGAATAGTTTTAACCCTCTACAGAGGTGGTACGACTTTACCCACACAATGTAGGTCACCCTGGGTACACTTCACGACGTATACTGACAGGGCTAGTACAACGAGACTCTTCACCGGAGTAAACCTAGCCATGAACCCGCCAGAAAGACATGTCCCAAACCTAGCTTGAGTCAGTAACATCGCTACAAGGAGGTTGGTGTTCCAACATTGTGGCGAATATGGTCCCGCTACAACGGGAGTTTTCTCTACAGAGGCTACAACCTCATCTGTACGCTTCACACTGCCTACGGGTTCATGCTAGTCTCAGACCGGGTACTAGGTCAAGTCCTTCCCATAAAGGACATGTGGACGTACGGTAAGACTTGGCCAAACGGCACTTAAGCTCGGTCCTTATGTGATCCGAGAGGGACTTCACACCACACCCGTAAACGAGCAACGAGAACCACGCGGGGCATTACCTCGCTTTTAACAAGCTTCCTGCTTTCCCCCCTTCATTTTCGACCCGGATCAAAATCTTCTCCATTTTGCTCTGGTTTTAACAAAACCTCTTTGCAGTAAAATATCCCAACCCATGGATATACTACCTTCATACACCTTCGGACACAACGGTCCGTTTTCAAATATTCACCACATGAAATATGGGGTATTCCTCCCTTTTTGTAAAACCTACTTTTTACTACTGCAGGGCTAAGCCGGGTACATACATATGCTACTCTAGGGTTTTCGATAGTGTTTCCGGAATACATAGTCCTTAGGGCTACAAGGAGTTCAGTGTCGAACTAGGGTTTGCTAAGCATCGGACATAACTATTCTACATAAAATAACAAGTCATAAAACATAGCATGCATGTTTCGTAAACGAAATATTATTTCGCAAACTTGGGATTCAACATGATCAAGGGTAGAGAGCTTGCCTGGCGTTATCGGCCAAGTTTTGATCTGGAACTGGACACGGTACTCGCCCGGAATCCTTCTGCGAGGTCACGTAACGTCGTTTCTACATGTCGGAAAACATCGAATAAGAAACAGCGCGAGGAAGAACCAAATAAGAATCAACATACATTCATGGACTCTTAATTCATGCGTTCCGGACTTAAATTTTATTAGGGTTCACAAAAAGATGAGAAGGGCCTAGCCTCCAATGGAATAACGATTTTTCGTAAAACGAAAACCATAGATTTATTTAACTAATAGCATGTTAGAACTTTAGGGGTTCTTGGTTCTTCATCCTAGTTAAGCTTCAATGAGTAGGTGTGACTATTAAATTATGCTAGAAGTTTGTTAACCGAACTTTTGGAGTCATGCACCAAGTTCTAATTATTTGAGGGGCATGAGATTTTAGGGTTTTATGTCTTCTTATGGAATTATTGTGCAAAAGATGCATCCCTCAGGTTTCTACTGGACTCAACTGTTCCATTTGATCCCGGTGTTGTTGGAAAAGGTGTTTAGCAATTATATTTAGAATTAGATTCAAACTGGAAATTTTAATGATTCCAAAAATTGTGAGACTAGTATGGGGAGGTAGATTTTGGAGTTCGATTATCACAGGAAAAGGACCAAGTCGTACAGAGGTATGACGGGGGAGAACCGGACTTACAAAGATTTGCCTAGAGAGAATAAAAGGGAAAAATGACTTCATAACGAAGCAGGAGTAGCAGGCTTGACGTATTTGAAGAATACGCCTTCAGCTGATTATGGTGGAAACAATTAAGCTCTAGGAAGGAATTAGCTTTCAGGAGAAGAAGATGTAAATCAAGAAGGCACCCCTGGTGAAGAAAATGCGCGACCACTAGTCCCGCTCCCTATTGGGTGCTACCCGAAAATACCTAAATGAACTAATCAGGACTGCACTGATTAGTTAATGCCCTAACTCAGCATTATCTAATGGTTGCTCTAATCACGCTATGCCCCTACTAGCTCTGCCTTACCCCAAGGTGGTGCTCTGTCTGAACTCTTTCGGCAGAAGAAGTTGAGGGGGAGAAGAGTAACTGGGCTCGGGGGGGAGGGGCGCACCAGAGAGAAGTGTGTGCTCGGCCGGTTGGGGATGTGCGGAGGTAGGGGAGAGACCACGGCGGTAGCGGTGAGGACCTAGAGCACCTGGAGCCCGGCCGGTTGGCGATGTGGTCTTGGCCAGTAGCCGAGGCGGTGTGGAGTGGTCCTGGCTGGCGGCGCAGGTGGAGTTGGTTGGCGGCAAAGGCGAGTCCGAGCTGAGGGCTTGTGGCGTCGGCACTGAAGCCCACGGCCGGGGTGAAGAAGAAAAGGGCGGCAGATCCAGCTTACGGTGGTGGTGCTCGGCCGATGCTTGTGGCGAGGGTAGCCGGTCGGCGGCCACAGAGGTGGGGGCGGCACGCTAGCTTGGAATCTGGAAGGAGGCGACACAACGGCAAGGCAGGAGCAGCCGTGAACTGGTGGCTTGCCGCGGCAGGGGCAAAGTGGCAGCGGCGGTTGCCACGAGCTACCGCAGCAGGAGCGAGGCGGCAGCGGTAGCTGCCATGATACTGCCGCGGTTGGGGAATAGCTGCCGCGGTTGGGGAATGAGCTCGGGAATGCGCCGTAGGGGAGAAAGGGCAGCTCAGCCAGCTTGGAAACAAGGTGGAAATGGGGCAGCTTAGGAGAAGGGCTCGGGTAGGGGTGGAGCTCGAAAGACTCAAGGAGAAGGAGCGAGGATGAAGAAGTAGCCGGGGCTTGGGAGCTTGAGGCCGAGAACCAAAGAAGAAAGAGGGGGCTAAAGGAATGGCTCGGCTGGGGAGCTAGAGCTTGGGGAAGAGAAAAGGGGAGAAGTGACCCGGCCTGTGTGAAGAATCGGGGAGGAGGCGTGCTTTGCGTGCTGATGGCAGTGGAAGGTTGCTTGGGTAGATTGGGAGGAAGGTAGGGGAGAGTGGCTAGCTAGCTGATGCGGCAGTGGAGTGAGGAGGGAGGATGAGGTTGGAACAGAGGTGGAGCTCAGTGGAACTGAAGAGAGGAGCTCGGGGAGAAGAAGAAATTGGTGAAGGGAGGAGAAAGAGAGAGCTCGGGCTGGCTTTAGAGGAAGAAGGGTGCTTAGCTTCAATGGTCCTGGGAAGAAGATAGCACCGAAGGGGAGAGTGAGCATGTGGCCAACCGCGCTGGAGCTGTACTGAGAAAACTTGCCATCGCTTGCTGTTGCATGCTGTACTTCGGTGCTTGGCTGCTATGGGGTTCGGTGTGCAGGGGAAATAAATAAGTGCTTGGGTATGGATGTACCCAGGAGCAGATGAGGTAGGCATAAAGAAAAAGAAGTAGGTAAGCCGTACTGTACAGCACAGGGAAGAGTAAAGAGAGTTGGCACCATCCTTTGTAGCTACGCATGGAATTGGACACCTATTCCTGCTAGGGGAAAGAGTGCGCGGCATGGGGGGAAGGGAGTGGGATGGATGGAGGAAGAAGAAGTGAGGTAGGGGTTGAGCTGCCATGTGGGTTGGGGCCCACGTGGCAATGAGGGAGGAAGTAGTCGGTTGGTACACACTAAGTGCTCTTTGCAAAGAGAAGGCGAAATTTTCAACAGGGAAGAGCAGGAGGTATACGGGAATTTCTCCTGAACTTTGGGAGATGAATTTTATCCAAAGGGTACGTTGTGAATATCTTGGGATTTTTGCACGGGAGGTACAAGAATTATTTTCTAAACTTGCCAGGATTGAGTTTGAGGCACTAAGGACTCAATGGATAGAGATAACGCGAACAAGGGGCAGCAGAGTTAAGGTTTTAATGTATATCGTGCGGGTTTGCATATATGCACCGATACCGGGAAATGGAATCACAAATTTTTGGCCCGAGAAGCTTCCCGGGGAGAGAAAGAACCCTGGAGTAATTAGAGTCTTGGATGCCTTCTTTTGTCGAAAGGGACAAATTAGGACTCGGAGTGTATGTGCCCATATACACTTGGGAAATTTAAGCATATATATATGATGGCGACGATGTTAGATTAGACATAGGAGGTTGTGGAGGGCGAGGGTTTTGGGAAATATCACCGGTATACTCATATATACGCATAGGATGGTAGCATAGCCAGACGAGGAGTTAGGATTTTTGGATCAGTAGTTCAGGAGGAATGGATTAGGGTTTATCGTATGAAAGCAGTATATATGTGTGCAAACCCATGATAGGACGTGGCGAAGTAGTTGGCAAAAGATTAGGTCATTCGGAAGAGATTCATGACGTATATATGCTTTAATTTCACAAAAGTACCGTGTGGGTACTTAGCTACAGATGTTGGCCTAGGTTGCACCAGCTGGACAAAAGGGGAAAGGGATGCCGAAAGTGTGTTTGTGGCGGGAAGGCAAGGGTGAGTAGCCACGTATGGAGACAAGATAAAAAGCAGGGTTTAGAGTGTATGTGTCCACATACACCTAAATATTTTAGCATATATGTGGTTTGTACATGGACGGAATGGACATGCGAGGTTACAGTGAGTTGTAGTTTGAATGCTACCACTGATATATGCATGGAATGGGAGGAGAAAGGGAATGCCGGGGCATTAGGGTTTTGGCACACTAGGTCTGAAAAACAAGGAAGACAGAGGGAAGGGATTGGAGTGCAGGATTTCACCTCAATGGTTCCATATGGAGGGAGAACAAATTGCTCGATGGATTTGGAGCAGCAAGATCAGGGTTTCTCCCGAGAGGGTAGAAACTAGGGGTTCCAACGAAAGATGAGTCGAGAGAACAAAAGGTTCACCGCGCACTTATGGTGAGGATATCAAAATTGACATAGATGAGGTTTTGAGAGACAGGAACAGAGGGGGAAGATTTTGGTTTGACCCACTTTAGGGTTTAGCAGAAGCATGATCTGAGTAAAAGTTTTAACTTGGTTTATTTTAACTGACACTATTAGCGAAAAAGTTTTTTTGTTAGCCCTAATTTTTAGGTTTCGAAAAATCGGGGTGTGACAAAAAGCCTCACCTCGAGGTGGGCAGAGCCGCCTTCTTCGCCGGCCTTTGAGAAGTCGATGAGCTGGGGAGCCGCTTTAGGGTGTATCGCTGTCCAGAATCTAAAATCAAGAACTCGAACGAAACAAGTCGACGCCTCCCTTCCACAAAATGCAAAAGGAAAGAAACTCACCGGGGCGGCTTGACTCCTACCACTGGAAGTGGCGGATGACTTCTTGCCTTTCGAAGCCGGAGCCTTCCGAGTACGAACTGCCCCAAGATGCGTTGACTCCTCTATAAAGACCCCGGCGTCCTCCCACGAGCCAGTCCCCGAGGAAGGGGCGCTAAGCACGAAACAACACAGAATAGCGCCGATTAGAAAATACACAAGTATGAAGGCACATAAGGAGAAATGCCTACCGAGATAATCGTAACTCTGGTCTCCTCGGCCCTCAAGGTGAGCGATTCGATCTTCGGATGAACCTGGTAGTCCCAAGGCGAAGCCCTGGATCCGTCATCACCTCGCTCAGCCTTGAGCAAGTCGTCGACTCGGCTTCGAACCAACTCTGCAAAAGGCACAAAGAGGATCAGGCAGCACACCGAGTTGCCAGAAGAGAAGAATAAATGAGAAGTCGAGAAACTTACTCTCATCGGCCAGCAGAAGACCGACTTCATCTACCCACCCGGGGAGATGCCGTTCCCCAGTGGCGCAATGCGCCGGGTAATGAAGTCACCAACTACATGTACGGCCATCAAACCTCCCCGGCGCAGTTCGCCAATGCAGTCCTTCACGGCCCCAGTTCGCCGTGTCAATTGTGGCTGATCCCTCCACAACTCTTGCGGGGTCGGGACCTCGCACAGCGTCATCGGGTCGTGCGAGGACCGGGACCAGGCAGCCCAGTTTGAGGCCCACTTCCCCCACGAGTCCTTCGGGGAGAAAGGGATGTAGCTCGACTTCGCGTCCTCACGAAGAGAGAAGCAGCAAGCGCTGTGGACTTGACCAGCTGCTGACGTCTTCAGGGTGTAGAAGAATCGAAAGGACTCGACGTCCAGCTTCGTCCCGATAAAGGCCTCGCAAAGATGCGCAAAAAAGGCAAGGAAAAAGACCGAGTTTGGCGGGATGTTTATCAGCTCGATCTCGAAGAAGGAAAGAACATCACGGAGGAACTCGAACATTGGGAGTCCGAGCCCACACTTGAAGAAATCCAGGAAGACATGGTTTGTCTTCCTCCGGGGAGAACGGTGAGTCCTTGTCGGCAGGCAGCTTGAAGCCTACTGATCCGGGCAGCTCTCCCTCCTCCACCATCCGGGAGAGGTTCTCTCGGGTAACGCGGGACGGAGGAAGCCCAGCCATTCCTGGGCAAAGGCTCGGTCTGCTCTCCTCGACAGCCGCCGGCGCCTTGCCGCGGGCGGGGTCCCGGGCCACGACGGTCGATGAAGAAGCATTGCCCGCTGGAGCCGCAGTAGTGATCTCCGTCACCTCCACCACCTCCGGCTCGGTCTCCGCCTCTCTCACCTCACCGGATGGGGTCTCCATTGGAAGCAAAAAAATGACTTTTCGGTGGAAGATGAGATGAAAAGCTTGAGCAATCAGCAATGGGGTTTTTACCGCACTGGACGAAAGAAAGGAAGACGAAGCACTGGGAAAACACGAAGAGCAGATGGAAGAGAGAAAGAAAGTAATATAATATGGGCCCCTGCCCCGGCATTAAAAGCGCACTACGCCGAAAAAATTGCAACCTCCCTAACATTTCGGCGCACCACGCCTAGAAAAGCGCGACCATTTCGAGGCATGGCAGGATCACTCTGACAACACGCAAAGTAAAATCATGACATCACCATCCGTAAATTTCACCGGACAAGTTCAAACTGCGAAAACGGACTAAGCGTGCCGAGTTCTGCAACTCGGGAAGGCCGAAGGCAACATTCCGAGTATGACAAACTCGACGCCCCTTGACCGACTGAATCGCGAGACCACTGCTACTCGAGTTGACCCGAACCCATCTCGACTACATCACGCATAATGATGGGGGACTTGATGATGGGTAGTACTACCACCATGGGCTCGTGGCCAGGCCCACAAGTTCATCATTGGGCCTCTAGGAAGAAGCCATGGCCCGAAGGCCCGATTCAAGACAAGCGTGGGCCTCAAGTCATTGAATCCTTATTAGGATGGGAAGGCAACGTTCGACACGTCACCCGAAAGGAGTCCGACTCGTATACTGCGAGGACTCAGGTTATGGTAATAAGGAGTCCGACTCGTGTACTATGAGGATTTATGATTAGGTTACCGCCTTGCTCCGCCTATATAAGGAGCATTAGGCCCCCTTTAGGGGGACAAGTTGAATCAGATCCAGAGGCCCTAGTCGTCTAGTCACCTTCGAGACCCATAGCCATAGAACCCACCGAGTCCCCAACTCGTCGAGTTCCCCTTGTAAGCCGGTCTCGCCGAGTTCCCTACTCGTCGAGTTCTCTTTGTAATCGTCTGTATGACGACCACATATCAATTCCATCGGAGCAGGACGTAGGGCTATTACCCATCTTGGGGGCCTGAACCTGGGTAAATCTGTGTCTAGAGACCAAGCTGATATGAGTCATCGGCCCGCTACCCTATAAATACGTACTGTACGGGTACGATCATCGGTACCCCCATATACCATACATCGACAAGTTTCTATTCAATTGTTAAGAGCTTCTCACTGATTCCTAATACAAGACACATATTCTCTTCGGTTATAGGGACATCAACATCATCACCAGTTGCATGATCTATCTATATGGATGACCAATCAGTATTGCTAACATACAAATTCTCCTATACCACAGCCCGTAAACATGATATAGCAACTGAGGTATCCTCATTGTCCACTATAACACTACATTAGCTAGTAGATTTGGTTGAAACTTTGTGAACAATGTCAACATCATCAATCCTACTCCGGTCAAAAAAATGATTTTTTTTGTTAGACGCGCAGGATCAGATCATTATCGCTGAAGAAAGAGAGGAGAGAGGAGGCACAAATTACCCTTCCTGACCAGCAGCAGCTACTCCCTCCATCAACCTTGCCCTCAAATCGGTCGGCGTAGATGCATCACCAAACCTAGGGTTTCTATAAAGAGAAGGAAGAGAATCAAGACTAGCACCAAATCAAGAGAAAAGAGCAACGGAAGCACAAGAACCAGAACGCACCTGGCCTTCCTTTCGCCGTCTTGGTGTTGCGCTGTCGCTGTCGAGCGTCGCTAGAGAGAGAAGAGGAGAGGAGCACTGGACTAAAGGAGAGAAGAGGATGATCGGTCTAGTTCAGTTGGGTTTGGTCAGGGATTGGGTTAGGGCAGATCAGCAGGTTGGATTAGAGGCCATTTTATCAAAGACAAAGTAAATGAAGAGACAGCCAACATAAGCGTGGGTATTTAGTCAAATCTCTATTTGGTTGCGGTTTCGGTCTCAGGTGATATATCCCGCACTTGTAACCCTGCCCACCTCCCCGCGCTTCCCCTCCCCGCGCCGCCATCAGCAAGAGCCTTGTTAGATCTGCGCCCAAATCCAAAACAAACTCCTATGTCCACCGCCGCCGGCCACCCTGCCTGGGTCCTCGTCAACTCCGATGGCTACGTCGGCGAGCACTTCAACGAAAGCACCGCCACAGGCTCCACGAGAGAGGGCCTGAGCATCAAGGCGTCCTTCTTCCCCAACCGCCCGCCGCAACCCTCCAAGCTGTACGTGCACTGCCCCGACGCCGAGGGCGTCCGCGTCCAGAACGTCCGGGTCATCTGTATCGCCGGCGACCTGATCCTCTTCCGCGTCGCCATCGGGCCTCTCCCTTTCGGCCGCTCCTGCTCGCTGCGGCAGTGCGACTACTTCGTCTACCGTTTCGGTCCCCCCCGATCGCCTCTCGCTCACGCTGCTCCCCAAGCTGTCTTCCACCCGTTATTTCCAGGACTTTCAGGTAGGTATTCTTCCCCGTGGAGACGAGTACACCATCGCCGCGTTGGTACGCGCCCCACCCCGCCGCGACAAGTTTGAGCTGCTATTGATCCACTCCTAGACCAAGACCTGGAGCTTCACGGTGGTGCCGGTGGTGGCGCCACAGAGGGAGTTCCCCGTCAAAATCCCCACTAACGCAACCTATCTCTTCAGACATTTCACCACCAACGTGATCACGCTCGGTGGTGAACACGGCACCATGGGCTGGGTCGATCTCTGGCGAGGCATCCTGCTCTGCGACGTGCTGCGTGAGAATCCGACACTACGTGGCGTGCCGCTGCCGCTGCCGCTGCCAGTGAAGCACATCACCGGCAACGACGGAATGGGATGGGATTTCGGCCGCGCAAGGGATTGCCGTGGCATCGCCTTCATCAAGGACCGTCTCAAGTTTGTCGAACTGACCTCAACGCCACTGAGCTCACAAAGATAATAGATGAGGAAACCAACTGGCCAAGCTGCAAGGTCCATGACTGGGCTATCACCACATGGACCAACTACAAGATGAGTGATTCTTATGAGGATTGGCACAAGGACGACGACTGCATGGTACAAGCTTCCAACATCGCAATGAACAGCCACTCTGCTGGCAGTGACACATCACTGGTGCTACCATCACAGGAGGGTCACGGTGAGACCACAGCAGCAGAGCGAGCCTCCTTGCAGAACCTGGTGGTGACTGACCCGTTTCCCAGCATGGATGGTGATGATGTTGTTTACCTGTTGGCCAGGGTGAAATTATGGCATCCCAAGGCATGGATCCTCGCTCTTGACATGAGGAATAACACGCTGCAAGCTGTGGCTCCGTTTGGCATCCAAGAACACCCGGCTGAATGTGTCATGTATTGCACTAGCTAGCTGGCTAGTAGTATCTCCGATCCCAGGTAATCTCTTAATGCCTAGCTACTTCTCTGACACACATTGATCTCTTCCTACATTGAAACAGAGATGCAACTGTTTCCCGGCCACATTAATCAATTAGTTGCTTCTCTTTGAAAAAATTCATTTTTTTCTTGGCTAATTTTGCTCTAGCACGCTGTTATTCCGACCTTTGCTCCAACACAACACAAAAATACTGTCTTTGTGTAGTATGACTATTAAAAAAAACACTCATTTGCTGGAACACACCGCAGTCATTAGATAACTGTTTCTTAGCCAAACAGGTGAGATAACACATGTAAAATGTCTCATATACCATTGGGCCAAGAAGAGCTAAAATAGCCCTTTAGAAAAATAATAATAAAATCTCGATCCCACTGAATGGGAGCATTTGAGCCACGCTCCAGGAAAATAAGAATCCGATTTTGCTCAAAAAATCTGACACCATTTCGCCACATTTGGGAGGGGGAAAAAGTCCTTCCACGAGCCATAACAAGTGTTAGTCTCGACCATCCAAAGTTGCAGCGGGTCCAGTCTTAAAGAATAAGAAGATGCAAGGCCATATCACATTCTGGTTGTATGATGATCGGAGCGTTGCGCCAAAAGGTAGGGTGGACAGAGTAGGGGAGTTAGTAGAGGTGCTTCTGATACCACCATGATCAGTAATGGAACTCTACACCCTTGCTGGCTAATTGAATGAATTAAAAAACGTTTAGTAAAAACCATTCGATTGATCAGAAAGAAAGGAGAACCAAACCAGTAAAGAACTTCTACTATTGATTGTCGGTGCGCATTAGTCCAACCAGATACTAGATGATTGCCTCGTCTCATTCCATTTTTTTCTTTAGATGGAGCCTTAGCTAGTTCCGTTTCAGCCAGTTCCTAATCTATTCTTTTTTCTTGAATGGAGCCTTAGCTAGTTCCGTTCCAGCCAGTTCAAGAACCAACCACTATAAGTCAACTACAATAAAGAAATTGGTGGAAAGAAGGAAATGCAGCATCTCAGCAGCATAATTTCACATATTCTAGCCACGTTTGAGAAAGAAAAAAATCGACAGCATTTTTAGTAGCACCATTGCAGCATCTTCCAGCCACATTTGAGGAATTCTTTTGACAACAATTCAACATCACCATTGCATATAATTTCCATGTAAACAAGCCACAGTTGCACATAATTAAGGTCCAGCCTAAATAGCCAAGGGCATTTTTGGCATTTAGACATGTTCTTTCACCTGTTTTGCTAAGAAACAATTTTTTAAGTGTTGCGGCGCGTTCCAGCAAATGAGTGTTTTTTCATAATGGTACTGAACAAAGACGTGTTTGTGGGGTGTGTTAGAGCAAAGGTCGAAAAATAACGGTGTGCTAGAGCAAAATTTACCCTTTTTTCCTACATGTCTATCTCCTCCATCAAACATTTATCTTCATTGGATGCAGTATCGGATGGAACCGAAGATTTCATTCGATGCAGTATCAGGTGGAACTGAAGATGCCGGGGAATCAACTTGCTCGGGAGTACGTTGGCAGTGGTCTCTGGGTCTTTGCTTGCGACATTATCTATTTAGTATTTTATTATGTTGGAGGACATGATCTCCTATGTCCGTGGTCTGTGGTCAACTTTAATTGTATGTGTGATTTGTGGTCAACTTAGTTGTTATTTCTGCTTGCTCTCCTAATTTGAACCGACTTGTATGGTATATATTTGAAGAATCCAGGTGTTCACAGTGGTCTCCCTTGAGAAGTATCTATTTAGTTGTGATAATGTTGGAGGACATGATCTCCTGTGCTTGTGGTTATTTCTGCTTGCCTTTTAATTTGAACCAACTTAAATTGTAGAGTAGTATTTCATGAAAATATTTATGCCTGTAAGAAATTCGTTTGCTACTCAGTGTTTCTTGGACATCTGAGGTAGAAGGAATCTGCTATTTTTCTTGAATTTTTATAGCTGATTCCGAACGTTTATGCCCGGGGTATTGGTTCCTGTTTTTGTAGCCATGCAGCGTGTTGAAGCTGGTGTGTAGGGCGAATTGTAATTAGTTGCAGCTAGTCAAGTCTGATAGGCAATGTAATGCACCGGCTGCAACGTGTATTTCATTGATTATGTAGCTCTTTTGGTTGATAATCTAGACAGTTAGCAGCCTGAAGAATTTGAATTCGAAGAGTTAAGATTGTTTCTCAGCAAGTCTTTGTTGTACGTTTGTAGCACATGTTGTGTTCTAGGAGCTACAGCTTTCCTTTATTTTTAGGAAGGGGCTCTAGAACTTACTGTTGATCGAGCTTCAACTCTGTCTTATTTTTCTACAATATCTATATCTTACTTTGTGATATAAAAGTACTGTCTTTGTGATATTCATATCCAAGCCGTTTCCACCTAAGTCGCCAACTCCGCATTCAGCTTATATCACAGCATATCGCCGATTCAGTACCACCACGGTCCGCCTTCGCTGGAGAGTGAACATGCGTTTGTCATTTTCTTAGTTTTGGCAAGTGTTCACTTATTTGCTTCAAAGTGAATGTTCGCAGCATAGAGGTTAGCTTTATTCCTCCCTTGCTTCAGTTGACAACTGTGAGTGCTCTCCCCTTGTCCTCCAATGGCCTCCACATCCAACTCCGCCCAATACTACGACGACGAGGAGGAAGAGGATGATGACGAGTTTGACGACGATGACGAGGAAGAGGATGATGACGAGTTTGACGACGATGACGAGGAGGATCGCCTCGAGGGCGTGCTGCGTCGGCTCACGGCGGACGAGGTCCGGATCCGGGTGCACGACGTCGCGATCCGGGGCTGCGCCCGCACGCGCCGCGCCGCTGCGGAGGCGGCGGTGGGGCCGGACCTCGCGCGCGCTGCCACCGTGCCGGAGCTCCTGCGCGCCGCCGCCGCGGCCGGCGAGCGGCTTCGTCGCCTCGGCGCTTTCGACTCGGTCTCCATCACCCTCGACGCCGCGCCGCCAGGGGTCCTCCCTGCCTACGGGAGCGGCGGCGCCGTTGTCGTCCTCGTTGACGTCGCCGAGGCTCGAGGCGGCGCTGCCGGCGAACTCGGCGTCTTCTCCAACACGGAGGTGCACACGGATCTCAACCAAAAGTGTCTTCTTTTTGTAGAATTGAGCTGCCTTGCGTGATCCATGTTGTGATTACTTGCTTTGTTTGACTTATTAAGATCAGACCACACAGTATTGCGTCAATTTAGAATTGAGAATGCGACCTAACCAATTCCAACTATAACGAGCGTGCTTTCATTTGAATTTGCATCTTATCTTACGGAGTGTTGCTCAATTAAGTGAATTTTATTGATTTCTTTGGCTTTAACAACGATTAGAGAATGCCATTCCCCTCGTACACAATCTTAATTTCAGCAGGTGTTGTGTTGGCACCGATACAATGTCTTGGATGATGGAGTAAGGAAAATTTGAGGTGTATGTATAAATTTGATTTGTTGCAGAAGGATGGAGCATGCAATTCTTGCATTTACTTGGAAAAAAATAAGACAGCTCTCATATTTAGAACTATGAAATGGATCTGTGATTGTAATCGCTTCACTTGCACTGCTTTGATTCCTTGGAACAAAATCAACCTGTTGCCTGAATTTTGTGGTTTTTTATTGTAGTTTGGCCAACATTTCCTAGTTTCATGTTGTGTCAGTTTAGTCAAGTGTTTCTTCAACTGAATTATAGGAATTTTTGTTTTTCCCTGTTCTTGCCCTTTGTGCCAAAGTCATGTTTATGTTAGCACATCCGTGGCCCACGGCATAATTTGGGTAAAGATCGTGCAAATAATTTCTCATGCATTCTGCACTACTGTACATATATACATAGCTTTAATTTTATGCACAGTCAATCAAGCTTCAGAACCTATTCTGGTAGCAATAGGATGCCATGATGGGTAATATCTGCTATATTATTCCAATGGGTCTTCAAATCCACTCGTGTCATCCATTTTTCCCTTTAAATCTGTTGCAGACTAGATCATGTTCTGTCGAAGGTTCTCTGAAGTTCAAAAACCTATTTGGATACTGTGAGACCTGGGATGTATCAGGTGCTCTTGGGTTAGATCAGACAATGGAGCTTAGTGCTGGAGTGGCAGTACCAAGAATTGGAGCAATACCAACTCCACTCATGGCTCGAATGTCATTTCTCTCGGAGGACTGGTTAAATTCCCTTCTAAAAGAACACCTGATGGGTGTTTCTGTTGGCTTGCTCTCCAGCATGAGCCATAACCTCGCGTACAATCTGTCATGGAGAACTATAACCGATCCAGCACGGACATCGTCCAATTCCATAAGGGAGCAGTTAGGGCATAGCCTACTATCCTCTATTAAATATACATACAAAGTTGACCAGAGAGATTCAAGCATAAGACCGACACGTGGATATGCTTTTTTGTTGTCTTCTCAAGTTGGAGGTCTTGCACCAGAGAGCAGAAATGCACGTTTTGTTAGACAGGTATGTCGAAATCCTTATGTTTCAATTCCGTACTTTGTCTTCCTTGGAAACCACTTGATTAATACTTGCAAGATGCAGACTCCACTCCATATTTTCTCCTTTTAAAATATAGCTTATTTTTCTAGAGTGATATGAATCATATCATTAGTGGACCAGAAACTTTGAGAGCTCTATGCTTTGTGCTAGCGTTCTGATGGAGTTGTCCTTTCGTTTCAGTCTTTTATCCTACTTGAGTCTTTTATTCTACTTGAGAAGCCAATAACTTTGTCTTGAAAAGTTGAAAACTTGAAATGAAATAATCTGCACCATTTCTATTTTCTAGAATCTAATGTGCTACACATCAGTTTTTTATATTTATTTAACAACTGAATCTATTCAGACAGAAACTACTAGAACTACCAGAGAACACACATTGCCACTCATTTTTAGTCATCTTGTATCAGGAATTTGATTTTCGAGTGGCTATGCCGCTGGGTATGTTGAATGGTGCCCTGAATGCCGGAGTGGCTGCAGGAGTCATCCATCCATTTGCAAGGGGATCAACAGGCTCTACCTCGCCACTTCCAGAACGTTTCTACTTGGGTGGCAATAGGTCTCTTGTGTGTCGCTTGTGTGGACCATCATCACTATTGGGCTTCAAGTCGAGAGGGCTGGGACCAACAGACTCGCAAACCTGTGCTCCCAAGAATTCTGGCAATGGTGCTTGCACTTCTCCTGAGCAAGATGCACTGGGAGGTGACATAGCAGTCACAGCCTTTGCTGATCTGTCATTTGATCTACCTCTGAAGCTGCTGAGGAAGCTTGGAATTCATGGCCATGCATTTGTCTCAACTGGGAATCATGCTAATATAGCAGAGCATGATATTAGAAGATTTTCCCTTACTGAGTTCGTACGAACATTCAGGAGCTCTGCAGGATTTGGTGTAGTTGTGCCAACCAGATTGTTTCGCATAGAGGTCTGTTCTTGATATCCCTCATCTTCATCATTGAACTAACTGGTGAACTTACATTATTTTGTCAAGTGTATAATATAGATATATATACATATAAAGTTGTTTACTGAATAAGTGTTTCCCCCTTTTCAGATGAATTACTGCCACATCCTAAAACAGTTTGATCATGACAGGGGGAAAACAGGCATACAGTTTAACTTCTCTTCACCTTAATTTTATTTGTGACAACTTCTCATTGAGATGAATAGCTGTATCTTCTCTCTCACTATGGCCTCCATTTATCATTCTTTTTTTTCAAGACCTTGTCTAGCAAGCGTCTCATTCACAAACTGTACGTGACGAATTCTTGTCCTGGCTTATCATTTTAATGTTGTCACCTGTAAAGTCTCGAATCAAAAGGGTAATAAAAGAGATGGTGAGCTTCAGTTTTCAACGCTGATCCGCATGCTTCTGAAAGTGTGAAAGTAGTGATGTACAAACAAAGATCATACACTGCGCCACTGCGTTGTAAAGATTTTCCTGAAATTATGTTTTGGAAATTCCTAGGAACTGGCTGTTGGCTGACTTACTGTTGTGATTGCGTAGGCAGAAATCAAGGAGCTATATTTTGCAGTCGTAAATTCATAACTAGGATCTTGTAATGTAAATTCTCAGACAAAGTTTGGAATAGAATAGAAACACATAAGTCGTTTTCGACTATTTCGGAACAATCCTATTGCTGATCTCAGACTGAAGAATATATGCATCCAGACGGAACAGCAGATTCAGATTTCTAGGAGGATGGCGACATCTCTATCCAGGTGCCACGTACATCTCTGTTGTTTCTGCAGATGCAGGTAAAGCAGGCAGCCACTATGTTTGACATAATGTGGGACAGGTTGGTGAACAGAACTTGCTGGACTTGAAAAATGTTGATTAGGTTTGAACATAATATTGATTCAATTCTCTTGTTTCGCAATCGTACCTGCACTCCAACTAATTCCTTATTGCCATCATATATAGGCTGTTTATGTGGCGATATTCTTTTACAGGTTCTGTTTTAATTAGTCTACCTCTTCCAGCTTCCGGTTGGTTTGCATGATCAGGAAAGTATATATTAATCTGTCTGATGTAATCACAAAGTAAATTAGGCAAAGTTGATCGAGTATTATTGCAGCTAAGATGATGAGCTGGCCAAGTTAGTTAATCTGAGAAGCGGGAATGATGAAGAAAAAGGGGGATTCTTCAATGTAGATCGAAAAGGCTAGATCTGATTTGCTTTCAAACGAATTCAACAGGCGATTGAAGGAATTGCATTGTACCATGCATGTGTCAATAATGACAATAATGCAAAAGGGCAAACTGGACATGCATTGGTATGTTGTTCATAGCTCTGTTCAATTTTAGAACAAAAGATAGATCATAGCTCTGTTCTTCAATCATGCTTGTAAGCTGATTTTTTTTCCTTTCCTTTTTCTTTTCTGGAATGGTGCTGTCAGGTCAATAAGTTTTGGTTTGCTTAGAGAAGAAACTCTAGAATTATGCATGATGAAAAGGAGAAAAACTATATAAAGAAAGGTCAAATCAAGGAGCGTGAGTACTTGACAACAACTAATATTTTCACTGCGAAATAGTATATCTGCCGGAGATGTCACTTTCTGAATTTTGTTTGGAACGAAAGAAAAAAGAGAGTCAAAAAGAAGAATTTAATTGTGTACAAGAAGTACCTAAAAGTTAAAGTGCTATCAATTTAGTTTACGTCATCCAACCAAAAGCTTTGTTAAGGTGTCTAATGAGTCATGGTTACTTCTATACAAATGATTGGCCTTTAATTATGTCTATAACACATTTGAAGTACGTATAGTACGTTCACTTTGTTTGTCCATATATATAGTCTGATCACTAAATCTTTATACCAAGCGATTTAAACTTAACTCCCACGGCCTGGACTTGCAGGATATTGATTGGTACGCTGGTACTACAGGCATGCAAATACATTAATTTGTTCAAACGACAGTATTTTAATTATCGGGGTTGTTATGGGTTGACTGTGAGTTTGTCATCCAACATTTGATTGTAAAATAAAAAAATAAAAATAAAAGTATAGTAGAAGACTAGCAGTATGTCCCTGCTGCAGCAAGGGAAGATGAGATGGATGTTGACATGGATAGCTGCCCATTGGCCCCAGCTTCTAGCTTGCTGGATTATTATTAGTTAATTTGAGAACCAATGCATCCATCTATCAAGCTAGTTGTAGATAGTTCCTCTGGTCCATTGCATAAGCATAATAGTTAATTAATATATATAGGATGGCTAAAAGTGCTTTAGCTACTAGCATATATAGCTTACAAGTGACCAAACTGCATGCAGGACTGGTCCTATATATGTTGCAAGTCATGAATGATGAATTGGTTGTACGTACACGTACAGGCATGAGCTACCCGTTCTACCTAACATCAGAGCATGTAGCTCCTTCTCTTTTTGTTTGTTTGAGTGTATGGTCTCATACCTCTCATCTCCTCTCACACCTAATTAATTTGATCATGGCAAAAAAAACATGTAGTAATGATCGATCTGCATGATGATTGCATCTGTGCGTGTACAAAAGTAGCCCATGATCTGTATCAGGAATGGATACACTACTATACGTACTACTACATAAAACATCACGCATGCATCCACATACATATATATGCTGATCTATGCATGTTGAATGACGACATGGACATCGATCTTCGTTAGTTAGTCTCTAGCTAGATCTCTCATTTTTCACACCTACTAGCTTGCTAGCTAGACTGCAGAAAGCTACAGACCAAGATGCTAGTTAGGAACCAAAGACTTTGGATCAGTGCTACTTAATTTTCAGCACTTCATTATTGTCCCTCCTTTTTCTCAAGGAACAATTGTCCCTCCTTAGCTAGTGACCAGCAGCAGTGTACTAGCTAGTACTGTAAAGGTTAGGGTTAATTGCATGCATCTTTCACCTTCTCCCGATCGATCTTAATTCCCCCTGCAAAAATATATATATACGTATATGCTTGCTTCGTTCCAAATGCCAGCACACATATATATATGAGAATGAGATCACTTGTTATCGTCTCACACACGCATCTAGCTAGCCGGATCTGGACAGCATATGTAGATAGATAGAATTGAATGGTGACCTCACTTCCAATTTGGCCTCTCTCTATCTTTTTTCTCCACAGCTGATCACATCACTGACGAAATGAGATCGATGCAGCAGCAGCAGCAGAAAGATCAGCTCAAGTTCCTCATCAACTGGAGCTAGCTAGAGCAGCGATCATGGAGACGAGCAAAGGCAACGATGGGAGCTCCGTGGCCAACGACAATGGGAGCTCGGCAAGCAACGACGACGATAGCACAGTGGAGGAGGAAGGAGCCGGGGACAGGAAGGCCGGCCGCGCTAATTCCTCGTCGTCGGCGGTGCGCCCCTACGTCCGCTCCAAGAACCCACGCCTCCGCTGGACGCCGGAGCTCCACCACTGCTTCGTCCGCGCCGTCGAAAGGCTCGGCGGGCAAGACCGTAATTAAGCAACTTCAATAGTTTCATTTTCGTTGATCTTATATACAAGTTTTTGCCCATCTCGATCGACCATGATGTTAATTTCATGTTTTTGTATATATAGGTGCAACTCCTAAGCTCGTTCTTCAATTGATGAACGTTAGAGGGCTCAGTATAGGCCATGTCAAGAGCCACCTCCAGGTATCCATCCATCTCTCTACGCCTTAATTTTACACTTCATTTTTAATTGCTCATCTTCTTGGTTAGTTCCATGATGCTAAATTCTCTCTCAACGATCTTCAGATGTACCGGAGCAAGAAGATAGATGACTCAGGCCAAGGTATATATGAATGGATCCTCCCTTGTTTTTGATATGGACTCAGTATATCTTGTCCCTGATCTGGTAGATTTTTTTGTGCAGTCATAGGTCATTTTTCCTTGCCTCATGCCTTCCATCATCGCCAGAGTGGTGCTGGTACCATGTTGTCAAGGTAGTTGGATCCATTAATTAAATCTCTCTACACCTTCAATTTGTTGTCTAGCAGCTACCAAATGATTCAGGCCCTAGCTAGCTTGTTTTGAATTCTGACTAATTAATCTCAATAATAAACTAGGTTTGCAACTGCATGGCCTCCATGGAGCAGCTGCCATGAACCATACTGGCTCCATGGCCACCACTTACCTGGATCAAAACCCTACTACTCGTCAGCGGCTGAAGCCGAGGCCGCTTTCCTTCGAACGCGTGCACAACATGTAGCTAGAGCTGCATCTAGCATTAATCCAGGATTGATGATCCAAGGATGTTCATCAAGAAACAATCATGCCATGAACCACCAAAGAGGTCAGCTGCTACAAGCTGCGACTGTGCGGAACGATGATCATAGGCGCCATGGTCATCTTGGTATTGATCTCGATCTCTCGCTCGATATCGTTGGGCCGCGGCGGGAGATGAAGCGAAAGAGAGGCTGCAGCAGCTGGGGGATTAAAGAAGATGATGATGATCAGATTGGTGGTGATGAAGTGGAGAGTAGTGCTACTAGACTCTCTCTGTCTTTGTTCTCTCCTAGTACTCCTAGGAAGATGAGTGTTACTGGTGGTAGTGCTAGTGATCATGCACTAGGTCTAGATGTCAATGTGGATAAGAGAGGGCAAGCGCATGCAAGGAGGGCAAGTACTCTTGATCTCACCATATGATGAGTGCAATGTGGTGATATCTTGTGGTACTTATCCATACATATGTAGAGGAACATATATACCTATGTTATACCAAACATATCATTTCATCTTCTAATTTTTACATGATCCATGTCTGTTGGTTTATAGGTGCGTCTAAATTAATGAAGATGTTTTTGTGGCTTTTCAAAAGTATTTTTTCCTGTTTTTGGATGTAACAATTAGTAACTTGAAAGCATAAAGACATTACATCAAAATCTGACTGGATCAGTGAAGATCTAAAGTATGTAGGCATGTGGTCTAATCAACTGCCTAGTTAGCTAGAAAAAAATCAACTGCCTATATATCACCTTGATCAAGAACAGTATGCCATGTTTGATAAAATATTATTTAAGGATTTTTTTTTACAAATTATGCTATTGAGATTTCAGATATGACATTTTCTTGGTTATAAGTCCACGTGAAATTAACTTGGTTAGGTATGGGATTGACTATGCATGCACTGTACAGTGAGTCCATGCATGTGAACTTGCCAGCTTCTCCATGCATACTTCTCTCATGGAATAAGAAAAGGGTGGTTTCAATTCAACGTAAATATCTGATTCAGTTCGGTGCATGACGGCCAGTTCTTCCTTTTCGTTCAGTTCAGAGAAAATCGAGGCTTTTGTTTTGTCATGTTGCTCCCCTTCGTCAAGGTACGGTCGATCAGTTAATGCCTCTTTTTTCTTGTCAGACAGGTTTGTTAATTTCTGCCTGTCAATATGTACTGTCGTTCCTTTATGTACTCTTTTCTTTTTCTTTGACCAAACATTAGTTTCCATTACTTCCTGGCGGGGTACTCTACTTATAGCCTTGAACTTTGTTCTTCAGCCTTTTTTCTTTAGAACCTCGAAGGAGCAAGAAGCTCCTGCAATTCATACGGAAGAATATGATTGGTCTTGTTTATAAGAAAAACTAGTTCAAAAATCTTATAAAGTACGGTTAATTTAAAGAAAAACCAGATAAAAAGGACACGTCAGAAAAGCCGACCAAGCCCACAACACACAGACAAAGACGCACACCCAGACAGTGCCCGTCGTGTCATCGTCATCACCCATCGCGTACACGACCTGGTGACTCTGACTTCACCGCAAGCTCCAAGTGGGGTACCCTCCGTCCGATGTGCTAAGACTAAAACTGGCACGATCACGCCTGCCGTCACCCCTGACGCCAGAGAGAAGACAGGTCCAAAGGGAAGCAGATCTAGGCCTCTAGCCTCAAAAGGAGGACGAACATGCATTGCTCGACGCCGCTCGCTCATTGGCCGCACCCGTGCCGCTCGAAGCGACAATTATCGACCTCCTACATCTACTGCCAAACATCCACCACCCAGGATGGGGTGTGAACTAGCTCTTCTACAATGCCTCCAAGGAGAAAAACGATGCCCATGAACGCCGCCGTTATCGGCACCGACCCCTGTCAGGACAAGTTTTTTCACCCAGAACACTGCACACCGCCACCTCACTAAACCCAGAGGGAAGGGGTTCGGCCATGCCAGAAGCCACCGTGGCTGCCTCAGATCTGGCAAGCCATGGTCTAGTAGAAGGGTGAAACAAACTCTTCAACGACGCCTTCAGGAAGGAGAAAGACGCTCATAAGCGCCATCATCACCGGTACCGATCCCCGTCAGGACAAGATTTTTTTGCTTAGAGTACTGCATCCCTCTACCCCAAAGAACCCTGTGGGACGGGGATCCACACCGACTAACTATGATCACCACCGCCACCACGGCCTCGCCACAACACCACGTCGCCCTGGAGGCCAACCCGCGAGCCACCACCCGCCAGACCGGGTGACGCCGCGCCAACCACCCACCACCCACAAGGCAGCTCGCGTCGCCGTGGCGGGCCAGATCAACACTACCACCACTAGTCGCCGCACTGCAGCAACATCACTTGCCTGCCGCTGCACCTCCTCTCGCCGGCCGCTGTCGTCACACATCTGCAGCCGTCCACTGTGGCGCACTGCAATGTAATAGCAACCAAAACCACCACCGGGGCGCCCACCCCTTGTTAGGGCCGAGTTGCCCGGAGAAGAGCCGTCCCCCAAATCTGGCCAGATCAGGAGCCCTCCAGCGCACATGACCCCGGCCAATCGACGAGCACCGCCGTCGTGCATCAGCCCGGTGGCTGTCGACGCGCACCACCTCGCCTAGGTGCCTCACACCGCTGCCGCTCCCACCATGGCGAACCGCCTGTTGCCACTGAAGCCTAGCCTAGGCACATCTTGCCTTGCAGCCGATGACCACCATGAGGAGGCATGGAAGGCCGCCAGAGAGCCCTAGCCCACGACCGTGTGCCAACAAACTGGGCAGGGCAGCCCCGGTGGGTGGCCCAGATCTGCAGCATGCCACTGGCCGTCGACAGATGAGCAGCCCACAAGAGCTCGACCGCCGCCGTGACGTCGATTGGGTAGAGAATCCTCTACCTTTTGATTCAGATAATAATAATCTCTAGTGGTGCAAGTTTTCCAGAGAACAATTCCATTAATTTAAGTAACTTAAATTTCATCTTGTGCTTTTCAGGGCTTGGATAATAGGAATTTCAGGTATTTGTTTTAAAGAGAGGAAATATTCAGTGGATAGATCGATGACCATTTGGCATCTTAATTTGTTGATATTTTTTCTATGGAATATATATGCAAGAAAAATGTTACATACTGTGCACGGTTGAAAATATATGTTATAAGAAAATTCTGCGAATGCAAATATATAACATAATTGAAAACTATTGCATTAAAGCCTTTAGCTTATGCCTTCCTGAACATAGTATATGATGATCGAATTCCATTGTTATAAAATGGAATTAATATTGTTTACATGTTTGTGACACACGTATACCTTCTATGACAATTATGTCGTGTCGCAAATTGTGAACTTGGGACGACAACTATATAGCTAGCAACTCACTCAAATATGACAGTTTTTTTAATCTCAAAACTGCATGTATTCGGGACGTTTACATTGCCTGGACATAAGTTTTAATTACGACGAGACATGAAGATTTATACATCATAACCGTAATGACGCCGATATTTGGTCACAAAATACTTCTCTCATGACGAAAATCCATGATTTCTTGGCTTCTTCATGAACAATTAAATACGTGACTAGTGAGAGAGTGGGTTCTACCCTTATACCCATGACAACCACCAAACACAAACTTATGCTCTACCGCTGCCAAAAAAAATTAGGTGGAAAATCACAAAAGTAATCTAATCATTGGGCTACTAATATGCATTACCATTAATTTTGTGTACCATGGACCAGTGAAAAGCAAGCTTTGCTTTATGTTGGCATTTAAGCATGACACCTGATTGTCCTTAAAGCAATAGCTTAACTCGTCCTAATCTACAAGCATAGGGCCAGATTGTTGGATAGCAAAAAAAATTATTGACATTAAAATAAATATAGACTCAACATGATACTTCCATGTCCAATTTATATAGCATATGTTTTTCTGTGCGTGACAGGAATTCATTGCACGAATCGTTGGTTAGCCCAACTGGTGTGGCGTGTCAGTTTTCCAGCATAATCCAAATCTTACTATTGACGTGCTAGACAATTTATCTACATGATTTCCAAACAGAGTTAAGATAAATCTGTAGAAATCATCACCGTGCATGTAGTGATAAGAGCTGGTTGCACAGTTGGAAGTTGTAACAATATATTACGTAAATGTCTGATTCAATTCGGTGCATGACGGCTAGTTTCCTGCAATGTGCACCCTTGTATAAACGTACATCTGTGTTTGCTACCTGATTTTGCATTCGTTGTTCATTTTGCATTGCATTGGTATAAGGATGAAGTCTTTTTAAACTTCCTCGAAACTTGCTGATACAATGATTAAGTGTGACATTTCTTTGATCTTTTTTTACCTCTTGCTTTCCATTGCATCGGGACGAAACAAGAATGGAACACTTCGAGTTCGAAACTTCCTCAAAACTTGTTTAAACAAAGACCAAATTGAGGCGACCCACATATTATCCTTTCAAGTAATACGCTAGTCTTTGACATGTTGCAGACGAAGTGTCTTCTCGTCTACAGCATATCACACAGAGTAGCACGATAGAAACATTGTAGTGGTCAATTTATTACAAACTTAATTTACAAACTCAAAGAACAAGATACAAATACATTCCCAAAAGTACGAGGAATTTAAAACCGTTCCAGTTGGTTACAGCAAAAGACATAACTATACTCTCCTTTCTCACATCCTTTACTTGTACTCTACACTTCAGGGTCTTCACCACGGTGGTCGAAGTAGTGGTTGATGCCTTCGTCCTCCTTTGTTGTTGTCGGCCCCTTGGAGACTTTATCTTCAGCTCCGATGTCGACTACATTTTGATCTATTGTCGGTTCACCTCCTAATCAAAGAAATTAGAATAGAGGGATGAGTACAGAAGGTACTTAACAAGTCCAGAAATAGCAAAGTGGTGTTTGATGCACTATCTACTGAGAACAGTAATGCTCTCCAAAAGCAATGCAACTTTTGTAAGGTAATAGAGTCAAGTTTTAATTTAAGAGACTAATAACCTCATGTCTCACAAGCTGCTAGGATTCCCTATGAATCCCTTTCTTGCCGGGTTCGTAGTTCCAACCAGGAACATGGAGCGACTCAGCCACACTTTTTACACTCTGCAGAGGTGCGCAACTGTACTCACAAACGATTATAAATATGTATCCGAGGGAGCGACCAAATTACGTATCTATAATCACAGAGCTATTTCACCGCCCGCTCAGTCATACTCCGCATCGCAGTCCCTCCCATCGGGCCACGGACCACCAGCCATGCCATTGATCTTACAGATTCAACGCTTTGTGGATAGCCAACGGCTAACGCCATCTTCCCAACAGCTGATCTTATAGATCCAACTTTGAGGGCTTCCTTTCCTGGGGGCAGTATGACCTAGGACAAATGTACTTTAGCTCAGCTCCACCCATACAGGGTATGTGATATGCGCGATCACTACGGCCCTTAAGCACAATCGATCATTGGGCATTAACCTTATATGAAACATTCTCGTGTGATGAAATCCACCTTCCAATGTGTCTCCAGCACCCTTTCCAGGATTTCAACACCCACCATGATCACGCCCAAAAACCGGCGATCAAAATAAAACAATAATTGATTGATCTTTAGAAAATAGATTTTCATTTTGTGCATGTTATAGACGAGAAGAAAATTTTGTAAAACGTTCTCAACGGATATGAACAAGAAACTGGACTTGCCTGGTATCGGATTGAAAATGGAGTTCGAAGGGTTTACTTGTGGAACTCCGGCTTCTGGCAAAGAAAGTAATAGAGTTCGATAAGGACTAATCTAGAAAATCCTAAAATGAATGCAATGACACGACATCGTATGCATATACACGAGAATGGTGTATTCAAATTGTTTGAAGGGAATTTAGTTATATATTTCTTAAGAGTTTTAGAATTTCTTAAAAGAATGATTTGAACGCTAAGTATTTTAAACCTCATGTTAATTCTTCGCATGATATCACTTAACTACTTTAACCTTTGATTACTTCACTCAAAACCTAACATTTCTATTCAAACTATTGATTTTAGTAAGGAGATTGATCAAGATCTTAAGAAAATAAACTTAGAATTTAACCTCTTCTTAAGGAATAATACATTTTATTCAATTTAAGTTAATCTACAATTTTAGATGACCTAAAAGTTCTTTTCAAGAGGTTATTGTTAACTTAGGTAATTTTTAAATTTCCAAATTCTTCTTTGTGAAGTTACCTCTATTTTTCATTCATCCCTTTTTATTTTTATTTAATCCATTGATTTAATCTAAGGAGTCGGATAAGATCTTTAAGAGGGTTAATTTAAGGTTCAACTTCTTTCTTCTAAGGAAGAATATACGTTTAGCTTTATTACAATAACTTATCATTTTCATTTAAAATTTAATTTTCTTTTAAGAAGGAAAGGAAAACACTTCACTTAAAGTGATTATTTTGAATCCCCATTTATTCTTTGATGAGCATATATATCTATATCCCTCTTCTTTCATATTTCTTTTTGGAAAGAAAAAGGAAAGAGTTAATTTAGCTTGGCTCCACTTCTTGCTATAAAGAAACAGTAGAAATTATTTTTAAAATTTTCATCTTTTTTTTTCTTCTTCTTCTTTTCTTTCTCTTTTTTTTTAACTGGTAAAAACTGCTGGCCGGCCTCCTCCCTTGGCCAGTTGGCCTATTGGCCCACTCTTCTCTTCTCATTTCTTCTTACCCGGAAAAATCCCCAAATCACCTCTCACTCTCCCTTGCGCCGCCGGCACCGGCTTCAAGCCCCCGGCCTCCCCCACCGGCCAGGCTCTCTCTCTCTCCCGGCCACGCACACCCGTATGCGCGCACATACACGGGGAAATCCAATTCCCTTCTCCTCACCTCCCCTTGTATCTGCCGCAATTGGCTTTCTTTCTCCAGTGCTTCGCCGCGTTCTTCGGCCTTTCCCGCTGCCTTCCGGTCCAGTTTCAAAGCCGGCGCTCCTCCTTTGCCCAATGGCTCCCCGACCTACTTAGGCGCCGTTCCGGCCGCACGCCTCCGCGCCTTCCTCACGCGTTGCCCCGATCTTGGGCGTCCCGATGCGCCCCGAGCCTAGGGGCTCTACCTTCGTCCGCCGCCGCCTGTCGGTTGGGCGTCGCCTCCGTCCACTCGGAGCCCTCCCAAGCACCGTCACCCCACCGGTGTTTCGCCTTGGTCGCTGTTGCTTGCTTGACTTGAGGTCTCGGTCCAACTTCGCCCAGCCCCCCGTCGCCGCCTCTCTCTCTCCTCGGGGTGCCCTCGCCGCGCCGCCCGAGACGGCCCGTGGCTCGGCATGGTAGCCCGCCGCTGGCGGTGCCCCGCTGGGCCCGCTCCTCGCCGGTGGTGCGGTGGGGTCGCCTATGCCGTCGGCCCTTTTATGAGGTAAGCACTTCCTATTCCCTTCTCCCACTCCTATTCTTAATTCTAGGGTTCTTCTTACCATATGGATTTGCTCTGAGTAAACCAAATGCTAGACTTAACCCAAGAATTCCTAAATTTCCGATGAATGTGCTTGCACTTTGGTCCTCTGTGATTGGATTATTCTTTACTATTTGTGCTACTAGAATTCCTTCTTCACTTTCGCATGTCAGAGATGCTAAAAGTTTGGTAAGTACAGTTTGTAATGTTATTACAAAGCTAGTTAATTCTAGAATTATCAACTTGGAAAACAAGGTTTGATTTATTTTACACTTCATCCTGACCACTCCCAAAATGCTTATTTCAATTGATGGTATAGCATGTGTATATATATATAATTATCTTCCACCAGAAAGTGCTGAAATATGCTTCTATACTACCCCCCCCCCTGGTTAATGCATGATGTTATTACTCCTTATCATGTGTAATGTTGGGATCTATCTGTACTCAGATTTCTGCTAAGGATTCTAGAGTAGACAAAGATAGGTGCTGCTACTTAATCATTAGCTGATTTGTTCATTCCTTTGTTATGCTGGTTAAACTAATGAGCTGATACTATTCTTGACCTTAACTTGTCCTGCTAGTATGACCAAGTATACTTGTACCAGTGTGTTTCCAGTTTTAGATATACTCATTCGGTTTAAAGGACAGATGTTCTAAATTTACTCTTAGCTTCTCTTTTTATTTACACACATTCATATTTGTATATTAGGCACCAGTCGACTTCTTGCTATCACTCCATGTTATTAAGAGGTATAAATTTTATCCTTACTTCAGGAGCAATATCCTGGAAAGACCTATGATGCTAACACATGTATTTGACCCCTTTTTCTTTATCACTTGACTAGGCTGCACATGAACTCTGGTATCCTTACTAAGCCCTATAATCTGATAAGACACATGCTACCTCTGATCTTTAACTAGTTAATAATGATGCTAGGCATCCAAAGCGAATCCTAAAACTAATAAGAACAAAAGCAAGAAAAAGGATGTTTTAAAACCCCACGATGGAATTTAAACTAAGGATCCTCCTATCATCATGTCCAGCTTTTAACCCTACGCATGTGTAAGCTGTCCTACTATTGGATGAAGTTGTACCTCTTCTAAACTTGGGCAGGAACAGCCTTGTGCTTCCTAGATCCTTGCTCTTGTTTCTTGGGACCTACTGAAGTCTGTTTCCCTCTTCTAGTTCTTGCTGGTCTTGGGATCGTGATCTCCTGGAGCTTGACTCCTAAGTGCGCTGGTGGTCTTTCTCTCCTTAGCTGATCCTCCTAACTGTTCTTGAGGTCCTCTTGTTCTTGGTCTTAGCTGTTATGCTGTGGCTCTAAAATTAGTTCTTGTGAAGAAATTTGATGGTCTGGTACTGATCTTTCGATGGACTACTACTATGATATTGTGCAGCTTTTCTCCTTTGTTGTTTTGGTCATATGGAGACCTTTTATGGTTTGCTCCTTCGGTGGAGAAATCTGCCACCTCCTGCTTACCTTGGTAATACGTGGCTGGTTTCTTGGGTAACTACAGCGGCTATTTTTGTCTTCCACGGTTGGCTGCCTTCCAAGTCAATAGGTATGGGCTGATATTTGTTTCAGTTGCCTTATGAGTTAAGAAACTCAATTGCTGGGTATTCCCTCTGATGGGTTGCCTTATGGGGACTAACTTGACTATGGTCAAAAAAAAATATGACCTGCTGGATGACCATCTCGATGGAAATGTTGCCTTAGAAAACGAAATATTTGGCTTTGTTCAACAACTTGGTCGGCTGATGGATAATGCTGATAATGGCTGCCTTAGCTATTCCTTTGTTTTGCAAGAATCAAATTTCTTTTTAAGCACAAAATCATGGAGACAATTTAGATTAGAAAAAATAAAATTATTTTTATTTCTCATCTCTTTTCTCTCTAATATAAGATATTAGATTTGTCCAACGAGGATCATAGCCACGTGGCTCTCGGACATTTTCTAAAACAAAATTGTTTTCAAAATTATTTTTAAAAACTAAAAACTATTTAGGTCATCGACACTATTTTGCCCTCGCAGCTAACCCTGCGGATGTCGGCGAAACTGTGCCGATAAGACCACACATATTTGAAAATACCGTTTTCAAAACTTTGATTTCAAAAACTCTTGCCTCCTACAGCAACGGCGCGACTCCAACGGTCTCGAGTACCCATACTTGATGACCTCGGATGACCGCCAATATTCCGAAGAAACCTTCCCCCTCCGACTCTCGGCGTTTTTTTCCGACTTGAAGACTTCGAAGATCCGAAGATCCAAGGATTAGGTTTAGATGATGTATAGGTAGAAATATCTCATTATGTAATTTTCATTTCTTTCTCTTTATTCATTTGTAACAATGTTGTATCATGCTTCTTGTGATATTTCTTTAATCAATGAAGTTTCATATTTCAATATCATGAACACATGTATGAACGATGTATGCCATGAATGATGCAGAAGCATAACAATTTCCTCCCTCTCTCGACTTAGCTCACGACGTAGCCCACGACGATCCTCGGTAGAATTAGGTCAACTCAGCAACGCGAGTTGATCTGGCTTCCACCTCACGTCTCTTACGACTAACTCTAAAACTAGGGTTCTCACATAAACATTTTGTAACGTCTTCTATCCTTCTTGAAACTTCGACGACGAGATTTCAAAACTTCATGAAACTAATCGTGCCTTTTGGAACTAAAATGGTATCCGTAAAAATTGTCTAAAACTTGCTTGGAACTTTAACTTGAAACCTGAACATCCATTAAACTTTTTCTATTAGCAGAAAAAAGTATTGTTAATTACAAGGATACACATTTTTTTTGACGGAACAAGCCCAGGAAACCCTCCCAAAACATATAAAGGCAACTCCCGATTATGAACGTCCATTAAGCATGTCCAAAAATTTGCTTCAAACCTACGAGAGTAGCTATCCGAGGCAGAAACTTGTGTTTTATCTAAAAAAGAAATAAAAAAATCCAAGTGATATACTAATATGTTCTACTGTAAATTAAGAAACTGAGGATCTCACTTATTCCACGCATGGCCAGGTCTGGTATTAAGTATACAACAACTTTCCTAGTATACAACAACTATCTCGATCTTTCTGCAGCAGCCACAAATCTGTGGAAAGGCTTGAGCTTTGAGCTCGTCCCCTCCAATTAGCAGTAGCACTAGCACTGGTTGATCCATGTGGACGGAGAGCCCGCTGCTCCGGGACGCCGGCGCCGCCGTGCTCACCGGAGGCGTCGCGGTGGTGGTGCTCCGGCTCTGGGAGGAGGTCGGCAACCGCTCCCTCTTGGACCAGGTGAGGTTACCACCTAAACAATTCCCCATTTTTCTTACTGTTTGTTCTGATCGATGATTGTTTCGACTGGCACGGAGAAATTACGGAGGAAATAACACAAGCTAACACGAAATCATCTCTTAATTGATAGCAAAAAAGGGCATCTTTTGATTTCCCGCGCAGCTTTCTGCTCTTGTGGATTAAACTGATCAATCACGTAATTTGATTAAGCTACCAAAAAATGGCTCAAGTAGGTAGCAATTAGCTAATATTGGAATCCTAACCTTGTGGTTGAATTACCCAGGCAATGAAGATTCATAAGCAAATTATGTATGAGACTGTTGATTGGTATCTGCCTGTCTTTTGCTCTGCATTTTCAGAAACTTTGCGGGAAACTGGTGCACATAAGTGTTGGGTTAGTGTATTTCCAACCTATGTAGCTACCTTCCTAACAAGTCTTCTCCATTGCATTGCAGTGCAGATGATGTCTATGCTCCATTTCTTGCTTCAATTGTCATTGCATTGAATATTGTAAAGGTGATCCTGATTGGACTTGGGATAGTTAAAAGATGATGGTGTGGTTAACTCACCATAGGTCTCCTTTTTTTCGAAATATATGGTAGGAGCACTACCCATTTCATATAGATTAGAGTTTGAGAATATATACAGGAAAAAGAAATGTTTCGCTTATGGTGATGATCTCACAGAAGTTTGTACACCGTTGGGTTGCGTCGGCCCCTATCCAGGCGAGCTAGACTATGCTGGGCAGCCATGCAGCATCGAGAAATTTCTTGGTGTATCAAAAGGGCCACTTCCTGAGAGCTTTATTCTGGAAGACCCAGCGATTTCTCTCCTTGCACACCCCCCACATGGCATATATGAAGGCTCCGCTAAAGAGAGGGCGGTGATCCATGTCCATCGTTGTGAGGCTTGCATCCCATCAATCCGTGATTTTTTTTGGTGTGCCCTAGGCAATGCCGTGCTCACAATGTCATTCCAAGAACAGACGATCTTTCAGACATCCTGAGTGAAGGTGCACGTCCAACACAGATGGGTCACGGTTTCCGCTTGTGACCTGCAAAGCAAACAAATTATGCTATTTGGCCATCCCCAAATGGCGAGGTTGTCAGCAGTTAGAATGCAGTTATGTAAGACGGTCAAAGATATGAATTTGCATTTTGGTTCTGCATGGGCCTTCCAAACCTTGTCAGCCAGGAAAGGTGGCATCGTCCCATTGAAGTGTGCTGCATATGCCGATTTTGCTGAGTATGGTAGCATCGTCGCATTGAACTGTGCTGTATATGCCGATTTTCTGAGTATACTCCCAAGGGATTCCATTTCCAAGTGATTGTGTCCTCCCTAGTTGGGTCTAGTGTACTATCCTGAAGCCAAGTCTAGAGATTTATAAATTCACAAAGTTGCTCCATATTAGAGATGTTTTGGAGGGTTCGGATCCAGTTCTCGGCGTCTAGCTCCTTCTTGGCGGTCCTATTTTTTCTGGTAGCAATCTTGTAGAGACTCGGTACTCGATGCTTGAGTGCAGCCCCGCCCATCCAATAGTTGTGCCAAAAGAAGGCCTCTTCCTCGTCCCCAACCGTGATGGTTGTGCAAGCTTTGAAGAGGTCTCTGTCCATGTTGTTGCAAGGCAGAGTCAAGCCATGCCATGGTCTTGACTCATCTGTCCAGTGAAACCAATATCATCTTAGGCGTAATGTTCTACCGAACTTGTGAAGATCTAGCATGCCCAGCCCGCCAAGTTTTTTAGACCGGCTGATAGCCTGCCAATTAACCAAAGATTGACACCCATTTGTATGATCCCCATTATCGGCGTTCCATATGAATGCTCTTCTGATTTTATCAATTTGTTTGATTGTTTGCTTTTGGATGTTGAAGACCGTGAGGTGATATGTGACAATCGAAGAGAGCACAGATTTGGCCAGAACCACTCTGCCCGTCTTGTTGAGGTGTTTGAAACTTCTTTTTCCATCTCAGTTTTGAATGAACTAGCTATCTAGGGAAAGTAAAATTGGCACCTAGTCGGCACTACACTCCAGGGCATTCTTAGTTATTACTGCAAAAGTTAGAGAACAGAATAGCCGGTTGCTGCCTTCTCTTGTTGGCAATGGATCAGCATTTTCATGCTAATTCTATCTGTAATGAATTAACTATCTCCTTTTTTTTTCTCCTCTTGTTTCTAGAGAGCTTCTGAAAGGTCCACTGTATTACGCTTGTGCTGTAACTCTCACCACTGTAATCTTCTGGAGGACATCTCCCATTTCAATTGCTGTCATCTGCAATTTGTGTGCTGGGGACGGTATTATCTCTATCTCCTGCAATTACATTTTTCTCTGGTACTGCTTCGTTGATTCTCCAAGTGAAGGTTTCAGAGAACAACATAATTATGTATGTTGCTTCTTTCAGGTGTTGCTGACATAGCTGGAAGGCGATTTGGGCACGCAAAGCTTCCTCACAATCCCGACAAATCGTGCGCCGGAACCATCGCAATGTTCGTCGCCGGTTTCATCGCATCGATCCTGTAAGCGACAAGCTCAACTACATCTACTACGCAGCTTCTTCCTTCTCCCATCCTACTGAAACCTGAACTCATCTTCTTTTTTGAGCAAAGCCTGAACTCACCTCATTCTGGAAGTCTGAAACTATTGTATGTGTATATACTGCAGTTACATGTGCTACTTCCACCTTTTCGGGTTCATCGAGGAGAGCTGGACCATGGCAATTGCCTTCGGTGTCACGTCCCTCACTGTGGCGGTTGTCGAGTCGCTCCCGATCAGCACTCGCCTTGACGACGACCTGAAAGTTCCTCTCGCCTCTGCGCTCGTCGGTGGCCTGGCTTTCTTTTATGTTGGTGGTGCCGGAAACCTCGATGGGCAGCATCTTGCAATTGCTGAGATGGTCCTTGCAGGCAGCAGCTAAGCAGTCACTGCAATGAATCGGTTTGTGTGACGCATGATGGGCTTTTCATTGCGTGTTGGTTGAATCCGGTTTGTGTTTGTGCAACAGAGTTCTGAGTTAAATGTGCGTAACAGAGTCCTTGTGTAAACAACATTCTTGTAAGTTGTGAATTGCATCGCGGATAGAGAGAAAAGAAAGGAAGGACTGAGATGTTTCTTGTTTTGCTGATTGCTCGTTGGTGGGCTGTAATGGAGTTTAACTGCCTGTTCGTTAACTGGATGGTGTTTCATTATCAATGATAATGGAATGGGGCCAACGAGCCATATGCTCTAGAAAAAAAGAAGGAAAGGAATGAATTTCGATCAATCACATGCTAGTATTTACATTGCAAGGGAGAGAGGGATGAATTGTGAGCAAGTATAAGAATCACATCTGAAAGAGGAAGAGTTTGACTACAAGGGAGAAAAAAAAATGGCCCATGCAGGTTTCGAACCTGCGACCTTCGCGTTATTAGCACGACGCTCTAACCAGCTGAGCTAATAGGCCTGTTTGATGAGATTGTTTGCATAAAATTATAAATCCCAAAGCAAAAGCACTGTAAAGAGGCACAGCGGAAATCTATTGCTGAATCAAACTAATGGAACTTTAGTCTAGCCTTTGAGGTCGGGCCACATGGCCGACGACGACCCCAGCACGGCCGTCCGCCGGTCAGCGTCTTCGCGCCGGCGGTCCCTCCTCTTCGTCTCAAGCAGAGGCAGAGGAAGACGGAAGTGAAGAGGAGGGCAAAGACGAGGACAAGGAGCAGCAGCATGAGCTCCCCGTGCACCATGTAGCCCCTCTCATTGTCCACCATCCGCGGCGGCATGCTGCCGGCACCGTACTCTGCCGCCGGAGCATACAGCGCCTGAGCCTGGCCTCTCGCTCCGCCGGAGGAGGCCATGGCTGCTATCTGCTGTGGTAGCTAGCTAGCTGAGTACGTAGCTGAGCAGGCCTTGCGGTGCTATAGGGTGCTCCTGTCCCTGTAATACGAAGAGCTACCTAGAGCAGCGGGAGATCGAGGAGAAGAGATGGACTGATTGAGCAGTATTTGACTGTTTGTGTGGAGGAAGACGGGGCTGGTGATAGGGAATGGGCGGCTGACTGCCGTGTCGTGTCGGCAAACACAGCCATGCATGCATGATCCGGTCATCTACATCGCGATGCCAACCCATGGCGCGCGGGGGGTCGCTCCATTGATTATTGTGATGCTCCCGCTGCTACGAAAACTTATATCCTAGACGAAAATCATCATCTTACACGGTTTTTTGAACCATATGGTATTTTATACTTAAAGTGTAAACCTCAATCTCAAACGGTTGTTGAGAACAGTCTTAAATATATTTCTCGATTTAAAAAAACGATGTCGCCGAGCCATCCGACCACCGTTCCCTCTCCCATCTCCTTTCTTGTTGCCGGCGAGGAGGCCTATCTCTCATCTGCTGCTTCGCCGCGTCACTGGCATGTACCATTCCTCCATCCCGCCTCCTCGCCTGCGCAGCCACGCTAACGTGATGGTCCGAGTGCCACCACCTCCTTACTCGCGGCAGTGCGGCGGGTGGAGTGCCTGACCAGGAGCGTGATATTACAGCATCCCATGCCACTGGCCATCACACCTCCATGGGTCTCGTGTCAGTCTCCTCACCGCTATCGGCTTGGAGCGACTGAATCTGCGGCGATGGCGGTGAGGAAGGGAGAGGCTGTGGTCGTGGTGAGAGGAGGGGCCCACGGTGCTGGAGTGGAAGAGGAGAAAGCCCACGGTTGTGGAGGAGAAGATGAGGAGGTCGATGGTGGTGGAGGGGAAGAGGAGGAGGCAACCGATCATTGTATCGAGCGAAGGTAGGGAGGCAGCAGTGGGGTGCATGCGGCACGGGGGTCGGGGAGAGGGACGAAGAGAGTGAAGGCAGAGACTAGGGTTTGTGTTTCTTTTAATATCGGAAAACTGTTGGGTCTAATGGGCCGACCCAATTTTGATAAGGTAAATAAGACTGTTTGGGATGGGCCCATAATATCTCAAACAGTTTTGTTTGCAAAAATTATCTTGGATTTGTTATTAAGATGTAAATATTAATAAAAACTGTTTTGAATTAATCTAACCCTAGACGAGTCATGTATGTGTGTTTATGTAGTAGGAGTGTCTGCATGCTAAAATTGAAGACTTATTTGTTTCCAAAAGAGAGAGAGAGAAAGTACACGGGCAATGGGGAAATGAATTGTTTCCTATGATAATTTTGCAAATCTCAATTTAATTTCTATGGATCAATTAAAGAGGCCCTTGGTCTGTCTATGTTGCTGCAGAGAAAGGCATGATGCATGTATTATCTCAGTAAATGGAACCATATATACGTAAACTAAGCTAGGAGCAGATCTCCAGTTAGGCTTTCCAAACAAAAATATACAAAGTGGCCTATGGCCTAACGGTGAGAGTAAATGTGTTAGTCATCCAGACCGGTTTAATCCCTATAGTCGAGAGATGTATGTCCATATAAAGTTGGATCAGTGGAGCTTCTAATACTTCTGTAGCGACATGTATATGTGTGTGGTGGTGTATTTGGATATTATCTCGAAGTGAAAAAACAATGGGATTGATGTGGCCTCGCCTGCCTTCCTCGCGCTGCGCGGCGGGCGGCGGCGGCGCAACACGTCCAACAACACACGACAGAGAACCCTCTATAAACCCTAGAACACTAGGCATCGCCGCCGCCGCGCTCAGGACAGCAAACGAGGAGGAATCCGAGCCCCGCCATGCCGAAATCCAAGCGCAATCGCCCAGGTGAGCTGATCCCCTCCATTCTATTGCACTCAATCCCCCTCCTATCTCTACCTGCTTCTTGTTCGTCTCCTGGATTCATCCATGTTTGTCTGATCCAAACGTGTCTATCTGTATTACTTCCAACTTGTATCTGATCCATGTTCATTCAATCTGGGATTATTATCCAGCTAATTTGCAGCGCTTGCTTCTTGTTCTAGTATCCGGTGCTTGCTTGTTTGCTTGCTTGCAAATATCTAATTTTTCCTATAAATTTCTCTGCTTTTCTTGTTAACCAAGGAATGAACCCCAAACGCAAGCTTTCGGGGACAGTAATAGCCTCCGTTTCTAATGCGCATGGATTTTATGTTTGATGATTGGCGCAGTCACCTTATCAAAGACCAAGAAGAAGCCAGGTCTAGAGCGCAAGGGCAAGGTGGTCACCGAAATCAAAGACGCGATTGAGCGCTACGGCAGCGCCTATGTATTCACCTACGATAACATGAGGAACCAGAAGCTCAAGGACCTCAGGGACCAGTTGAAATCCTCTAGCAGGTAGGTGTTACTTATTTACTACTGATCTGTTACAATCTGCTATTACTGTCCAAATGATATGGTGAATAGAAAACAATTGGGGCTAACTGTGTGGTCATCATGAAGCTTCTCCTTTCCAACAATGACAAATTTGCAAATGTTGACAGCAGTTCATCTGGGTTGAATCAACATAATTTGCATTCATTTGCTGATAAGTGACAGCTATGGTGCGTATAAAAGCACACCATGCTAGTTAATGCCAAGCTTAACTGGGTGGTTTATGCTACAAATTTGTGTTGACATGTTTCTAGAGCTGCTATGTTTTCTATTCTCAGGATATTTCTTGCTGGAAAGAAGGTCATGCAGATAGCATTGGGGCGTTCAGCTGCAGATGAAGCTAAAACAGGCCTGCATAAACTTTCCAAGGTGATCCATTCTTTGTCAGTGTTTGGTAGATACTGTAATCCACACCATTCTTGTGAGGTTTTGCTGACGCTAACTTTCCTGTATTTAGTTCCTTCAAGGTGACTCTGGATTGTTATTTGCGAATCTCCCAAGGGATGATGTTGAGAGGTAGTCCTCTTGTCTGATAGTTTCTATCTGTGCACATGAATTGCCAATGCTTGTTTATATACTTGCTGCGGTTATATGAGCATTATGATCATATATCCTGCGTGCAGATTATTTCGAGAATTCGAGGAGCATGATTTTGCAAGGACAGGAAGTATTGCAACTGAAACGGTATTACGTTTGCTTTTGCCCTCATTTACATGCTCATGGATTTTAGTTTCGGAAATCAACTAGCAAGATGTGGTTAACCAAACTTGTGCCGTGGTTACCAAATACCTATTGGTGATTCTGGACATGTAAGTAGGTCAAAATCCCTCCATCGATAGTTGTATTATCACATCGGGGTGCACTCTAGTAATACTTTGTCAAGAATAACTGCTGTTTATGATAGCTGCTTAACCTGCATAAGGTATAATAATGAATGATATTTAAAACTGTGTTGCTGTTCAGAAATAAATAGCACTTTCAGTTTCTGATATGCTATGGTTAACTAAATTTGCACTGTACGATGCCTAAGGTGGAGCTAAAGGAAGGTCCTCTGGAACAGTTTACACATGAAATGGAACCCTTTCTACGCAAACAAGGACTGCCAGTTCGCTTAAACAAAGGTTCGTAGTCCCCTTGCATTTACACAGGTGCTTGAAGCCGCCAAGCAAAATGGTTGGAATTTATAAAGTTCACCATTTTTGGTGCAGGTGTTGTGGAATTAGTTGCAGATCATGTAGTATGTGAAGAAGGGAAGCCCCTTTCACCAGAGGCAGCACACACACTGGTATGTAAAATATAGCACACATTGTTAGCCACATATATTGTTTAAAAATGAGACAGATAACTCTTATGATCAAGCATCTTTATAAATTTCCAGTTATCACATGTTAAGTACCTTGGTCTAGCAAAGCAAGACAGGTGGTTCACTTGGTACAGAGTCTTAGTTATTAGGGTGTTCAAGGCTTTCTGGCAGTACCATTTTTACTCTAATGGTGCCAATCTGTTTCTTTGCATTGAGATCCCTTCATTACTGTGTTGGCAGCGCTTGCTTGGGACGCAGATGGCAACATTCCGATTGTACCTTGTCTGCCGCTGGTCTCCTGATGACTTTGAAGTGTACAAGGAAGGCTTGGCGCGCCTGGGAGCTGATGAGGCTGATGATTCATCTTAAGATCGCTGGATGGCATACCTGGTTCACAGTAACACGCTTGGTCTTGCTGTGGTCCAACAGTTTTTGGCTATTGTGCGCACACCTTTGTGCCGTCAAATCCATGGAAATCTCAAAGATATAATCTTCCTGAGTTGTGCGTTTCTTTCAGGCCTAGTATAGCTATTAGCAGTGCAAGTTGAATTGTACCATTTTGACAGGGCAGCATGTCCTGAAAACAGGGCAGGATGTAGGACATTTTTTCTCTTCAGAAGAACAGGCCGTGCTTGGTCGCGGGGCTGGCAAAAATGCTCATCGCGTAGTAGAATGTTATCAGAGTATGCTCAACTTTAGTTTGAAACTAAACTGATTTGATGTTAATGAAGTACGATTTCGCGCCAGCTTGATTCGGCTCGTTGGCTCGATAACAAAATTGGTTCGAAACTATTAAATACTTCTATACTAAATCAATTTCGAACACTGCTTGTCTGGGCTCGATATCCGCCTCCTACTACTGATACTGATAATCTACAGTTGAGCTTCCTGGTTCTTCCTGCCTGCTTGACGATCCCTTGCCGGAACCTTCTCCGGCCAGGATGAGGATCCCGAGCAGCCGGCGCTTCTTCCTCCTCTTCTTCGTCGTTGATGTTGACCTCACACTAGGCGTAGCCCTTAGTGTAGTAGCGATCTAGGATATCCTGCCGCTCCTTGCCAAGTTGTGCCTGCAGCTTGATCCTCCTGGCCTTCCTCGGTTCTCGCTTGGCGTCCATCCTGGCGAGTTCGTCAAGGATGTGCGGCGGCTACTTGGCCATGAAATCCGCGGTGAGGATTCCATGAGCAAGGGGCTCATGTCCTCGATGGGGAGTGTCGGCTCGCCATCGGCGATCCACAAGTTCATCTGCTGCTGCGTGAATCTCACTATCTTTTTTCTTTTTCTTCTTCTCCATCATCGCCTTGCCTTGATCTTCCATGGAGGAATCGAGCTCCGGCGTCTTCCCCTCTGATGAGCTCGCCATTGTTTTACTTCTAGCTGTCCTTTGTTTGATTGCCTCTGGAGATCAATCTGGCCTCCGGACATATATATATATACATACACACACTAGCACAATGTCCGTGCGTTGCTACGGATTAAAAAATATATATATACTATATATTTAAAAAAGATTATACTGTCGTTTATACTATATTAGATTATCTACATTCACTGTCATTTCAACTGTTTCTGTAGGATCCAAATAGTGATCTGCCGAAAGTAGATAGACCGTCACCATCAATTGACATCTTTATAAGAGTAAAGATATAATATAGATGACAAGAACACAGAAACTGGTTAGGGTCTCGGATCCCATCGTATTCGATTATTCGTATACTATCTGAACTAGTTAGACATCGCTTCAGGGACAATGTATACGCCATGCATGCATGGTGAAGATTCTGACGCTGTGCCGGGCTATCATCAGAGAAGAGGCAGCTGTACAATGACTCGTACGTATATCGAAGTTAAACGCCATAAAAACGATCAATAGTCTAACAGACAGTAGCACCGAGCACTTAACTATTACATAATGGAATGAAATTAAAGTAATGAAAACCACATCACCAGTCCTTAGTTAGAATCACAATGAGTGCTAATTTGCTGGAGCTGATCCTTGTGCCCTGCTAAATGCGTGCGTCGGCAGCCACTAGTCTTAGCCTTGTTAATTAAATTTCTTTGTCCACGGAGATATATAATTGACAACGAGCAATACAACTCTATTATATATGACGACAGTATCTGTATACAAATATATAAAGACTTAGAGATATTCGAGACAGTATATGTCTTAGGAAGATAAGGAAACCACCCACATGTATCCGGGACTTTCTAAACGAAAAAGTTAATCCCGACATTTAAGGATGATAGAAATCCTACTTGGACACGAATGCATGTACGGTATGACATACTCTCTATAAAAGGACGTTAGGACCATGCGGAGAGAGGGGGAGATCTGAAATCAAAAGCTTGATAGATCAGAAGCCTCGATACAAGTCAGAAGCCTCGCATGAAGACCCTCGAGCAAGTAGAAGGGAAGACGCACCCCAACATCAACCACCGATTAGTAGTATATCCCATCTAAATTAGCTATACCCTTTATACTTTGTCTCGAGATTAATATAAAACACACATAACATAGAGTTGTTATCCTGAGGGCTTAGGGTTTAGGGAGGCTTGAATTTGTCTAAAATCTCTGGTTCGTGACAGACACGGCTTGTGCCTTAAGAGTGGCTATTTCAGTAGCAAAGGTCTGAAGCCACGTGATTTGAGGGGGCATCTCCAACCAGGCCGCAGTCTCATACAGCGTAAGTCCCCGATAGCTGATCATCCCGGGCGGAGGCGGTTGATAGTAGAACCACATCTTCCATCCTGCCCATGAGTTTTTCTTGATGAAATCAAGATACTCCTTTGACTTGTCGTCCCACAGTCGGAAGATAGCGCCGCCAACGACTTCACTTGGTTGCCTCTTCAAAATGTAGAAGTACCTGACGAGGTCGAGGAGTGAGCGCATGTCAGGATAGCACAGATGTACAAAGACACTTAGCATCAAAATCGAATTGGGATTGAGATGAATGAGCTTAGTCCCGTAGAACTAGGGCACAGCAAGGAAGAAGCTTGACGGGGGGAAACGGAAACCGGAAGAAGTCCGCAAAAGCCAGCACCCAGTTGGTGTCCAGTTGGGAATGTTCTGACCATCTGCCGGCATACAAGCGATCGGGGAGCATGGAGGGATTACCTCCAGGTCCTCAACTTGTCTAGAAACTTGCTGGATACTTCCGATGTCGCTCATTTTGGCATTACTTGTTTGTGACCACCTTCAGAGGCGATGACGCTCTTCTCATCAATCTCCTTCTTCTCACCCATGGCTTGACTTGTGGTGAGGTTGAGAGATGCGGGCAAGAGGAGGAAGACGAAGTTGGCTAAGGAGTTCGCAAAGGCAGAAGTGCTGCGAAAACAGGGAAATAGGAAGGTGTAACGTCTACCGAGTACTTCAGGTCCTCTATAGGACAGGGTCCAACAAATCCTGACTAGCCTCACGATGGTTCCGAGTGGCTACTCAAGCCCACGATCTCTGCTGCCGCCATGTCCTGTCACATTTAATATGCGCAGTAACTTTCGGCGCGTGCAGGAACGCTAAGTGCGAGGATCTAGGAACTGCAAGCGCATGACTTCAACAAACGCGCTGAGACCTTCCTATGTTAGCACGACAGTTGCCAAAAGGGGAGATTCTTTCACGACTGTACACATAATTTCTGTTGCGACAGTTCAAAATTTGGAAAATCCACCAGATGAAAAAGACATGTATCTTTGAGGAAAAAATAATTCAGAGCTCCTACTCGGATGAGAGACCATTCGGGGGCTCCTAGAGCCACTCGGTGCGAACTCGGCACCCCGACTACAAGTACTCGGAGATAACCAGAATCTCGAGTAGACGAGCATCCTGCTCAGAAGCTTAAGTGACTACTCGGAAAAGCACCCGGTCGAGGCGTTTTCCCTCGGTGAGATTACTTCCTTGGCCCGTCACTACCTCATTTCACGTATTGATGGAGGGCTTGACAACGAGTAGTACAACTCTATTGTATACGACGACAGTATCTGATATGAATAATAAAGACTTAGAGATACCCTGGAAGCTCGGGACAGTATATGCCTCGAAGAGGGACTCTAGGAAGATAAAGAAACCACCCACATGTGTCTCGGACTCCCAAAACAAAGAAGTCAATCCTGACGTTTAAGGATGATAGGAGTTTTACTCGGAGACGAGTCCATACCCGATACGACATCCCCTCTATAAAAGACCCTGGGACCCTACGGAGAGAGGGGGATATCTGAAATCAGAGAGCCTGATAGATTAGAAGCCTCGATACAAGCTAGAAGCCTTGCCTGAAGACCTCCGAGCAAGTAGAAGGGAAGACGCACCCCGACATTGACCTCTGACTAGTAGTAGATCCTATGTAGATTAGTTATATCCTTTGTACTTTGTTTCGATATCAATATAAGACATGCAGAATGTAGGATTGTTATGCTGAAGGAGGCTCGAACGTATCTAAAATCTCTGGTTCCTGACGGCACGACTTGACTCCAGGAATCCCATACCCCTACCCCTACACTCTTCTTTACCACGTATTATATAAGATCGACGGTTCACCGATCATCGACAATAATAAATTATAGTAGCATCATATGATATTTGGCTTGGAAATAAGCTTTATTTCTTGTTTTCCATAATGATATACCACCAATTTTATGTTTTGACCATGGAATAAACTGAAAAGCATGCTACATGCATTAAACTATTCAGTTTACAACTCAAGTTAAAAACACACCGAACAACGGATCAAATATACTTTGCATATCAATATAGAAGGACTATAAACATAGAGTTGGCCGTAGCCGAAATGAAAAGGTAGAGTGAAATTAAGGTGTTATTCTCATGCTTTGCACCGGTCAAGCCCACGAGTTTTTTTTTAAATATTATTTTTTTTCCGTAAATTGCAAGTCTACACCTCGGTTTGAAAAAAATTACAAAAATAGCGCTCAGTCGGCAACCGAACTGCCGATTTGCCCAAATCGGCGGCCCAATTGCCGACTACAGGTGCTATCGGTGAGTGGTCTGCCGACTTGAGGCATGTCGGCAAGGAGTTGGCCGACTTGGGGCATGTCGGCACGTCGTTTGCCGACTTGGGTCTTGTCGGCATGTGGTGTGCCGACTTGATGCTTGTCGGCATATGGGCCGCCGACGTGTCCTTTAACTCGGCCCACCTCGCACCCCGCCACACGCACAACACACTCACACGCACACACGCGAGCGGCGGCGGCGGCGGCGGCGGCGAGGCTTGAAGGGAGGGCGGCGGCCGGGGGCGAGGCCGGCGGCGAGGCCAGCGCGGCGGCCGGCGGCGAGGCTGCGGCGGCCGGCGGCGAGGCTGCGGCAGCGGCCGGCGGCGAGCTTGTGGAGCGGCGGTGGGCGTGGGAGAGAGAGGAGAGGAAAAGAAGAAAAGAAAAGGAAGAAAGGGAAGAAGAAGAGGAAGGAGAGGAAGGAGAAGAAGAGAAGGAAGAAGAAGAGGAAGGAGAAGAAGGAAGAAGAAGAGAAGAAGAAGGAAGAAGAAAGAAGAAGAAGAGAAGAAGAGACTTCGTCCGCGGATTTTTTCCGTCGATCCGGTAAATTCTAAAGTCAAAATTTATTAATAATTTAGTTATAAAATTTATCGATTGTAGTTATAAAAATTATCGATTGTAATACTGTATCGTGCATGTGCTTCGTCGCTGCGCCATTACCAATCATATGCAATACCGACGGATTAGGGGGGGGAGAGAGATCTTAAGTCTAGGTTGGTAGTCGTAGAGTTGCAGTGAGTAGTGCAGAATGCAGATGCGGGGTACAAATGATTAGGTCACTGTGCAGAAAAGCAAAAATGGGTTAGCAACCGCTGAGCAAACGAAAGGCGTGGATCTGCGAGTTAAAACTGGAAACTTGCAGTCCCTTCAATTCACTAACGGCCGGCTTCCTGATGTGCCATTGCCGTACATCTGTTGCAGCTCTGGTTGGTCGATTATTTTTTTTCGTTTGATAATTTAGGGTGATTAGAATCATACGCAATTGACGATATTAGAAAATAGTTATACAGAATTAAAAATAATGAAAGATATAGTTATGCAATGAACATAATTGATCTTATTGCAAATCAATGTCTTACTTCATAGATTCGAGAGAATAGGAGAACAGTAGCCTGACAAACAGTCAGTTCAGTCCGATTCAGGTGCCAATTCAGGTGCCTAATGAAACAGAACCCTTATGGATTTGCTAGATTTAGGGTACAAAAAGTATTAATATGTTAGGTAGGTATATGAATCTATCTCAGATGTTTTAGAAAAATATAGCTGTGACGTTTTAGAAATTCATGTGTGGTCGCATATATCACGATTTGATCATAGAGTTCACGTTATTAGGAAATAGTTGTATAGAAGTATAAATAAATACGGAAGAAATAGAAGTGGAGTAGGATTTGAGAATAAAGAAAATAGAGTACGTAGTGAAGAAATAGTCGTAAACCTAGTTCGACAGATGTACCTATACATTACGAGTCTCATACATTTTGATTATAGGTTAATTTTACGAAATTATGTTACGGATGACAGGAATGTCTGATATAGTGAGATTCAAGATTTTTTATGGTCCTGGAGAAGTGAGGACGAACTCGAATGGAGTTGATCTTAGTGCATTCAGTTACACTGCATTGCCTCTGCAAAATCCCGAGTCGTTGAACATTAGAGAAGCTAAAGACTGGTTCACCCGTAGCTTTAGTCTTGATACGGATAAGTATACTGTCAGCATTCAAGCTGTGTTTACAATGTCCGTAAGTTCTGTGCGCTGGATCTGATGACTGTCGAAAGATCGAAGGAGTGGACTTCTTGGCTTAGGGTCTGCAGCGCTCGTAAGGAAGATCCTGTTGCTTTGGTGCAAGCTGTTGCGAAAGATCAAATGGAGTATCATCGTACAGCGTATGAAGACGATCACACAACTGCATCAGCGCAAGGGGTAACAGAGTACGGAGCCGGAAATATTTCTGAACCAGCGATTCCGGGAGGAACGAGACAGAACCATGGTCCTACTGGACGGGCGGACGAAGCTGAGGAATTCGAAGAGTTGGTGCAGGCTATGGAACAGGAAGATCTAGCGGGCGTTGCGCAAGACGACGACGAGGAGTCCGATGATGAAGATACTGATGAGAACGAGGAGACTTCTGATCGTCAAATTCCTAACGGGTGGGAGCAAGAACTACTGGGTGGTATGCGTGTGACAGATGGGCATGAGTCATCGTGGGAGTTCAGAAGCAACGAGATAAAACATGGCACCATGTACCGCACGAAGCTCGAATTGAAAGATGCAGTTGCTCTATGGGGTATGTCCACGCAAAGAACATTTTATGTTCAGGTGTCTACCCCGACTCAGTACACCGCGAAGTGCAGCAGTAATGGCTGCCCTTGCTATGTGCATGCTCATGTCCCGAAGTACGAAGTCACTTGGATTGTTAGCAGAGTAGTGCCTCATAACTGCGTTCGATCCAATGTCCTCGCAGAGCATCGTAACATGTCTTCAAGTCTAATTGCAAGATTGATGTTCTCGGAGATAGTGGAGAAGAAAGATATGGAAGCGAAACATATTCAAGTTGCAATAAAGAACAAGTATCAGTTCTCCATCAGCTATGGGAAGGCATGGCGTGCTAAACAGAAAGCAATGGAGATGCGATTTGGGAACTTCAGAGATTCATATCACAACATTCCGTACTTGCTATGGACACTACAAGGCAGGAATCCTGGCACGTACGTCGACATAAAGTATACTTTGTCATCCGAGTCACCAGGATTTAAAGAGATGAACCGGGCCTTTTTCTCGTTCGGAGCTTGCATTCAGGCATTTCAGCATTGTCGACCTTTGATGTGTGTTGATGGTACATTCTTGACAGGCAAGTACAGGGGGCAAATCCTCACCGCTATTGGAGTTGACGGAAACAACCAAATTCTGCCACTGGCTTTCGCATTCGTTGAAGGCGAAAACTACGCGAGCTGGCTCTGGTTCTTCCGAAGACTGAAGCGAGGTATCGTGAAAGATCGACCGAACGTGTGTATACTCCATGATAGGCATCCCGGTATATTGAAGGCCGTGAAGACTCTTACAAACCCCGGCTCGGATGAGCTTGAACCCTGGCCTGATATGCAAAGCCGCTGGTGCATTCGCCACCTGGGGGCTAATTTCTACCGGCAGTTCAGAAACAAACGTCTTATGAATCTCTTCAAGAGGCTATGCAAACAAAATCAGCAAAAGAAGTTTTATAAACTATGGGCTAAGCTTGATGAATTCACTAAGACAGAGTTAACTCAGCAGAGGAAGAAAGCCGCGGCAATTGCAGTACCAGCGGACGAGGAGCCGAAAGAACTATGCGCTCTACCTGGTATTGACCCGCCCGGTGTTAAGAGGAAGAAGGGCGGACGAATCAAGACCTTCTCCGAGTGGATCGAGAATGAGCCGAAAGAGAGATGGTCCTTGCTCTTTGACACTCACGGTGCAAGGTATGGTATCATGACGACCAACCTGGCGGAGGTGTACAACTGGGTACTTCGCGGACAGCGCGGTCTACCCTTAGTTGCTATAGTCGAGAGCATACTTCATGGGATAATTCGGTACTTCCAAGAGAGGTATCAGACAGCTGCATTGCACATGAGCACGAACACTGAAACTCCTTTCTGCGCGACTGTCATGCAGTACATGGAGGAGAAGATAGCAAGGGGAAGATGCACACTGCCATAAGGATTGGTACCTGCAACATAGGTATGAAGTGCGACTTCGGGATAAGACAGGTTTTGGAACCGCAAATGAGGTTCGGACGTTCGAGGTTACTATCGGGTGTGAACAAATTCCAACCTGTACCTGCACATGCAACAAGCCTTTCCTTCTACACAAGCCGTGCTCGCATGTGCTAGCCGCGTGTGGTTTAATTGGTATGGACTCTTCCTCTTTCATGTCACCGTTTTATTTAAAGGAGATGGTCCTTGCAACATGGAGCGGCGAAATTACTGGATTCCGTGCTGTGGATAACTTCACCACAGTAGAAGAGGATCAAAGGGAATACATACCTCACTGGAGTCTACTTCGTGTCAACAAGGGGCGGCGTAGAGTTCGACGGATTCGCAACGACATGGATGAGTCAGAGGCTGGGGGCCCTACAAGGCAGTGCTTGCATTGTGCTGCATATGGCCATCGGATGAAATATTGTCCGAAGTTGAAGGACCAAGCGGGAGGTGATCCCACGGCAAGTTCATCGGCAACCCCTGCAGCTTGGACTGGTCGAGGCCGTGGACAACATGGGTTCGCGGAGTGAGAACAAGGCCGCGCCCTGTTACTTTCTGAATAATGATTCGTATTTTCGCAATTATGTTTGAAATGTAGCACTGTGTTTGTAATAAATAAAGGAACTTGTAATATGCCCTGATATCCCTGGTATATTATGTACTTCAACTTCTTTGATGTGATGTCGTATTGTGTTCGAAAATATTTATAATAATTGTATTGAACTTCTAAAATGTGCCTGTTTGTTTCCATTCAATTATGTACTTCAATATTTCCACTGCTATGACAGTCCAAAGTTATATTTTCCTTCAACACGCGTGCAGGTATGACGGAGTTCGAGTTGCTCGATGCGCGAGTGGACAGTAAGCACCGGGCGAAGAGATTGCCGAGGGCGAGTTCAGCCCGTTTTTCCGGACCCGTACCCCCCGTGTCGCCTTGAGGATTCACCCAGCGTGGATCAATAGGTACGTGCACGCGAGAACCCATGTAATGATGTCACGTTCATATCTAATGTGCTTTTAAATTTACAGGTTGGAGTGGGCGGGTCTACTCTCGCTGGCACGGATGGTGGAGGGCACAGACGAGGACTACCAGCTGCTCGGTGAGGACGAGGAACCTCCTGACATGGAGGTCAGATCTAGACGTTTTCCTTTCGACAGCGCTTTGTTGACGTGCCTCGTCGATCGATGGAGGCCGGAGACCCATACGTTCCACTTTCCTTGGGGAGAGATGGCCCTGACGCTGCAGGACGTGTCTTACCTCCTGGGTCTCCCGATCGCGGGGACAGCGGTTGGACCTTTGGAGGCTTCGCCCACCTGGCGGGCGGACCTCGTGCAGCGCTTCGCAGGTGTTCGTCCCCACGACGATCCCCTCCAGCCTATCGACGAGCGGCAGAAGCACGGTCCAAAGTGGGCGTGGTACCGGCGGTTCGAGGTAAGTGCGAAACATATCTCCGTAGTGCTGTTGTTTTATGAAGTTGTAACTAAATGAGCATTTCGTGCAGCTAGCAGAGCTTGGTTGGCCTGGTGAGCACTTGACGAACCACCAGGTCACTCGTTCGTTGGAGGTGTACGTCATGTGGCTTTTCGGCTACGTGATGTTCACCAACTCTCACGGCGACACGGTTGATGCGCGGCACATCGAGATTGCGAGACAGATAGCAGACGCGCAGGATCCCGCCGATGTCCCACCCCGGAGTTGGGGATCGGCCGTTCTTGCGGCCACTACGCGCGCGCTGTGTGACGCCTGCACCAGGAGCACGAAGAAGCCGTCGTTGTTGGGCTGTCCCCTTCTACTACAGGTTAGTTGTTCGTGGTACTACGCTTTGAATATTACATTATGTTAAATTACATTATTGTCGTTGCAGGTTTGGTCGTACGAGCGTTTCCCCGTAGGGAGACCGTTCGTGAGCGCAGACGATCCTTACGGAGTGGAGTTGTACCACAACAACCCATTCGGGGGACCTACTTTCGGTTCGCTGTGGACACGGCGTCGGGTAAGTTCGTGCCTATAACCGTACGTACTTCTGTTAGTTCGAAGATTAGAAGGCTCGAACTTACGTACTTCCTCTTTCATTCTACAGCCACAGTTCGCGTCCGCACAGATGAGAAACTGCTACGTCGCGTTCACGGAGCAGTTTCGACTTCTTGCCTCCAGAGAAGGTCACGTGGGAGCCTTACACAGAAGAGGCGAGACTGTATCGCGCTCCCCACGGCCTGTCACCATGGTGCACTACGGACGATGCGTACTGGATGACAAGGAAGAAGTTGGTCTTCGACATCTGTGTCGAAGACTACGCTGTGCATCGTGTGATGCGACAGTTCGGTCTACACCAGGACGGACCACCGCCAGACGCAGTTCCTGTAGATCGTGGCACGCATGGGTACGTCCGATTTGTCTTCTCATTATGGAATGAACAAAATGACTTACATTTGTCCTGCACCCTTACGCAGTTGGTCTCGTAGAGGGGGGGCTGTTAGGGCACAGGAGTGGACACAGCTCCTGCACCCTTACATTGAGGCTTGGGCGGCGGCTACGGCGGACTGTTGGGATGAGTCCAGGGCCTTCGACCTTCAGGCGCATCGGGCTTACCTCCAGTGGTATGTTAGTCGGACTCGTATTTGCCTCCTTCCACGCATGGAGCGTGATGAGATCCAGCCAGCACGCACCACAGATTTGTACCCAGCAGACAGTGCGCGTCTGAGGGTAAATGCGGTACGTTGTACGACGTGTTCCAAACTATGTATTAAATTAGTTTGTGCATTTCTAATAAAATCTTATGTACGTGCAGGCTGAGGTGGCACATGAGCTTCACGCCCACATCACGACGGAGCTGGCACGATCGAGGACAGCAGAGGACTCTACTGCGTGGTCTCGTGCGGAGGAGCTGTGCCGTAGTTTGCTCCGCGCTCTATCCTGCACACGGGCGTCGGATGTGCACGACCCGCAAAGACGGCGTGGAGCACACCTCCCTCGAAGGCCGTCCGCGATGCTGAGTACTCCCCCAGGTCCTTCACAGGCCGGTGGGTCGTCCTGGCAGGCTCCGCCTCCCCCAGGACCTTCACAGGCCGGTGGGTCGTCGTGGCATGACCCCCTGCTCGAGGGCAGGCAGCTCTTTCCCTGCGACATGCCGGCGAGCTCTCAGCGCACACCTACGCAGTTTCCGTCCATGATCCCCAACCCGGGTACGTAACATTTTCCTACTTTTGGAATAGATTCAACATGTGTGCACGCACTCAAGACGTATTGTCTCCCACAGGTTTTGTTCCCTTCTCACAAGGACGAGGAGGTTCGGACAGCCCGTCTCAGTACTTTGCGAACACTCAGTTCGACCCCGCCGACGGTTCTGCGCTCGTAGGGGGGTATCCTACACCGCCTTCGCCGCCGCCAGTCACGCAGGATACCCAGCCTACTGCAGCTCAGCCTGAGGAGCACTTGTACGGCAGGGGCCGTCGTACCATTGTTCCGCCGGCACAGTTGACGTACTCCGACTTCCGCAAGAGGCCGCGGAGGGGGCCGCGTCGAGGAGGTGGACAGGGAGGCCCAGGAGGACCCGCACAGGGAGACTAGCACCCGTATTTGTTTGTAATAGTTATGACAGCATCTTTTCGATTTTTTCTATCAGCACTTCGTATTTCGAGTATCATTAGTTCTACTTAATTGCATGGAACACTCTTTTTATTTCTTCAAAATATAGAGTTGGATACATCGTTACCACTACGCATGCCGTGACAACACGGTACGATAACATTCGCATACATCCAAACAACCTAATAGAATATTGAAATAACTACTCAGGGCCTTTCGGATATTTTCCCTTCCTCATACGACGAGCGTGAGCTTCCTCCCCTTCTTCCTTCGCGCGACGCGCCATCTCGCGCTTCCTCGCCCTTTCGGCAGCACGTGCCTCCGCAGCTCGACGTTCCGCCTCCTCCTTTTCTTTGCGTTGCATCTCCTGCCAACGCTTTCTCTTCTCCTCCTCCTCTGCCTCGTGCATGCGTTCCTGAATCCGACCTCGAGCACAGTTAACCTTCCACATGAGTTCTTCCTCATCCTCTTTCGATTGGGTAACGTCCAGCCACTGTATATAGTCACATATAGTAGGTGCAGACTGCAAGCAAACGACTGTTACCATAGTATTGCATCGTGTTAGAAATGCGGGTATGTGCGAGTTTTACCAGTTGACTCCGTCTGGACATGCCAAACTTCGGTGGCTCTTCGTCGTAGTTAGCACACATAAAGAACCTTCTTCCGTACGTGTACGAGAACTCATCCGACTTCATCAGTCTGCACGGATCTTGGCACCAGCAAAGGGGAACTTCGACACCTGCGGGCAGGTCGGCAACCATCTTCTGCTTCGGCATCTCGTCATCACCAGATGAGGCCATTCCTGCCATTTTTGAATAAGCCATAGTTACTATTTTTAGGAAACTAAACACAATAATAACGCAATTATTTACCTCACACCGCCCGAACTTTAATGTCCCTTCTATCCCTCTTGCCACTTCCGAGAGCTTATTTCTTCTCACCTCGCTCCCAAACCCTAATCCCTAATCCCTCTCCCTCTCTTCTCTGTATGGATTGGTGGGAGGCAGAGACAGGTCAGGGGTGAATAAATAGAGAGCGGGCAGGACGCGGGCAGGAGAGTGGGCAGGAGGCGGGCAGGAGAGTGGATTCCGTGCTTAGGATTCTCACTTCACGGGCGACAAAAGGGACGCTGCAGGGGGGCCAGGTGGGGCAGGGCCACTTTCGGCGCGAAATCGCCACGAGCCGTGGCGATTAGGAGAAATAGCCATGGACAGGGGCAAACGCCGGTGCCCGTGGCGTTTCACATAGGCGGCCGGTGAGAGAGGGAGAAGGCCGGAGGGCCGGCGGCGACCGAGAGGGAGCAAGGCGGCGGCGGCCATGGGAGAATAGGAGAGGAGCAGAAGAATGCGGGTGTGAGGATTAGGGATTTCGGGGTAAGGAAGAATTGAAGCAAGCAAAGGGTGAGTCCAAAGAAACAAGTAAAAATAAAAATAAATGAGAATTGAGAAAAGAAATAAAGATGAGGATTAAAAATAAATATAAATGTCAAGTCGGCAGCTGGTTTGCCGACTTGGGGTAAGTCGGCAGCTGGTTTGCCGACTTGGGCAAGTCGGCATCTGGCTTGCCGACTTTATGCAAGTCGGCAGTTGGCTCGCCGACTTCCCCCTGGCGCCAAATCTTGTTGCTGATGTCGGCATTTGGGCTGCCGACTCAGCCCATTTCGGCATTTCCGCTGCCGACGCACCCCTTTTCGGCAATTGGGCTGCCGATTTGGGCAAATCGGCATTTGGGTTGCCGGCTGACTGCCATTTTTGTAATTTTTTCAATCCGACATGTATACTTGCGATTTACGAAAAAAAAATAATATTTAAAAAAAAACTCAGATTGTGGCCGTGCACACCTCAGCTGCGGTGCCGGCCAAATAGCTAGGATGAGAATTAATAACACAGCAACAGGCAGCTAGCTAGCTTCGCGTGCTGGCCGCATAAAGCTAACTCATATCGATCGGTCGATCGATCAACGTGCTAGCAACCTAACATTAACACCATATATAATCTTGAGCTATTTTCTTCCATTTCATAACCTAGCTAGAATTTGACCCTTGGTATTCTCTATATAAGAAAAAGACCCTTGCCTATTAGTAATAATTTATTAAATTTAACTTGTGTTTAATTATCTTATGCAAGGACACAATTCAAATGCAGTATTACTAGAGATTACAGATATGCTATTTCTAGGTTGGTTAAAAATTTATTATTTTTAAGTTGATTAAGTTGTGCATTATTAAGTTTAGGGTTGTAAAATATATATGTGCTTAGAGATATACAATTGTCTCATGTGTTTTTGGCACACAGGGAACATACAGAATTTGGTGTTGAGTTTCACATAATTTCTACTATATATAGCTATTCAATTTTTGTTGGATAAAGAATCAATAACGAATTCATCAGTTAGCTGAGAAATAGAGGTTCCAACGATTCATGCCGCCGCAGGCTTGGTATGCGTCGTGTGTGCCGTGCATAGTTGAGCCTGGATCGAGGGAGAATTTAAAAGGTAGGTAGCGTTGACAAACGCGTTGCTCAGCTTAATTAATTGATTGCCCATCTCTTATCGATCGACCTGCTGGCATATATTGGCACCACATCTATTGCCATCTTGCTTGGCTATTTTCTCTGGCCTTATTACTACTATATATATAGTTAATCAATTGATTACACGAGTTAATATTTTACGTCCCTGGTGCTTAATAATTAGTTAATGCAAGGAGCGAATAAGCGTACGCATGGTCGACGCAAGTACTACGTACGTACGTACGTGTCCACGGTAAATTCACATGCATGCATGTCCATGGTAAACACATTATCCAAATGTCCAGGTTTAAGATCATTCTCTTGGCACTACTCTAAAATATGCCCTTGTTATCTTTGGCACGTGTAAAATGCTCCATCCAAATAAAGACTAGCCTTTTCTTTTGTCAACCTTCTTATTTGAAGGACTAATGAAATATTTACATGTAAGAACCTTACAAAATTTACCGTTCCATTTGGAGAAGAAAAAAAAGAGTAAAATTTGTACTTTGCCGCATGCTTGCACAATAGATACATATAGACTCGAAAACCTACCTACCTCGTCAAGACGTCAAGTACTCCGAAAGGACATGGAATTAACACCAAGAAATACTACTACTACTATTCTGTCACACCATTTGACCTCGACCTTTTTTTCCGTCTTACATAGATAAAAGGGTTTGTAAAGCAAAAATAGAATTTCTAGAAGCTAATTGAATTTCTTGCGAGGCACTTGTCAAACTCCAAACTTAATTTGGACAGATTTTTCTCTCTCCGGCGGCTAATTAAGCTAGCTCTAGCTAGGTAGCTAACTTATGCCGTGCAAACATCAGCTGAGTGTCCGCGTCACCGCGGCGGTGCCGGCATTAACGTACGCGTTGCGCAGCCAGCTTAACATTTCCCATGAGCTAACTTTTCTTTTTCGAGGAACATGGGCCAGCATTTGACCCTCCTATTAGTAATAATTGATTAATTTTGACTTGGCGTGCTATTTTACTTGTAGAATCGGCACAGTTCATGCCGCCGTTGGAGTACATTGTTCTAATATCTAATCGTTTATTTTCGTATCATTTATCTAACCGTCCACCTTCTTCTATAAAATCTCTCGACCGGTCCTCAACCCAGCTCGAGCCACCAATTAGGGTTTCGGCTCTCCCCCATCTCTCGTTCTCATCACCACCTCGTCTATTGCACCAGCCTCCAGGAGCGCAAGTCCTCCTCCCGCCCCACCGACAAGCACGCCTACCTCGATGTCCTCCTCCCCGCCGTTCTCGCCGCGGCCACCACGACCTCGAAGAATACTCCATTGAAATGGTTCCTAGGATCCGGGACGTGCACCTGCTCCCGCTCCCATGCAGGAGCGATCCGGGCTCGATCCATGTGGCCCCTGTGCACCTCTTCTCCCTCATCATTGTCATGGCCTCCTCCCTTGCCGTGGGGGGCGGACGGCCTCCGGTCCTTGGTGTCCGGGAGGGTGCGGGGGCCGCCGTGGAGGGTGATGCAATCGTGGACCTCAACACCACCAACTTCGACGCCTCCCTCAAGGCCTTGTCAGAGTAGTTCACGGTCGTCAAGTTCTTCGTGCACCCTGCCCTGGCGGCCGAGATCGACCAACCCCTCGATCTCAACGGTGTCACGAAGTGGTGGAGGACCACCCACACTGCAATCTCTAGTCGATGAAAACAAATTACTATTGTGTAGGAAACAAAATACATAGTTATTTTATTTTTTTGGACAGTGGTGGATGTTGTTGCAAATAGATAGTTATTTTGTTTCCTATGATCTTGTTGTAACAATGTTTCAGTAGTACAATGATTTTATTGTAACACCTTTCGAATATTATGCGTGCCTCAACATAATTTGTTTCCACGAAATCGTCTCCGACCGAATTTGTTTCCATTATACAATGCCTTTGTTGCGACAATAATGCTTAAGTTTATTTCCAAAAATCTGAGATTTGTGTTGTATACATGCCGTTGTTGTATTGTTTTGACAAATTTGCTACTCAAGTTTTAGTAAAATATTTCTTTCTCACTACGTAAATGTTTCTACCTTGCCATAACAAAAGGAGCCCACGATTCCAAAATGTAGCGACTTGTTACATGGAATCATAAATTTGTTTCCCAAGTTTCATACATACCGTTGTTGTATTGGTTCGATAAATTTGTTATACAAGTTTAATAAAATATTTTTTTTTCACTATATAAATGTTTCCACGTTACCATAACGTTTTTTCTTCTCCACGTGCAAGCGATATCCATGACTAATCCAACGGCTGAGCTGTGTGCCTAAAAAAAATACTAGAAGCAGGTGCCACACTCTTAGAAACTAACCTTAAGTTGTGCTGCTTAAATTAATTCATGCAAGGAATGGGTACGCGCACAACCACTACCGGAATCACGACGTTTGCCGAGTGCCGGAAGCTTTGCCGAGTGCATAAACACGGGCACTCGGCACATCAACCCATAAACCGAGTGTCCAGGACAAAACACTCGGCAAACACACAACACTCGGCAAACCAACTATTTACCGAGAGCCTTCATCGTGACACTCGGCAAAGAAGATCTTTGCCGAGTGCCACACGCGTAACACTCGGCAACCCTAGAGCCACGTGTCCTTACTCCCCACGGTTGACGGAGAGGCGACGGCAACACTCCTTTGCCGAGTGTTTTCCGTCTGGCACTCGGCAAATCCCGTTAGCACTGTTCATGTTTACCGAGTGTCCTCTTGACGGCACTCGGCAAAACTTTTTTTAAATTATTTTCTTAGTTTCAATTATAAAATTATTACTTATATAGTGGACCATTTTGTTGTAGGAAATAAAGCAAACTTGTTCCATTATTTATTCTCTATTATTTTATTTCTTTTTTTCTTTTCTTTGCTTTGTTTTTTCTCTTTTTTTTCTTTCTTTCTTCTTGTGTGAGGTTTGCATTCGAAGCGACCGCTGCTTCGTCGGTTAGCCCTAAAATTTTTCTACAGTTAACATACACCAATAAATGTATCATGTCAAACTTTGGCATTTTCCAGGGTCCGGTAGCTATATTTAAGCGATTAAATGCATTTCTAGGCCTTTAATGGATATAATTCAAACTTGAGCTGCAGGTACATGAAATAATCACCAGAAATGGGTTGAAAAATATTATTGGTGCTCTTTAATGTATGTTTAGGCCTTATGTAAGGAAAGAAGAGGAGTCCCAGACACCAGGTGGCCGAGACTCGGGCACAAACATGGTGGTTATTGGCATTTTAATTCTCAAAAATTCAAACGAAACCCGAAAATCACGAAACTTGGCATGGTGTCATGATATGACCCCTGAAGCCTGTGGTAAAAATTTGAAAATGTTTCACAAAAGTTGTCACGTAGACTGCTCACAGACAGGACCATCTCCGAGGAAGAAACAAGGTTTCAAGAGGGAATAGGTCAGGTTTGCATGCGAAGCGACCGCTGTTTCGTCGGTTGGACTTGAAAAATTTTCCACAGTCAACATACACCATTACATGTGACATGTCAAAATTTGGCATTTTTCCGGGTACGTTTGCTATATTTAAGCCATTAAGTGCATTTCTAGGCATTTAAAATATAAAAAATATTAAATCAATTCAAAAATTATGGAAACTCCTACAGAAAAACTTATATGTAGTATATTATATGTAAAAAATGTATTGAGGTATATAAGATAAAAAATATATTAGGTATACAAGTATTGCATTTGTGCAAGCAATATGGAGGGTCTTTGCCGAGTGTCTAGCTTCTGACACTCGGCAAAGACCAAGACACGTGGCAACCTGTAGTCATATGGAGGGTGTTTGCCGAGTGTCTGGTTCGTGACACTCGGCAAACAGGAAGACACGTGGCCGAACAGTGACTTTGCCGAGTGTCTAGCTTCTGACACTCGGCAAAGACCAAGACACGTGGCAACCTGTAGTCATATGGAGGGTGTTTGCCGAGTGTCTGGTTCATGACACTCGGCAAACAGGAAGACACGTGGCCGAACAGTGACTTTGCCGAGTGTCCGTGTTCTGACACTCGGCAAACACGGGCACTCGGCAAATAATGTTTATTAGGGTTCCCTGCCGCGCCCAATCCTTCACCAAATCGCCCAAAACAGATCTGCCGCGCCCCACCCACCGCGCCTCCGCCCCGGCCGCCGCCCACCGCGCCTCCGCCCCGGCCGCCGCCCACCGCTCCTCCGCCCCGGCCGCCGCCCACCGCGCCGCTCCGCCCCGCCCCGCTCCTCCGCCCAGGCCGCGCGCCCGCCACCCCGCGCAGCTCCTTCACACCGCTGCCGCGCGGCTGCCTCGCGCTGCCGCGCCGCTGCCGCGCCGGTGCCGCGCCGCTGCCTCGCGCTGCCGCGGCCGCGCCTCCCTGCCCCGAGCTCGCCGGCCTCCCTCCCCCGCCGCCACCTCGCCCGTAGCCCCCGGTGCCGCGTCCACGCCGGTGCCGCCCACGCTGGTGCCGCGTCGCCCGGGCGCCGAGCTCCCCCCACCGCTTCCCCGCCGTGTCGGCCGAGCCCCGCCCCGCCGCCCATCCCTCTCCTCTCAGGTCAGTGGTACTCCGAGTAATCGGTGAAATCCACAATGTCATCCATTTTACCAAAGTTTATTTCGAAAAAAGGAACCGAGAGTTACTACAAACTCAATTTGAAGTCATAGAAGTGTGGACTTTAGCATGCACAACATTTGACAATGCTATCTATATCTATATGCCTTGACCACATGCTTCTAGTACAGGACTCTTAATTGAAACAGAATGAGATTGTTGATAATAATAATAGATTGAAGAAAGCAGCCATTTCTAGTTGTGAACCCTGGTAGATATGCCTTTTGTATTTGTGATGTATTACAAAACTATGAGAAAATAACACAACTAGGACAAATGTATTTCTAGCCATAGATTTTTCTATTGGAATCATGTAAGAAAGAATATTATGTAAGTAATGTGCACTGCTCTATCTCACATTGTTCACATGGGTGTGTTTGTACTGGGCAAAGGCATAGCCATCACTAGGGTGATTGTGATGTTTTGATACATGAAATTTGGATGGGCAAATCAATGGACCAGCTAGGGGGGATGTAACATTGGATAAGATAGTATAATTAAATTTATAGCTACTTAATGCTATCAAAAGTGGTATTATAGTCTCAAAATATATGTTTAACTTGTTTAGAGGGTCCACTTTGGTATATATATTTTGGTACCCTAAAACTCGCATTATTATAGTCTCAAAATATATGTTCAACTTGTTTAGAGGGAGTTTGTGCTCGTTTGGTTTTGCAAGAGGATGCCCTGATCTTGTCTTCCTGGAGATACAGTCACGTAACCTAGGCGTCTCCCGTTCGAAGGAGTTATGGTTATAAATATGCAAGTCTTTGCATATCTATAACCGTAACTGCTTCGAATTGTCCACTTTTTTTGGACAGCCCGAGGATGTGTAGATTGGGTTTGTTTCCATGCTCTAGTCCAATCCGAGACAGAGTTTCGGCAGCGTCTCCCCGTTGTTCTCCGGATACACATTCTCTTGGCTTGTTGCCGAGACGTGTATTTGGAGAACAGCGGGGAGGTGCTGCCGAAATTCTGTCTCGGATCGGACTAGAGCATGGAAACGGCCCAATCTACACATCCTCGGGTGGGATTAGGACCTATCTTTACCTACTACATAGCTGATGCACGTCTATTCCCAAAATATCAGAAGATGGATGATCGTGAGTGGATGTACGCTGGCCGCTCTAGTCAGGGATTGTTGAGCGATGAATGGATCGAGAAGATCGACGAATTCTTGGAATTAGCATTCGCTAGTGCTAAGGGACCTCGTGGAACTTGGTGTCCCTGTAGTATCTACGAAAACGCACGTCAACAAACAAAGGAGGTCATGGGTCAACACCTCTGTAAGTATGGGTTTATGCCACACTATACCCGGTGGACCTACCATGGTGAGTCCGAACGTGCCAGAGAGGAGGTGGTGCGACAACGCACGGACGACTATGATGCTGGAATCGGAGACATGCTAGATGACTTTGATGAAGCACATGTGCAACCTATGGAGGAAGTGCCGGAGCCAACCGCAAAGGCTTTTTATGATATGTTGTCTGCGGCACAGCGACCCCTTCACGGGCATACCCAGGTTTCTCAACTGGATGCCATTGCACGCCTCATGGCTGTCAAGTCCCAGTTTAGCTGGAGCCGAGAATCCTTCGATGTAATGCTGACAGTTGTTGGTAGCCTTCTCCCGGAAGGTCACATTCTGCCAAAGAGCATGTACGAGTCGAAGAAAGTCCTCCGTGCACTTAAGATGCCATATGAGCAGATACATGCTTGTCCAAAGGGATGCATCTTATTTAGGAAAGAACACGCGGAGGCAAAGTACTGTGTGAAGTGCAATTCCTCTAGGTATCTTGAGGTAGAGTCTGGTGATGGTCAGAAGAGGCAGCTCACAATCCCCGTGAAGATCCTTCGGTATCTTCCATTCATACCGAGAATCCAACGGCTTTATATGACCGTGGAATCTGCCAAACAGATGACATGGCACAAAGAAGGACGTCGATACAATCCTGACAAGCTGGTACATCCATCGGATGGTGAAGCATGGAAGAGGTTCGATCTGATTCATCGTGAGAAAGCTCTTGAGGCTCGGAATGTACGAATTGCGATAGCAACTGATGGGTTCAATCCATATGGTATGACGACTGCCTCGTACAGCTGTTGGCCCATGTTTGTTATTCCCCTCAATCTCCCCCCCGGCGTCATCTTTCAACGACAGAACATATTCCTGTCGCTGACCACTCACGCCATGTTTGTGCAGGAGCTGGAAGAAGGTTGGAGAGGGTGACCACTCACGCCATGTAAACGGCGTCCTTGGACTTCTGGTCAGGGAGAAGTTCCCTGGCATGGTCACTTTGGGCGAAGTAACCGAGCCGGCATACACTTGGGCCCACTACGTAGCCGCACCGGACGCCTGTGACAGGGAGGGAAGGGTGTTTCCCAATAGAGCCGAGCGCGTGAAGGCCGAGCTCTGGGTAAGTTACTTTCGCACTATATTAGTCAATACTAATTGCATGGAAATTATTAAAGTAATGACTGGATCCGTCGAGTCTATATGCAGGATTTCTTTAGATGCGAGACGGGCTTTGAGGGTAGGGCAGCTGCTGTCGTCGACAGAGCTGCCAAGAAGCTTGTGAAGGACATGCACTACGAGGCGCGCGTCCAGGCCGTCATCCAATATCACGCGGAGCACCTTGGAGAGAAGGTGACAAAAAAAGACGCCAGGACCAAATATCTGACCCGCGAGCAATACCTGCAGGTAAAGTACATTAATGCTTGTTATTCCTTAGATTACTAAGTCTTAACTTGTTCTTCTTATATGTGATGTACTTGATTATTTAGGTGCCTCCGAGGTGGTGCGCCCAACACCTTGATTGCTGGGGGGAGATCGTGGAGAGGTGGTGCGCTCCCGAGTGGGCGGCGAGTCACGAAGCTGCCCGGGAAAGGCGATTGCTGATGCAAGGCGCACCACACCATCAAGGCAACCTCACCCTTAGTGGTTACGCGGCTAGATGGGTATGCAGGCGCCCCTTTTATGAATCTCAGTTCTTCTAAATTTCTGTGCGGGCGCCCCCCTTTATGAATCTTCATGCTTTTGTCTTGCAGTCGGCAAAAAATGATGGTCAGCCTTGCTCCCAGTTCAAGGCATATGCTCTGGCCCATAAGTCGAAGGCGCAGCACGGGGTTGCTTATGATGCAAATGACCCGGCCTCAGCGTACAGCAATGAGAACGTCAAGACTCGCCTGGATGGATACACGTCGATGGCAAAGGAGATCCACGGGCAGGACTTCGATCCGAGCGAGCATGACCTTGACGGAGAAGTGGTGATGAGGGCGGGAGGAGGCAAGAAACATGGCCGCTTTTGGATTGGCGACGGCACACTCGATACGGCCTCCACTCCCTCTCTCTCTCAGCTCAGAGCTCAGAGCACGAGCTCAAGTCTGGCTATACGCCCTCGCCCAGAGCCTACACGGCTTGCGATGACCGAGCTCCAGGTTAGTTCTATTTCATTTATCCTGCACGGTCTTTACATGCTTTGTACTGCAACAATGAGGAGACTGCGATGACATACTGTAGGCCCAGCTGGATGAAGAAAGGAGACTCCGACAGGAACTGGAGAGAAGGCAAGAGGCCGAGAGGATAGCGCTCGAGCAGAGGATGGCGGCAGAGCGAGCGCAGTGGTACGAGCTCATGAAGGGTGTTTATGCTGCAATTGGGCAAACTCCGCCACTGATGCCAATCCCTCCTCCTTTGCATGCTCCGCACATCCCCCACACTCCTGTGAGTTCGTTTATTACTTTCTAATCAACATTATTGTCCTTTCTATACCCATAGAGTGTTCTGTAACTATCTCCTACTTTGTGCAGCATCCGTCGGCGGGATCGAATGATCCTGGAGCTGGATCTTCACAAGCAAGCCCAAGCAACCCTCGCGGTACTCCGACGTCAAGGAATTTGCCCCAGTGAACATTACCTCCTTTGCAGTTATGTTTGTCATGTCTGAACTATGGATTTGAACTTTGAGTGATGTTTGTCGTACTATTTCATATGTGATGTTTGTCGTGAATGTGATATGTGAACGATATGTGTGATATGTGATATGTGTGAATGTGATATGCTATGATCTGCCCCAGTGATGTTTGCTATGATCTGCTGTGAGTTATAAACTGTTTTGAATTGCAGGGATTTCTGAAAATAAAATAAAAAATAATAGTTTCTGACGACTTTGCCGAGTGTTACACTCGGCAAACAAAAATATGCCGATGGCAACACTCGGCAAACATGACACGTGGCGCAATTCTGTGCGATCTGGGGACATAATGCACACGGTTTGCCGAGTGCCTAGAACCAGACACTCGGCAAACAGCACATTTTACCGAGTGCGACACTCGGCAAACATGGGACACGTGGCCGAACCTGGGAGCTCGTGTGTTCAGTTTTTGCCGAGTGCTTACATGTTTGACACTCGGCAAATAGGGGACACGTGGCCGAAGCTGGGCGCTCGTGTATTCGCGTTTTGCCGAGTGCTTCAATGTTTGACACTCGGCAAACAGTGGACACGTGGCAGAACATGGGCGCTCGTTTATTCATGTTTGCCGAGTGCTTAAATGTGTGACACTCGGCAAACAGTGGACACGTGGCAGAACCAGAGCAAACCGATGAGTCAATGTTGCCGAGTGTCGACACTCGGCAAAAAGGGCTAACGGGCGTCACGGCCGTTTATGCACTTTTTTTTGCCGAGTGCTCGGTCTGACCGTCGGCAACCTCTTTGCCGAGTGCCCGAAGGAATACACTCGGCAAACATGGGCTTTACCGGCAGCCTGTATGCCGTGCGTTCTTTGCCGAGTGTTGCACTCGGCAAACAGTTTGCCGACGGCTTTTTGGCCTTCGCCGTGTGCCTTTTGCACACGGCAAATCTGTAGATTCCGGTAGTGAACACATGGAGGAAATAAATAAGTTTACGGGTTGTACAAAAGGATACGGAACCGATTCATTGCCACGCAAGCTTCTCTCGCATTATTAAACCACGGCTAGCATATGTCCGTGTCACTGTCTTCATACATGCTGGCATTTTTATTATTTTTGCGATGAACATTCTGGCATTGATACCATATATATTTTAGCAATTTCCACTGGCCCTACTATGGCAAAACATAAGATCGTGATCTGTGGCATGGAAAATTACCTTAAAATAATGAAATCGATTTTTTAAAGAAAATATAGATATCCGTGGGCTACGCATGGCAAAACCATGAAATTTGATCATTAAATCATGAGCTATAACATAGAAATTTTTCTCAAATTAAGCAATGAAATGGAATTTGTTCAAAATAATGTGGAAACTCATGAGCTATAGTATGTAAAAAAAATCGAAATGTGATCATTTGACATTTTCTCCAAAGTCTGAATTACAGCATGAAATTTTTCCGCAAAACCACGAAATAATGGAAATCTCAGAAAATAACTTGAAATCCTGAGCTACATTATAGGAAGAAGCGATCGACGAAAATTTGATTGCACGAAGCTATAATACAAAAAATTCCCTCAAAACAATGAAATGGAACTTTTTTGGAAAAATTAGATCCTTGCCTATTGATTTATAAAGTTTAACTATAGCATGGAAGATTTCCTGAAAATAATGAAGTGAATTTCTCGTCGACACAATCTAGAAAACAATGAGTATAGCATGCATGGTGAAAACATTAACTGGAACTCTTAAGAGAAAAACAAGAAAACCGTGAGCTATAACACAGAAATTCCTCAAAACCATGAAAATGGAAAGTTTTCCGTAAAGAGATCTTTAAAATCCTAAGCTATTGTATGGTAGAAACGACGAAATTTGATCACACGAAATCTATAGCATGGAATATTCCTTCAAATCATGAAACGGCCGGAACTTTTTCCGGAAAATTGGCTTAATCAGCAAGAGGAAAGAATTTGACCTTTGCCTAATGTTTAATACTAACTTGCGGCGCTTATTTTATTTCATATTTGGATATTACTTGTGGCGCTTAATTAAACGCAAAGGAATGAAGGACGCACGACATCTATCATGGTGTACGCGTACAACACACGCAGGAAATTAATAAATTTCACATGGATGTCGTCGTACCAAAAAACAAAAAAAAAGGGAAACTTAGATGGCATTGCTGACGCATTGCCACAGAAGCTTCCATTCTCTCTCCGATCAACTGCCCCCCGTTTGCCGTACGGCCGTACACAGTTTCGTGTGTATATATAGCACCCTCACGCCTCACCATATCAAGCCACGCAAAGTTTTTGTCAACTCCAATCAGCTGATCACAGCCAGAAAAATTTAGAGAAAGGATCGAGCATTCATTAATCATGGTGGTAGTAGTGGCATCGTCGGTGTTCGCCGCCTTCGACAAGGACGGCGACGGCAAGGTGTCGGCCTCTGAGCTGCGGGGCTGCATGGCGGCGACACTGGGCGAGGAGGTGACCGAGGAGGAGGCCGCGGCGATCCTCGCGGAGGTGGACGCTGACGGCGACGGGCTGCTGGACCAGAAAGAGTTTTCGAGGCTCGCCGGCCATGGAACGGACGACATCGCGGAAGGGGAGGACGACGACGACGTCAGGCGCCGGTGCCTGAGAGAAGCGTTCGCGATGTACGCAACGACGGACGGCGGCAAGGAGGAGGAGGAGGAGGGCACGGTGATCACGCCGGCGAGCCTCCTGCGGATGCTGGGGAAGCTGGGGTCTCAGCAGATGGGGTTGGAGGATTGCAGGGCCATGATCTGCAGGTTCGACCTCGACGGTGACGGTGTCCTCTCCTTCGACGAGTTCAGGGTCATGATGATGCATGATGGCATCGATCACTAGTGACTAATTCTCACCTTGAACACTACATCAAGGACCACATATTCGTATGTTCATTTGATCGTTGATCGGAATTATGTAGAGGGTGAATTCATTAGTTGTTTTCCTTTTTTGTTGGTGTGATATATATTCATGTCTGTTATGCTGCTAGGGTGTGATGGTTGAGGCTTGTTTTTCACTTCTTTTCTTCTTTTGAGAAAAGTTGAAGCTTGCTTGTTTCGAATGAAACTCGTAGTTCCTTGTGTGTGTCATGGAGTTTTTTTATCAACTATTTTCTTACAGATGCCTTCGAAAACTTGTAGCAGCATTGCATTTTATGCACACATCCTCTTTCTTCCGATGATGGGAGGGATTACTGAATAACGATCCCCCGGTTTCTGCATCACACGATGCATATGACCACCAATCTTATTACAATGCTGTAACAAAAGTGTCGATAAAGATGGTTCAACAAGCAATAAAAGGTCTGAACAAAGAATAGATTTAAACATTGCATAGCTTGTTGCTAGATCTTCACTCATGCTTAGTGAAGAGCTCCCTAAGCTTTTGCTTTCTGCCACCATAAAACGCCACACCTCCTGACGCTGCAAAGGACCATGGCTTCAACTAGTTGCTGCGTAATGTGGGGGACGAGAAATTAATCCCAACCATAACCCCGTCCCAATACTGATAGTGAATTCTCAAACATATTGGACACATTAATAGGAAGTGGTAGGTTCAACGTTATGTATATTATTCTCCAAACAAAACGAGCAAAATAGCAGTAAAAAAAAAGATGTTGGATGGTTTCATCCTTATTGTAAAAGCAACATTATTTTCGTGCCCCTCCATTTAGTTTTTCTCACGGATCTTATCCTTCATGAAGATTATCCCTCTACAAAAGTATCATAGGAAAAATTAAAAAATTTAGTGGCATCATTAGCTTCCACATATGCCAAAAGCATGCCTTGACGAGCAAGATGGGAGAAGGAGCCGTCTGGTTTCCATCCATTTCTGCACTCATCCATCTCCTTCGTTGACCGACCGACTCGACAAGACAATAAATGTTTCCTCACCAAAGTGACAAAAAATGCCATTGATAAGTAATTAGATTGATAAGATGTTTACAATTGTGGTATCTAAAAGTTATCGTTTCCCCTAGGGTTTTAGACCTAGGGTTTCGTTTGTCCTCTGGCGGCAGCCGCCGAGAGTATATCTCTTCAACATCCGGGGATGGCGATCCCTCCGGATCGTTCTGGTTCGAGCTCGTGGGAGAAGGACGATCCGAGTGCCCTTTTGGGGCGCTTGCATCTGGAGGACGAGGAAGTGGATGATCTGATCTGGGAGGAGGAAGTTGATGCGTCCGCGGAACAGCCAAAGTGGCTCGCTCTTGCATGCCTGTTAACAGGCAAACGCTACAGCCAGAACGCTCTGATCGCTGATATGAAGGCGGCATGGAATCCGGCACGCGAGGTCGTCTGGCGGAGGATTGACGCTAATCTGTTCTCTGTGCATTCAACTGTTTAGCAGATTGGAACAAAGCTCTTCATCAAGGACCGTGGGATTTCCGTGGTTTCGCATTGATCATGGTTGAGTATGATGGGTTTGCAAACCCGACGTCGATCAGATTGGATAGGATCGAAACTTGGTGTCAGATCCACAAGTTGCCGGATGGGGTTTTGAAGAATGCGAGTTTTGTTGAGAATCTGGCCCGACGTGTGGGGGAGGTCCAAGAAGTGCAAATTAAACTGCCTAGTGGCTTCATTGGCGAGTTCATCAGGGTTCGAGTCAAACTTGATGTGTATAAGAAGCTGACGAGGTTTGTGAGTTTTACGAAAGGGGGGAAAACGGAGTTTTATCAAGTTAAATATGAGAAGCTTCCGATCTTTTGCTATGCATGTGGTCGGATGGGTCACTGGCATGAAGAATGTGGATCTGGGGAGCATGAGGAATCAAATCTTGAGTGGGGTCCTTTCATCCTGGCGTCACGACGAGGCAGAGGGGGAGGCCGTGGGAATGGTGCTGAACGTGTGTTTGAAGGGGACTGGAGCAGAGAGACGCCGGGTCCTCAGCGCAACCGAGGGGGGAAGGAAACTGATGGGCGTGAGCAGTATAGAAGCAAGAGTCAGTTTGATGAGAAGGAGGAGACAGAGCAGGAGGATGATCATGGGATGGGATGTGATGGCCCAGTTTCTGTGTGGCGTCAGAATGCTGAGGACGCGGGAGCCAGCGCTAGTTTGTTGGGGAAGCGTGTCGCGGTTGCTTATGGTTCGCCACCGAAAAGCCTGTTGCCGAGCTGTGATGGAGCTGGGGAGGGTGATGTCCGTGGTGTGGCAGCAATGGTGAACCAGTTTGAGGAGGGGAGGACGGAGGTACTGGAGGGGATCACTAATCAAGATTCGCCTCAGAAATCGAAGAATAAAAAAAAGGCTAAGAGGAGCGTTGGCTCAGGTGTTGCTCGATCATCTTTGCACATATCGGCGGCTTCCGCAGTGGAAGCCGACCGGGCTCAATGAAAATTCTATGTTGGAACTGCCAAGGGCTCAAAAAGCCCGCGGCAGTGAGAGCGCTCCTGGCTTTACAGGGGCGCGTTCAAGCGGATGTGTTGTTTCTCTCTGAAACGCATCTAGCGAGAGAGAAGGCGGAGAGGGTAAAGCAGCGTCTTGGTTTTGATCGGATGGCTATTTCTGAGAGCGACGGTAGGAGTGGAGGACTCCTGATGTTCTGGAAGGATGCTATTGGTGTTTCTTCGCAAGTGGTGCATAAGAATTATATTGACGTTCGGGTAGAGGAAAACAGTGTTGCGGGATGGCGTTTCACTGGCCTTTACGGGGAGCCCAGCGGGGAGAGGAAGCATCTTACATGGGATTATGTTAGGAGTCTCCATGGTAGTGCTGATTTGCCGTGGCTGGTGGCTGGCGATTTCAATGAGATTCTGTTCGGGCATGAGAAGGAGGGGGGCAATGCACGACCACAGCGTTGTATGCAAATGTTTTGTGAATGTCTGGATGAATGTGAATTGAACGACATGGGTTATTCGGGGGATATGTTTACATGGAGACGGGGGCAAATTCGTGAACGCCTGGATCGTAGTGTGTGTAATGAGAAATGGAATTTGATGTTCCCGTTGTCGGAGGTGGTTCATGAGGATTACTCAAAGTCTGATCATCGACCAGTGCTTGTTAATACGGAGCTCAATGTGGGTCTGCAGCGTAGCTTTGCTCGGGGTCAGAAATGTTTTGAGGCGAAATGGCTGTGTGAGCCGGAGGTCGAAGAGGTGGTCAAGAATGCTTGGTTAGCAGCGAAACAGAGGGCCCCGGGTGCTTTTGTGCAGAATACGACGAGTGTTCATGCCGCGCTACACAGCTGGGATCGGGAGGTGTTAAAAGGGCCCCGACGGAATTTGCAGGTTTTGCTACAGGAACTGAATAGAGTGTTGTCTGGCCCGCTGACAGATGAAGCTGCTGTCAAACAAAAGGAGCTACGGTTGCGAGTTGAAAACCTATTGGATCAGGAGGAGTTGTACTGGATCCAGAGAGGTAGAGTGAATTGGTTGAGACATGGGGACCAGAACACTGGATTCTTTCATCGATTTGCCACAGCACGTAAGAAGAAAAATTTTGTGAGGAGATTGAGGACTGAAGCTGGAGATTGGGTGGAGGATGAAACCCAGTTACTTGAGATGGCTGCCGGATACTTTAAGAATTTGTTCAAATCGGAAGTTTCTGAGCCTGATTACGAGGTGATCAACTTGATAGCCCCCAGTGTGTCCCAAGCTATGAATGAGGTGTTGCTAGCACCTTACACAAGGGAGGAGGTAAGGAAAGCTCTGTTTAACATTGGTGATTTAAAGGCTCCGGGGCCGGATGGTCTCCACGCTGTCTTTTACAAGCGCTTCTGGAACATCGTAGGGGATGATTTGGTGGATGAGGTCTTGCAGGCTGTGAATTCCAGGTCCATTCCGAATGGCTGGAATAACACAATGATTGTATTAATCCCGAAGGTTCATGATCCTAAGGTGCTGAGTCAATTCCGACCGATTTCTTTATGTAATGTGGTTTATAAAGTGATCTCAAAGCTCTTAGCAACGCGTTTGAAAGTCTTACTCCCGGATATTATTTCGCCCACGCAGAGTGCTTTTGTACCTGGCCGATTGATCACTGATAATGTGTTAGTCGCCTATGAGTGCTACCATACGATTAAGAAGAAAAGACAAGGGAAGTATGGCTTATGCGCTGTCAAGTTAGACATGCATAAGGCTTACGACCGTGTTGAGTGGTGCTTTCTCCGAGGTGTTCTTCTCTAGATGGGGTTTCATCAGGATTGGGTGGAAATGGTTATGTCTTGCGTCTCTTCGGTGTCGTACCAAGTTCGTCTCAACTCGCAAGAATCCCAGGTGTTTTATCCGACTCGGGGACTTCGCCAAGGGGATCCATTATCTCCCTACTTGTTCCTGTTATGTGCTGAGGGGTTGACTGGTGTGCTTAAGCATGAAGAAACGGTGGGAATTTGGTGGGCATTAAGGTGTGCAGAGCGGCTCCGTCAGTCTCGAACTTATTGTTTGCTGATGATTCTCTTATTTTGATGCGAGCGGATAGGAATAATGCTGTGAGCCTTCGGCGGGGCGCTTAACTCTTATTGTCATGCTTCTGGTCAGCTGGTCAGTGAAGCGAAATCAAGCATTTTCTTTAGCCCGAGTACGTCTGTGGATTCTAGAGCGGAGGTTTGCAGTGTTCTGAATATTCTTACGGAATCTCTCACGGACAAATACTTGGGGCTGCCCACCAGGTGGGAGTTGATCGCTCGGACTGTTTTCAGCACCTCGTTGATAGAGTGAATGGTGTTCTTTCTGGATGGAAGGAGAAGAAACTCTCTTTTGGGGGGAAGGAAGTTTTGCTTAAAGCGGTTGCTCAGGCGATCCCGGCGTACGCTATGTCTGTTTTTAGGCTGCCCACTCGAGTATGTAAAGGGATTACTTCTGCAATGTCCCGATACTGGTGGGGAGATGAAGAGCAGCATAGGCATATGCACTGGTTCGCGTGGTGGAAGCTCTGCGCCCCGAAGAGATGTGGTGGCATGGGTTTCAGGGACATCCAGTGTTTTAACAGAGCGTTGTTGGCGCGACAGTGTTGGCGCCTTTTGTGCGAACCGGAATCATTGTGTGCTACGGTTTTGAGAGCGAAGTATTTCCCATCCGGTGATCTGTTGAATGCTGCTCTTAAGAAGGGAAGCTCTTACACTTGGCAAAGCATGTGGGAAGGTGTTCAGTGTTTTAAGAGGGGACATATTTGGAGGATTGGTGATGGTTCGAGCGTTAACATTTGGAGTGACCCATGGGTTCCTAGCAGCTCGTCCAGGAAGGTTGTTACACGGCGCGGAGGTGTTGTTCTTACTATGGTTAGTGAACTTATTGATATGGAGACTAAATCGTGGGATGAAGACTTAGTGCGCGACATCTTCTGGCCCATTGATGCGCGGCGTATTCTGAACATCCCTTTGGCTGTAGGCATGATGGAAGATTTCATTTCTTGGGGCCTTACAAGATCTGGGATTTTCTCAGTGAAGTCGGCGTATTTTTGTGTGTGGAATGAGAAGTTTGGAGGCAGTCTGGAAGGTCCCTCTGAGCAGCAGAGCATATGGAAGAAACTCTGGTCAACTCAGGTGCCGGCAAATATAAAGGTGTTTGTGTGGCGGGTTCTCAAAGGCGCAATTCCGTGCAAGGGAGTTTTGGCGAACAGGCACATGATTCCTAGCGGCCAGTGTCCTCTCTGCTCCATCGATTGTGAGAGCATCGACCATGCCTTGTTCTTATGTCCGCGAGCGCGTGAAGTCTGGGAGTACTTGGGGATTTGGCCAATGATATCTGCTGTTTGTTTAAACGATCTTGAGGGCTCTTCCTTGCTGGAGGTTCTGCTGCATAGGCCGCCGGAGTCAGCATTGGTTCCCCCGGAGACGACATGGGAGGAGCTCTTATCAGTCGGTGCTTGGTATATTTGGTGGGAGCGCAGGCAAGCGGTCCATGATGCGAAGGTTCAGTCCTCACCTCATTCAGCGCAAGCCATTCTTGCTCTCTGTATCAACTATTCGAGAGCTAAGAAGAAAAGGGGAGGCATTAACCGAGGAGGGTGGAGGAAGCCGCCGGTGGACTTTGTGAAACTAAATATCGATGCTGCCTTTTTTCAGTCCGAAGAGAGGGGAGCTACTGGGGCAGTTTTGCGGGACGAACGAGGCAATTTCATTGCGGCTAGTAATTGTGCTATTGATCATATTGACTCAGCTGGCATGGCGGAAGTGTTTGCTTTAAGGGATGGTTTACTGTTGGCTGGGATGATGGGGTGTAATCGATTGCTGGTGGAGTCTGATTGCATGGAAGTAGTGGAAACAATGAAGAATGGTGGCAATTCTATCGGAGCGGCAGCTGCTGTTTATGAAGAGTGCTCGTTCCTGTGCCGGGGATTCGTCTCGGTTCAGGTTGAGCACTGTCCTCGTGAGGCAAATCAGGTGGCGCATATGTTAGCAGGCCAAGCTGGTAGTCAATGTAATGTGTGGCAGCGAGATCCCCCTGATGTAATCCGAATTCAATTAGCCACTGATGTGAGCGTTATGCCTATTGAATAAAAGCATGCTATGTTGAGTTTCAAAAAAAAAGATTGACTATATGACAATTTCTGGTTGTTAGATAACCTTCTTTGGAACACGAGAATTATTTCGATTCATGCGGAAATTAAAATGGTTCATGTTGAAATTCTGCATAATATCTCGTGTTGAAATTACAAACCACAGGGCCCCAATCCTGGAAGGCAGATTGTGCGCTATAAGAGAAACAATTATACTCATGGCTTGGAGCACGCGATAGACATGACAAGCTGCAGCGAATATACATCCAGCGCGGCTAGGAGAGATGATAGAGACCGAACCCCTCCTGGTGTCACAGTTTACAGGTCGAACTGAATAAAAGAGGATTGCTAAGGCAGACAAGACTCGAGTCTTTGTCTCAGTAGCGAATTCAACAGGTCAGTTGTAAACTTTTGTATTCAGTATGAATTAACATTGCCAACTGAATATTTCCTTACAAATATGCATACATGACACAGGTTACAACTACACGAGCTTACAATACATCAGCTCCATACAACTTCAAAAGTAGTTCATAATGAAGATGACTGAAGACTGAACATGTCACATCTGGACTTCGACTTCATACAACTGACATCAGCAACTGATAATAGAAGCCAATCTGCCGACTCCCGCAACTGAAGCCAATCTGCCGATGCTGGAAGCTGATAACCAAGTAGTCGACATTTCAGATGATGAGAGTGCTTCAGGCAAGACATGCCCTGATCCATCTTTTGGATCTGTAATAGGTCGATGGTAGTTCGTGTTGGGTTTTGGCAGTTTTGGTGCCTAGGTGGTAGTCGTCTTCTTTTGGTTCGTCTATAGGCTGGCGTTCGCTTCTCAGCCTGATCGGGCTGTTTAAGACGATACAAGGATGCTGGTGCCGTCGCCTTGTCTTTTACCTGTCGCTGTGCTTGTTCCCACCGCTTCTTGTACTAGCTACTGAATCCCGGTGACGTTCCCTTGCACAGTTCCAAAAAAGAGATAAACTGCGCATTTGAGGAGACAGTTGTGTACTGGAAATTCTTTGTGCATTTGTGTACTAATTGTGTGTAATTGGTATGGAATTCTTACAGTTTCAGTAGGATTATGTCACTGGAAGTTTACAGGCAAATAAGCCAAACTCTCCAACCAAATGGACTCCTATTAAACAAAAACATATACTGACAATTTCACAGGATATGACCATGTGCCAGATTACTAGTCTATTACAGCAAAATTTGCCAGATTACCAGTCAGCATATTTTAAGATAGCTAGTGTTACCCTTGGTAGGATTCTACTAATTGCATTTGCACCAGTCAAATACAACATCACGATAAATTTGATTGCAACAAAATGCCAGCTTGCAAGGGCAATCATATGGTGCATATCCCTAGATAAAAATTTATAATGCCATACCTCAAGTTCGGACCACAACTAATATACATAGCATAGACAAACTTCTGGGAAAACAAATTCAAAACATCATTTATCTCAAAAAAATAAATTCAAAACATCATGCCAACACATGGAGCCGAGAGCCACCAATGAATTGACCGAGCCGGCCATGCAAAGATCCTAACTGAGCCAGCGAGCGAATTATGCATTTAAGGCTTGGTGGATTAGGCTTTTCAGTAACTTTTCACTAGAAAAAGCTGTAACCAAATCAAACGGTCAGCTTTGGAGTAGCTTTTGCTAACAGTGGCTATGAGCTTTACAGTGTAAATTCAGTTATTTGGAAATATGTCTTTCTCTAGCTTTTTGCAATATGCTAAAATTTCGGAACTCATTTTCTAAAATAATGTAGATGGTTTGGATCAATCTAAAATTATATGTTCACTTTTCCGCAACCACATCAGCTTTTTCAGACAGCTAGTCAATAACAACTTTGTCAAAAGTCACAATCTAACCAAACAGGCGCTTAGTGTCCATTGGCACCTTCATTACTTCACTAGGTAGTGTGAATCTAAGAGCACTGCACTCCGAATCCTTGGTTTCAAAACTCGAGTCAATTTCTTAAAAAGATTCATGTATATATGTAGTGGTAGTTGTCGGCGGAATGGGGCCCAGGGTACCCCTAACCGCCGGCGGAGGCCAACCAGATACCGCAGAGGGTGACGCGTGGCGCTCCGGTCGCTGGGGCCTTGGGCCCCACCCGGGTCGTCGTACGGAGCCCGCGGCCAAACCAGAAGGAATCGTGGGCCTCCGGGAATTCACGGCCCATGCGCTGAGCGAGGACTCGGGGTCCGTCCCCGAGCGCTCGGCGTCCCAGAAGGCGAAGGGCGCGCTCGGGGTCCCCTCCCGAGCGCTCGGCATCTGGGCGGATGCGGGGCCCAGGGAAGCGCTCGGGGTCCGCCCCCCGAGCGCTCTCCCTCGGGCTCCCCCTTCAAGGCGTCCCGAGCGGCCCCCCAGCGGGTGCTCCCCGAGCGCCCGGGGTTGCACAGAGGCGCGTAGAAGACAACTGGCGCCCCTCCTAGCGAAGGAGGTTGCTCGGGACCGAGTGCCCAGGGGATGACGTGTCCTCTGGTGGGGCCCTCGGCCAGGCACGTCGTCCAGCGCCAAGCTTCTCCAGCAAGCCTCCGCCCTGGCGGAGGCATTTAATGCCTGTCATTCCTACGGGGAACCCAAAGCCCTGTGAGGGCATGATGACGACCAGGCCGGGTCCCACCGGTGCAGGCGATAAGCTCTGTGAGCTATCTCCCTCTCTCTCTGAGGGGTGGGCCCGGCCTGACAGATTCTTTGACCGACCAAGCGCGCCGCCTCGCACGCCCTGTCGCTGACAACCTTTTTTACCCCATGGGGGACGCCGCCGCGCGATCAGTTGTGCGGCATGAGAGGCTGACCCATGGGGCCCGCGAGAGAACATCTTACCAACCCAGTCAGAAGAAACCCCGTAAGTCTCCGTCCGCGGGGCCCGCCGAAGGCAAAGGTGTCAGAGCCCCTGCTCCGACACACCGCGAGGCGACAGCCCGGCCGAAAGTCTCAAGTGGGCATTAAATGAAGGTGTGGGCGCTTCCAGTAGCGCCCACGTCGTCTACAGCACAATTATATCTCATGTTCTCCTTTGCCGACCTATGTGGTATTCCCCCGAGTATATAAGGGGAGAGCCTGGTCCATGCAAAGGGTTGGCTGATTTTCCTAGGTTGGATCTCTCTAGGTTTACTCCTTATCAAAGAAGCACCGTTCTTCCTCCGGGCTAGAGCTAGAAGAAGAACAGTGCGCACCCCTGTAACTGATCATACTGGCCATATACACACGTATATACAAAAACAAGCAGGACGTAGGGTATTACACCTCCGGGTGGCCTGAACCTGGATAAATCCCCGTGCCTCCGGCATCAAGCATCATAACCACCCTCACCCTTGAATCGCCACCACCGGCTCATAAGAAGAACTCTATATCGCCCCAGGCCGAACCAACAAGGGGGTCCATTCGGACCACCGCTAGAGACGTTTACTCGTCGACAGCTGGCGCGCCAAGTAGGGGGCGTCTAGAGTTTTTTCGAGCCTGCTCCCATGGCGAATCCCGATCTGCCCCAAGATGATCTGCCTCAAAATGAGGTGAGCTTGGGCGGAAACGAAGCATCGGACGAGTCGGACCCCGCCGGCCTCGACGATCTGCTCAACGACACCGGCGGGGCATCATCGGCTGCTGCCCGCTTTGAGTTCCGGCCACGCGCGCGGGCCTCTGGAGATGTTGCCGGGCCTTCTCGGCCGCCTCCGCCTCGCCGTCGGCTGGACTTCGCGGATACCGGGGAAGGAAACACGCTGCAGGCGGCGCAATACCTCCTCCGGCATCCTCCCGTCCCGGTGCCAGCGGCGTCCCCCGTGGGCCCGTGGCTCCAGGACCTCGCTAACCTGGTCGACACCGCCCGACGCGAAGCGGCGGCCAGGAGCGCCCACGCTTCTTCCGGGCGCGCCGGTGCCCGCACCGTCCCCTCAGCGGCTTCGCCGCCGGTGCCAGCGCGTCTGCCGCGCGCGCCTGCCGGTGGTCGGCGCGACGGATCTCCACCCTCGGTCGCCTCTCCGGCACGGGGGAACCCTCAAGATCTTCGCCACCGCCTCGGTAGGCGCGAAGTGGAGGACGCACGCACCGTCATCGAGCGCCAGCGCGAGCGCGACAGGGCGGACGAGGTCCATTCCTCCTCCGGCCCTGTCGCCGGCCGCGCGCGCTCCCGGGCGCATCACACCGCCCGGCAAGACAAGGAGACCGGCAACCCCCGTTATGGGGCGGGTTGCCAGGCCTTCACACCCGAACTTCGACGCGTCACCTGGCCAAATAAATTTCGCCCAGAGTTGCCGCAGAAGTACGATGGGTCTTTCCACCCTGAGGAGTTCCTCCAGATCTACCCCACCGCGGTGGAGGCCGCTGGAGGCGACGAGAAGGTCATGGCCAACTGGTTTCCGATGGCCCTCAAGGGCTCGGCCCGGTCCTGGCTCATGAATCTCCCCTCAGGATCCATTTCATCCTGGGAGGACCTTTGTCACCAATTCGTGGCGAACTTCCAGGGCACTTTCGAGCGTCCTGGCACGGAGAGCGATCTCCACGCTCTCCGGCAGCGAAAAGGGGGAAACGTTGCGGCACTTCATTCAGCGTTTCAGCCAGGTGCGCAACACCATCCCCAAGATATCTCACCAAGCAGTTATCGTCGCTTTCCGACAAGGAGTCCGCGACGAAAAGATGCTGGAGAAGCTGGGCACCCGGGACGTCCAGTCCACCGCGGACTTGTTCGCTATCGCGGACAAGTGCGCTAAGGCGGCGGAAGCCCGTGCTTGGCATGACCCGCGCCCCGACCAATCGACGGTCGAGGGCGCCGGCCCTTCTCGCTCCTCCGGGAAGCGGGATAGGAAGGGCAAGAAGCGTAAGTCCGAGCCCGTCGCGGCGGCGGAGGCTAAGCCTCGTAAGCCCTCGCGCGGCGGGCCCAGCGGCGGCAAGAAGCCACCCCGAGCTCCTCAGCCGAGTTCGGGTCTGTGGTGTCCCATCCACGAGACCGAGCGGCACGACCTTTCCGAGTGCAGGTCGGTGAAGTTCCTCGCCGAGAGGAACAAGAAGCAGAGGGAGGAGCGCCAGCGCGACGCCGGCGAAGAACCCAGCGGAGGAGGTGACGATCTCGGCTTCCAGGAGCCCGAGGCCGTCGCGTGCATCAACGGGGGCGCCTTTACGCCCACCTCGCGCCGCCAGTTCAAGCTATTGGCGCGCGAGGTGTGCTCGGCAACCCCGAGCGCCAGCGCTTCGCGACCCCTCAAGTGGTCGGAGATCCCGCTCACCTTCGACCGTTCGGACCACCCTGAGAGCATCTCGGGCGTGGGCCGCTTCCCGCTCGTGGTCTCCCCCACCATCTGCAATATCAAGGTAACCCGCATGCTCATCGACGGGGGCGCGGGGCTCAATCTCCTGTCCCCCGAGGTGTTCAATAAAATGCAGGTTCCCCGGGCGGAGCTGCAGCCGACGCTTCCCTTCTTCGGCGTCTCCCCTGGCTACACCACGCCCTTGGGCCAGGTGCCCTTGATGGTCACCTTTGGCACCAAGGACAATTTCCGAACCGAGCGCATCATCTTCGACGTCTCCGAGTTCGAGCTACCCTACAACGGCATCTTGGGGCGCCCCGCGCTCGCCAAGTTCATGATGGCATGCCATTATGCTTACTTGACAGTCAAGATGCCGGGCTCCAGCGGCGCCATCACGGTGCCGGCTGATGTCCGGGGCTCCGTCGCCTGCGCCGAGCAGCTTTTCTCCAAAGTCGCTGCCGCCGGTGACATCCCCGAGCTACCCAAGTCCCCGGGTCCGCCCCCGAGCAAGGTCAGAGTTGTCCCCGATGATTCTGTCCCTGTCAAGGAAGTGGCCCTGGGAGAAGACGCGTCCAAGACCGTCAAGATCGGCGGCCGTCTGGCCGCCAAATAGGAAGGCGCGCTCGTCACTTTCCTCCGGGCAAACGCTGACGTGTTTGCGTGGCAACCGTCCGATATGCCCGGGGTCCCTAGGGAAGTGACTGAGCACCGTCTTGCCGTGCGTCCCGACGCTCGGCCCATCCGGCAGAAGGTGCGCCGCCAAGCACCAGAACGGCAGGAGTTCGTCCGAGAGGAGGTCAACAGGCTCCTCGGGGCCGGTTTCATCCGGGAAGTCCTGCACCCCGAGTGGCTCGCCAACCCCGTCGTCGTGCCCAAGCCGAACGGCAAGCTGAGGATGTGCGTGGACTACACCGACCTCAATAAGGCTTGTCCTAAAGACCCTTTTCCTTTGCCTCGCATCGATCAGATAGTAGATTCCACCGCGGGGTGTGATCTTCTCTGTTTTTTAGATACCTACTCTGGTTATCATCAGATTAGTATGGCGGTAGAGGATGAAGAGAAAACTTCATTTACAACCCCTGCGGGGACCTTTTGCTATGTCCGCATGCCTTTCGGGTTAAAAAACGCTGGCCCGACCTATCAACGGGCCATGCGTATGACTTTGCAGTCGCAGCTGGGTCGCAATGTGGAGGCCTACATCGACGACCTCGTCGTCAAGTCAAGACGCGAGGAGACGCTCATCGAGGATCTCGCCGAGACTTTCAATAGCCTCCGCAGTACTCGTATGAAGCTGAACCCCGAGAAGTGCATCTTCGGGGTCCCATCCGGCAAGCTTCTCGGCTTCTTAGTCTCAAGCAGAGGCATAGAAGCCAACCCCGAGAAGATCCGGGCCATCGACCAGATGCGCCCGCCGGCTCGTCTCAAGGACGTGCAGCGCCTAACGGGCTGCATGGCCGCCTTGGGGCGCTTCATCTCCAAGCTCGGGGAGCGGGGCCTCCCTCTGTTCAAGCTTCTCAAGAAGTCGGGCCACTTCGAGTGGACCCCCCGACGCCGAGCAGGCCCTCGAGGGCCTCAAGAAATATCTCACCTCACCTCCGGTCTTGGTCGCACCGAGACCCGAGGAGCCTTTGCTCCTTTACCTCTCGGTGACGCCCCGGGTGGTGAGTGCAGTCCTCGTGGTCGAGCGGGAGGTCGGGTCCGAGCTCCCGGCGTCCCCCGGCCAAGTAAAGGCGCTCGGGTCCAAGCTCCCGAGCGAGGCCCTCGGGGGCTTGAAGGGAACGCTCGGGTCCGAGCCCCCGAGCGGTTCCGCCCCCGAAGGTACCTTAGGGCCCCGAGCCCCGAGCGACCCCGAGCAACCCGCCTTGCTCGGGAACGAAGCTAGTCGCTCGGGGGCTGGTCCCGGGGAGTCTTCTACTCGGGTGCGCATACAGCAGCATCCCGTGTACTTCATCAGTGAAGTATTGCGGGACGCCAAGACACGCTACCCTCAAGCACAGAAGCTCCTCTACGCGGTGCTCGTCGCGTCGAGGAAGCTTCGGCATTATTTCCAAGCGCACGAGGTCCGGGTGGTTACGGCCTTCCTCCTCGAGCGGATCCTCCGCAACCGGGAGGCCACTGGACGAGTCATCGAGTGGGCCATCGAGCTCGGGGAGTTCAACCTCCGCTTCGTCAGCAACCATGCAATCAAGAGCCGAGCTCTGGCCGACTTTGTCGCCGAGTGGACGCCGGTGCCAGAAGACGAATGCGAGCAACTTCCCTCCGACCCGGGTCAGGGAGGAACCGAGCACTGGACGCTGCACTTCGACGGTTCCCTCACGCTCAAGGGCGCGGGGGCTGGAGTAGTTCTCACCGCTCCGACCGGTGAGACCCTCCAGTACGTCGTGCAGTTACTCTTTCGCGCCACCAACAACATGGCCGAGTACGAAGGCCTCCTTGCAGGGCTGCGCGCCGCCGCATCCCTCGGGATCCGCCGTCTGCTCGTCAAAGGCGACTCCCAGTTAGTCGTCAATCAAGTGTCAAAAGAATACCAGTGTTCGGACCCCCAAATGGCAGCGTACCTGAGCGAAGTCAGGAGGTTGGAACGGCGTTTCGATGGCCTGGAGCTCCAGCACATCCCTCGCCGCTTCAACGACGCCGCCGACATTCTATCGCGACTGGCCTCCTCTCGGGAGCCGGTCCCGGCTGGGACCTTTGAAGAAAGGCTCTCTCGGCCGTCCGTCGAGGCCGCCGACCAAGACGAAGGGGGAACCTCGCGCCCAGGCGAGTCTACCCAGGCGGCACCTTCAGTGGGAAATCCTCCCGTCAGGCCACCGCCGGGTGAGCACCTCGTGCTCACCATCTGTCCTCAGGTCGTCCCTTGGATCTCCGAGATCCGGGCATACCTGAAAGAAAATATCCTTCCCGAAGACGAAGCCGTTGCAGAAAGAATTGCGCGGCAATCAACAAGGTACGCGCTCGTAGATGGGGACCTCTATCGGCGCGGCACCAATGGCATTCTTATGAAGTGCATTTCTTGGGAGGAAGGCCACGATATACTCGTGGACATCCACGAGGGCGAGTGCGGTAGCCATGCATCGTCTCGCACGATGGTCGGTAAAGCCTTTCGGCAAGGATTTTACTGGCCGACAGCCCTCGAGGACGCCTTTGAGCTGGTTCGACGCTGCGAAGCCTGCCAATTCCACGCCAAGCAGATACATCAGCCCGCTCAGGCACTCCAGACCATCCCCCTCTCATGGCCTTTCGCGGTCTGGGGGCTGGATATATTGGGGCCGTTCCCCCGAGCAGTCGGGGGCTACGAGTACCTCTACGTCGCCATCGACAAATTCACCAAATGGACGGAAGCCGAGGCAGTCGTCAAGATCAACAAACAATCGGCGATCAAGTTCATCCGAGGCATCATGAGCCGGTTCGGGGTGCCCAGCCGCATCATCACCGACAACGGCACGCAGTTCACGAGCGACGCTTTCCTCGAGTACTGCCAAGCCCTCGGAACAGAGATTTGCTTCGCCTCTGTCGCACACCCCCGAGCCAACGGGCAGGTTGAGCGTGCGAACGCCCAAGTCCTTCGGGGGCTCAAGACAAGATCTTTCGACAGACTCAAGAAATGCGGCGCTGGCTGGATAGAAGAGCTCCCCGCCGTCCTTTGGTCCATCCGGACGTCCCCCAGTCGGGCGACCGGTGAAACCCCCTTCTTCCTCGTTTACGGGGCAGAAGCGATGCTTCCTTCCGAGCTCGCCTTCCGCTCCCCTCGGGTCGCGGCATACTCGGAGGAAGATCAAGACCGGCGCAGACTCGAAGACATCAACTTCCTCGAAGAGCATAGATGCCGAGCGGCCCTTCGCGCTGCCAGATACCAACAAAGCCTTCGCCGCTACCATGAGCGTCGTGTGAAGCCAAGGTCTCTCGAAGTCGGGGACTTAGTCCTTCGTCGGGCGCAGACGCGGGAAGGCAAGAACAAGCTCTCCCCCATGTGGGAAGGTCCATACCGAGTGACTCGAGTCACTCGGCCAGGCTCGGTGAGGCTCGCTGCCGAAGACGGAATGGAGCTGACCAACTCCTGGAACATCGAGCACCTGCGCAAGTTTTTCCCGTGAATAGCCCGGGTAAGTTTTGCTTTTAGGGCCGGCTCCCCGAGTGCCAAAAGCGAGTCATGGGAAGTGTCGGGTTCGTCACCCCAAGCCCCGGTCGCTCGGTCTGGTTCCCGAACCCCGAGCGCCGGTCCGGCCAAAGGTCACCCAAGTATCCCGCGCGCTCGCGCCCTCGCTCGGGGGCTCCCTTGTATTCCCAGCTATTTACATAGCATTATGGTCTATAAAGATGCCTTTTCCCTTGATATGAATCCCCCATGCGAAGTTTATATTCCTTAATTCAGTGTCAATATCAACGCTTCCTCCATAATTAGCAAAAGCGTGGCTTCCGCGCGGTGCGGGGCTCCCGAGCCCCCATCTCTCGGTGCGAGTAGGTCCCACCGCTCCGAGCCCGAGCAGTCAAGCTTACCCAAATACTTGTTGTCGGGCCGTAAGACGTTCGGGCAATTAGCTGTACCCCGAGCACGTCCGAGTCAGGGCAAATAAGCCCCTGGCCACCGTGCTCCGCTGGTCAGCAAGACCCGAGCGCCACCCAACCTCATGTCAGCCGGATAGCTTCACTCCTCGCGCTCGGGACAGGTCGGTCGACCCGAAAACCCGAGGGCCGCGTTAACAGGCAAACCCCCTTCGGGACCTGTGGAAAACCCCCTTTTTGCTAAGAAAAACCATATAATCATTCGCAAAGTGAGCAGGTTCACCATGATGAAGTTCCCGGGCACCGCCCGCCAGATCAATACCAAGTCACCGGGCGCCAAGTCACCCTGAGGCCCGATCTCTAAGCTAAGCTTCTAAATCGCATTTCTATGATTTCAAAGCTCCCGAGCACTATATATGAACGACTAGTTTTGCCTCGCCAATTTTTCCCAACTGCCTTCTGTGCTCGCGATGGGTTTATACCTGAAGGCAGCGATGAAAGTCACGGGGAGTGCTTCGGGTTGTCCGCTCAAAGCCCTGGTGTCCTGCCTGGTTTCTTAACCCCGGACATCAGCCTGGTAAATAAGCCGCCCAAGTACCCTACGCGCTTTCACACGCGCCCGGCGGTGTCTTCCAGTAGCGTTTCCAGAAGCATAAGGAAGCATTGCCGAGTTAAAATGAAAGTTCTCAAAGTTAGGAAAAATCATGTAGATACAATGATTAACGCAATACATATCAACAGTTAATTGTTGCGATAATTGTCCCGAGCGCAAAAACTTGGGCAAATTCTGCAGGAAAAGTCCGAAGTTGGAGCTCGTCCTCTGGACCCCTGCGGCCCCGAGGGCCCGTCATCCCGAGCCTTGTTCTCAGCCCTCCAAGCGCTCGGGTGCCGGGGGCCTCACGCCAAAGAGGAGCGCTCGGGGGCTGATCCCGAGCTCGGGCAGGAGTCCTTCCAAGTAGCGGCACGTCTAGCTCTCGGGGGCTGGGGGCCTCGGGTCTGTCCCGAGCGCCGTCCTCGGCTGTCCGCGAGCAAGAGCCAGACGCGCCACCAAGGACGAAGGTGGAAGCCGTTCGGAACTATTTTCGAACGGGAAAAGTTGTGAAAGTAAGGCGTCGGAGGCCAAGTCCACGCCCGAAATCACAACTAAAGCGAGGTGTTCGGAGCCAAGTCTGGGCGAAGAACCCGCAAAGACAAAAGCAAAACGCTGCTGGAGCCAAGTCCAGTACAAATGCAATAAAAGGAAAGCAAGGAGCAAAAGGCCTTCCGGCCAGCAGTTCTTTGCACTACAAAAAAGCGCCAATAAAGCACAAGTTCTTACAAAGGGGTTTCTATCCCCCGGACTAAGGATGGCAAAATATAAAACAAAGAAGGAGCTACCCCGAGCGGTCGCCGTCGTCGTCGCCGGCATCCACCTCGCGGACGAAGCGCTGGGCGATCTGGTCGGCCACCTTTCGAATCTCCTTCCGAGTTTCGTCGTCGGCGACCTCGTCATTCCCCTGCGCGGCGGGCTCCAAGGAGAAGCTCGGGTCGCGGCTGCAGTAGCACGCCAAGGTGTGCTCCGCCACCGCGAGCGCCACCTCCTGGCCTTCTTCTTCAAGCCGGCGGGTCATGGCGTCCCCAAGTCCAGCAAGCCGCTCCGCGACCTGTTGGAAGCCCAAGGCGACGCCCCCAGGGGTGTCGGCTTTGAGCCCTTCCGGCAAGTTGACGTCCCCGAGCCCGGCGCTTCGAACGGCCCTCCGAGCCTGAGAGAAGATGTCCCTCATCAGGCGCGTATGCTCCGCGCGTTCGCCAAGCAGCCCGAGGCGGGCCTCCTCCACCTTCTGCCATGCGGCGGCGGCCTCCGAGCTCTCGCGCTTCCTCGCCTCCTCCACCTCCTGGATCTTGGTTTGGAGGGTGCGCTCGGAAGTGCGCGAATCCTCAAGCCGCCCCTCGAGATCTCGGACGCGGCTGCGGAGATCCGCCATCTCCTTGGCAAGCTCTTCACGAGCAGCATCGACGCGGCCCTGGACTTCGGCGTTCAGCTTGTCGGTCGCCTCCTCCAGGTCCCCTTCGCGCTTGGCAAGCACCGCCTCCTTCGTTTCAGTCTCCTTTTCGCGAAGGGCGAGCTGCTCCTCGCGTTGCTGGACGTCGGCGGTCCGCGTTTTCAAGCTCTCCTCGCGCGAAGCCAGCCGGTCTTCGATGTTACCTTCGCGAAGGGTGAGTTGTTCGTCGCGTCGGTCCGCGTCGGCGGTGCGCTTCTCCAGCCGCGCCTCCGCGTCAGCGACGTCCTTCTCCCGCTGCTTCAGGCCCTGCTCGCGCGAGGTTACCTTCGCTTCGATCCGAATGAGGCGGGAGGTTCGCTCATTAAGGAGGTTTTCCTTCTCAATGAGCTCCCTCTTCAGCTCGTGCATGGCTTCCCGCAGGCGATCGACCTCGGCCATGCCCTCCTCGTACTCCCGCTTGGCGATGCGGGAGCGAGCCAAGAAGGACTCCGCCGCCTCCGCAAGCAAGGCCTCCCGATCCTCCAGCGAGGCCTCCTTGTCCGCCAAAGCCGCCTCCTTGGCGGCGAAGTCCTCCTGAAGCTTGTCGATGGCGGCGCGCGCGGCGTCGAACGCGTCGGGGGGGATCACCCGGGATGCTTCGTCGCGCCGCGCAGCGCGCTGCACCCGCGGCAGCAAAGTCAAGGTGGAGCACCCGAGCACCTCCTCCTGAGACTCGGGGCACTCCACCACAATAGAGCCGCCGGCCCCCTTCTCGGGCCGAAAGCTCTCGGCTCCCTCCGCGGGAGCCGTCTCCTGCTCGGGCTCCGCCGCCCGCTCCTCAGCTCCGGCGGCGCCCAGCTCCTGCTCGGGCTCCGCCGCCTGCTCCTCCGCTCCGGCGACGCTCGGCTCCTGCCCAAGTGCCGCCGCCTGTCCCTCGGGCCCGGCAGCACTTGGCCCCTGCTCTTCCTCCGGATCGGCGCCCGGCGCCTCTGCGTCGGCCCCGCGCAGCCTCCGGCGGCCCCTGCGCGGCCGTTTCCGCGCTCGGGGCAGCTTCTTCCCGCGGGACCGCCTCGGCTCTCGGGGCCGGCTCCTCGCTCGGGGTCGGAGTCGCGCTCGGGGCCGGCGGTGCGCTCGGGTTCGGCGCCGCGAAACCGCTCGGGACAGAGGTCCCGCTCAAGGCCGAGGTTTCGCTCGCGGCCGCCTGCGTGCTCGGGGCCTCGCCCGCTCTCGCGTCCCCACCCGCGCTCGGTGCAACCGGAGCGCTCGGGACCGAAAAAGGGCTCGGGGACACTTTGGTCTTCTTCGCCCTGAAAAGCCAACAAAGCCAGGCTCGGGGTCAATTCCCGAGCACAATGCTCAAGCAAAATAAGGCAAAGGTGAGGTCTGTTCTCACCGCCACTTGCCCTTCGGGACAACCGAGTCCGGGTCGGAGGATCCCGGCGGGTTTTTCCTCTTCTGACCGGTGGCGGCGTCCGCGCCGGCCGCCGGCGAGCTCCCAGTCGGCGCGGTCCCAGTGGCTCCTCGCCCCGAGCCGCCGCCTCCATTCCCTGGCGCCTGAGGGTCCGCGGGTGGAGGGGGCGGCGGAGGTGGCGCAGAGGGCCACCGCCCGAACTTGAGGCCGGCGTGGGCAGAGCTGCCCTGCCCAGCGTCTCCCACCGCGGCCGGCTTCGGCGTCTTCTTCTTCTTCGCCGCCGGCGCCTGCGGTGGTGGAGACGGAGGTGGCGGGGCCAGCCCCTTGCCCTTCGGATCGGCGGGGTCGGCAGCAACATCTGCCGCCGGGGCGCTCGCGGCTCTGGCCGCCCGCGCCTGCGCCTCGTCTTCATCTGAGAGGATTCGAATCCCCCCCAGCCGGCGCGCGCGGGCCAGCTCTCGGCGCGGACACGAAGCCGTGCGCATCGCACACCGGCATCATGTCCAGGATACTCTGCCGGTCCGCGTGCACGCAGAGTGGCAGGTCCGGCCGGGCGAGATCGGCCTGCGAAGGATCTTGCTCCCCGAGCAGCACCTTCAGCAACATCGCCACCACGGCGGGGGTCAGGTTTTTGCCAGCGCCGACCTCCGTCCGGCAGAAGTCATCGTCGCCGGTGTACATCCACGCCGGCCGCGCGCGCTCCCGTAGCGGCGCCAGCCGGCGTCGGAGGAAATCGCCGACGACCATGGTGGCCGTCAGCCCCAGCTCCTGAAGTTGGGTGATGCGCGCCACCGCCAAAAACAGCTCCTCGTCGTTCGGGTCCATGTGCTCCCAGGCCTTCGTGTGCTCCGCCGGCGCCTCCGGGATCAGCAGTTCCGTCGCCGGGTCGGTGTTGACATAGCACCACTGCTGGCGCCAGTCGTCCCATTTATTCCGCAACTTCTGCGGAATGTAAGGATCGGCCTCCTTCCCTCCCCGGAGCTGGAAGTTGGCGCTGCCGGTGACCTCCGCTCGGCCGGAGCCCCGCGTCCTCCCGACCGATCGGAGGACGAAGTAATGCCGAAGGAGCGCCACCGACGGCATCACCCCGACGAACATCTCGCAGAGGTGGGCGAAGATCGCCAGCACCACCACGGAGTTGGGGGTGAGATGGAGAAGGTGGACCCCATAATCCTTGAGGACCTCCATGAAGAACGCCGAGAATGGCGGCAGAAGTCCCGCCGCCAGGAAGCTCGTGAAGATCACCGCTTCGTTCGCCCGCGGGTTCGGCGGGTACGTCGCCGCTCGCACCACCGTCGGGTTCGGGCGGCCCTCCGGCACCACGATGCCCCGGACCTTGTCCATCGCCTCCTCGTTGAGGAGGCGGGACTTCTGGAGCACGCTAGGCGAGCTCGGGGTCGGGGAGCCGCTCTGCCGGGTCTTGCGGCGAGTCATTTTGGTGGCGATTTGGTGGCGGAGAAAGCTTTCAGGAGCCGAAAATGGCGGCGGCGGGAGGAAGAAGACGAAGAAAGCGCAAGTACTTTGGGAGACAGAGCGTTTGCGCAAGGAGGCGAAAAGTTCAAAAGTGAGAAGTGGTTTTCTTTTCGAAAAAGAAAACCGCAGAAGATCAACCGCAAGACGGTTTCCAAAAACAATGATGGACTGTCAGTTTACTGCCGTTGGCAGTGAATTTGCAGTCGCGCGAAATCCGGGGCACGCAACCGTCCGGAGCAGCGCGCTTTTCCCGCGCGGGCGTAACCCGAAGCGCCGCGGCCAAGTGGCGCGTGCGGATTGGGTGTCGCTCCCGCTCCGCGCGCGGCGCATTAAAAGCACCCCTCCGCAGGGCGCATCAGAATGGGCCGGCATCTTTTGCTTGGCCCAAGAAGGAAAGGCCTTATCCCCAGTCGCAGCCCTTCGGGCCGTTGCTGGGAGATAAGGCCGGGGGCTACTGTCGGCGGAATGGGGCCCAGGGTACCCCTAACCGCCGGCGGAGGCCAACCAGATACCGCAGAGGGTGACGCGTGGCGCTCCGGTCGCTGGGGCCTTGGGCCCCACCCGGGTCGTCGTACGGAGCCCGCGGCCAAACCAGAAGGAATCGTGGGCCTCCGGGAATTCACGGCCCATGCGCTGAGCGAGGACTCGGGGTCCGTCCCCGAGCGCTCGGCGTCCCAGAAGGCGAAGGGCGCGCTCGGGGTCCCCTCCCGAGCGCTCGGCATCTGGGCGGATGCGGGGCCCAGGGAAGCGCTCGGGGTCCGCCCCCCGAGCGCTCTCCCTCGGGCTCCCCCTTCAAGGCGTCCCGAGCGGCCCCCCCAGCGGGTGCTCCCCGAGCGCCCGGGGTTGCACAGAGGCGCGTAGAAGACAACTGGCGCCCCTCCTAGCGAAGGAGGTTGCTCGGGACCGAGTGCCCAGGGGATGACGTGTCCTCTGGTGGGGCCCTCGGCCAGGCACGTCGTCCAGCGCCAAGCTTCTCCAGCAAGCCTCCGCCCTGGCGGAGGCATTTAATGCCTGTCATTCCTACGGGGAACCCAAAGCCCTGTGAGGGCATGATGACGACCAGGCCGGGTCCCACCGGTGCAGGCGATAAGCTCTGTGAGCTATCTCCCTCTCTCTCTGAGGGGTGGGCCCGGCCTGACAGATTCTTTGACCGACCAAGCGCGCCGCCTCGCACGCCCTGTCGCTGACAACCTTTTTTACCCCATGGGGGACGCCGCCGCGCGATCAGTTGTGCGGCATGAGAGGCTGACCCATGGGGCCCGCGAGAGAACATCTTACCAACCAAGTCAGAAGAAACCCCGTAAGTCTCCGTCCGCGGGGCCCGCCGAAGGCAAAGGTGTCAGAGCCCCTGCTCCGACACACCGCGAGGCGACAGCCCGGCCGAAAGTCTCAAGTGGGCATTAAATGAAGGTGTGGGCGCTTCCAGTAGCGCCCACGTCGTCTACAGCACAATTATATCTCATGTTCTCCTTTGCCGACCTATGTGGTATTCCCCCGAGTATATAAGGGGAGAGCCTGGTCCATGCAAAGGGTTGGCTGATTTTCCTAGGTTGGATCTCTCTAGGTTTACTCCTTATCAAAGAAGCACCGTTCTTCCTCCGGGCTAGAGCTAGAAGAAGAACAGTGCGCACCCCTGTAACTGATCATACTGGCCATATACACACGTATATACAAAAACAAGCAGGACGTAGGGTATTACACCTCCGGGTGGCCTGAACCTGGATAAATCCCCGTGCCTCCGGCATCAAGCATCATAACCACCCTCACCCTTGAATCGCCACCACCGGCTCATAAGAAGAACTCTATATCGCCCCAGGCCGAACCAACAAGGGGGTCCATTCGGACCACCGCTAGAGACGTTTACTCGTCGACAGTAGTGGTACTCGTGAAACATGAGCCATAAGAATAGGCTAGAGAAGTGGTATATATATAGGTTAGTGAAGTTGGTATTTTGTGTCGTCCTAAGAATCAAGGTGGCCTCGAAATCCAGAATCTGTCTCTCAAAAATAAATGCTTATTGAGCAAGTGGTTATTTAAAATGTTAACGGATGAGAGGTATAGAGAAACATCCTCGAGAACAAACATCTAAAGGGTAAACTCCTCACCGCAGCCTGCACCAAACCCGGTGACTCTCAATTTTGGAGTGGGCTTATGAAGGTGAAAGAACATTTCTTACAGTTTGATGCTTTTACTACTAAATGTGGGAACAAAATTTAGTTCTAGGAGGATAAGTGCGCGGGTTGATGGCATAGCACTGAAGGACCAATATCCCGCTCTTTACCATGTTGAAAAAATAAGCCATGATCAAGGAAGTCTTCGGTTCTATACCCCTCAGTATTTCTTTCGGGGAACCATTGTTGAGCCAAAGTTGGTGGCTTGGAATTAGCTCATTGCAAAGCTTGCCTTTCTTAACCTAACAACACGAGAGGGACATATTCAAGTGGAATCTACACAACAATGGTCTTTTTTCGGTCCAATCCATGTATACCGTCCTTGGCGACTTTAATTTCCAATTCCACTCAAAACATTTATAGCATTTAAAAATTCTGCTCAAAATCAAGATCTTTTCATGGTACCTCTGCCGAGGAGTGATTATCACAAAGGATAATTTAGCAAAGCGGCATTGTAATGGTAGCAAACTATGTACATTTTATTGTCACAAGGAAACAATCCAACAACTTTTCTTTAATTGTCATTATGCTCATTTTGCATGGTTAGCGATCTTCATAACTTTTGACATCTCACCACCTAGTAGTATCTCTCATATTTTTGGTAATTGGTTGCATGAAGTAGATAGACCTTTTTGCCCCTTGTTGTCGTGCAAGCATCTATATTATGTTGGTCAATTTGGCTATGTTGAAATGATATTATTTTTTAGAAAAAAAATCATCTGCAGGCTCTTTTCTTATATATCAACTTATTGTGGTCATAGTCACTACTGCAATGACAATCATTAAAGTATGAATAGATGATTATTGGTATTAGAAGGTTGTAGTTGGCTATCAGAGGATTTATGTTTTAGTTTAGATGGTGTTTTAATAACATGATTGATTTTTAATTATATAGTTTGTTGCGTCCTTATATGACTTTTGGTTTAAATAATATAACCATTTTGTAATAATCAAATATGTGCATGTAAAGGCAGGAAAAGTAATCTCTCATTATCTTCAAGTTTGAGTTTGATTTCGTTATAATCAGATTGTGCGTATCTTTAAATATAGAGGCTAAAAGAGTAGTCTTTCTTATTATTAAAAGAAGATCAAGTTCGAGTTGTCCCGTCAGCGACGTACCTGGCAACAAACACTCGAACAACTTACGCACATGAGCAACTGTACCCATACTCATAGTTGACGATTTGTTTCCGACAAACTCTGCATGACTCCACATATCTTGCATGCATCCAACAGGAACAACAACGTGTTTGGTTTGGTTTCTTGCACGAGGCCCGCCTAGGGAAATATTTCATTTTCGTATGCGAATCTTTTTGTACAAAAGATCCACGGCCTTGACTCACCCTTGATCCACACAATTAAAACATGAGACCATCCATCGACAGCATCGTCATCTACCTCTACCTTGTTGCACCTACCCTACGCTCCATCTCCAATGGCCTCCTCCTCCGACCGCCTCCGCGACCTCAAGGCCTTCGACGACACCAAGGCCGGCGTCAAAGGCCTCGTCGATGCAGGCGTCACCACCGTTCCACCCATCTTCCACCACCCGCCGGAATCCCTCTCCCTCCACGCATCGCCTAATCATGCCCAGCACTTCACCATCCCCGTCATCGACCTCGCCGGCGTGACGACACCGTCCCGGCGAGCTGAGCTGGTCCGCGAGGTGAAGGCGGCCGCGGAGACGGTGGGCTTCTTCCAGGTGGTCAACCATGGCGTGCCGGAGGCGGCCATGTCGGAGATGCTCGCCGCGGTGCGGAGCTTCAACGAGGAGCCAGCGGAGGCGCGGCGAGCCTACTACACGAGGGACACTGGGAGGCGCGTCAGGTTCAACTCCAACTTCCACCTGTTCCAGCCGGCAGCGGCGGCCCACTGGCGCGACACCCTCTTCCTGGAGATGACGCCGACGGGGCCGGCGCCCGAGGAGATCCCGCCGGCGTGCAGAAGCATCGCGCCGGAGTACACGCGGTTGGTGCAGAGGCTGGGCGGCACGCTGCTGGAGCTGCTGTCGGAGGCGCTGGGTCTCCACCGCGGATACCTGGAGCAGGAGGCCATGTGCCTGGATGGGCTCAACGTCGCCGGCCACTACTACCCGGCGTGCCCGGAGCCGCACCGCACCCTGGGCACCCCCAGGCACTCCGACCCGACCTTCCTGACGGTGGTCCTCCAGGACGGCGTCGGCGGCCTCCAGGTGCTTGTCGAGGAGGAGCAGTGGGTGGACGTGCCCGCCGTGGCCGGCGCGCTGGTGGTGAACATCGGCGATTTCCTGCAGCTCATGTCCAACGACAGGTTCAAGAGCGTGGAGCATCGTGTCCTGGCCAACAGCGTCGGGCCTCGGGTCTCGGTAGCCTGCTTCTTCCGGACGCATGGCGCCGCCGCGTCCACGAAGATGTACCGGCCAATCATCCTCGACGGCGACGTGAGCCCTCCGCGGTACAGGAGCACGACGGTGGAGGAGCTGATGCGCCACTACAGGGACAAGGGCCTCGACGGCAGCTCTACGCTCCGACACTTCAGGCTCTGACATGATTCTTATCCAACCCAAATGAATTCCGTTCCATGTCCCGTGTTCGGATTTGTATCCTAGCAATGCAAGATGCAATCTTTTTCTCCAGCGGCTGAATTGTGGATGCCATACGTATGGATTGGTACTAAACATTCAGTACATGAACTGGAAAATCAGCAACCAAATGGGCATTACTTGAACTGTTGACCACAGCCAAATTTAACTTATTCACAGCGACGAGACAACAGTGGGGAGTGGAACTGAACTGACTTAAGAGTACGTTTTAACCTGACGACTGATGGCTGATGACTTTCTTCAGCATCTGCCATGGCATGAGTGTTATGTACAGACACAGACAGATAATTCTGCAGACTGACTGAGCTAACCATCCACTAAGGGTCTGCGTTGCCCATGATGACCTCCTCACCAGAGTCGTAGCCTTCGGCGTCACTCAGCTCCTCGTCGCTTGGCTCATCCTCCTCCTCCTCCTCCAGAGACGCGCCTGCATCTTCAGGCTTCGCGTATCTCTCGCAATATTCTGAACAGATATTTGGAATGTACGTTGTTAAGCAGACATGATGATCTGAAGACCACAACATATGCTATCTACTACCATGAATTAATCCACTCGGATAGAATAGAGGTGCTGAACAGTTAAAACCTTTCACTTTCTGGTCATAGGCGTTCTTGTCGCGCATCATCAGCGCAGCAGCATCACCATTCAACGGGTCCGAGGGGTTAGGATACAGAAGAAGCTGAGGGAGAAACACTTCAAAGATATTCACAAGGTCTGCAGGAAAACAGCAAGTGTGGTGCATCAGTTAGTAAAAACTAACAGTTGATAGGGTTGCGTAAAACGACTACTAGTGTTGATATCAGTTACCAAACATAGGGCTCCAGGTCTGGTTGATGACATCCAAGCAAACAGAACCGGACCTGAACAAATCAGAAAACGATGATGAAACCACGCACTCCACGGAATAATTTCACCAGTGAAAAACCAGCTTACATCTCATCGACATTTGGGTGATATATCTTGTTGGTGAACCCAATGGAAGGGGATTTGTAAGGGTAAGCTTCTGTCAGTTCAACCCTGACCCTCCATACACCACCCTGGTAAATACCTGCAGGAACATGCAATCGAAAGGTCAGGCGCCACCACATGGACTCATATGCCCAACTTTCTGTTACAGCTTATTTGTACTTCTGGTAACTGATAAGAGTATCGGGTCTAGAAAGAAGCTTGACAATTAAGTTTGTTCATCTTATTTTAACCGTACCAAACTATCCATATTGTTCAAGTGCTTGTGCCTTGCATATAATGTATGCCAATGCACCATCATTTCCTTCCACTAGCAAGAAATAAGAGTTAGGAAGACTCTCTGACCAAGGGCTTAACCTTAAGTACTAAAGGTAATAAACAAATCGGGGGAAATAGTGAAAGGACTTAACACAAGGATTAATGTAGAAGTTTGACAGCTGACCAGACAAGCACTACTCCAGTATTCTAACATCATAAGAATTAGTGAAAGCCTGACAGCATCAACACCAAAGGGCATGCATGCTTTTGGGTCAAAATTGTCTTTCAGCAACTTGTTAGTTGGCCAGACTATTGTGATGTGGATGAAGCACCTACCTATTTACGGAGATTAATAAGTCCATGTTCAATCATTCGACTGGACAGAACATGGAGTACAAATGTATGTATATCTACCTAAAATGGCGTTGTTTTCTTGCAAAATGATGTATTGTTGTTACTAGTAAACAATCTTTCAAGCTTTGACAGAATCATTTTTTCTACGGAAAGATTTATAGAATCATGTTGATTTTGCCCTCTTGTCTTTCCTATCCTTGTGGCCAAAGGAGGAACAACATCACATATCATATCCACTCTTTAAAAGAAATTCCATTTCTCCTCACAGTGACATAAACAAGCAATAACATTTTGTACCAACCCTGTCAACGTAATATCTGAGTGATGCTTTGTGGAAGTAAAATTCTGGATTTTTCCTTAGAAAGAAAGGGAAAAGAAGCTAGATGCAACAGAACATCTTTCTTCTATAGGTTTTGGTTCTACCTCCTTTAGGTGAAGAGTCACAGAAAAAAGACTCTCTCAATTTTATTTTATTTGTAGTTTCTGAAACAAGGGGAGGAGTCTCAGTTTATTTCATCCTCCTCTGTGTTATCTCTCAAGGACCACCATTCCTCTTACTGTTAGGAAGGAGGTTTTCTTGAGGGACTTGAAATAGGTACAGACTTCATTAGGAACACATCAGGATTCAGGATGGAAAAAAACTACATCATTATGTAATCTCCACCAAATAAAAGGAAGCAGTACATGGGACAGGATGGGATGGGATGGTAGGAGAGGAGATCTCTATAGCAAACAGATATGAGTAGAAGATGACATGACATACTGTCGTTAGGCCCATGGAAATGGACGTAGAACTCTTGCATCCCATCGTTGATCATCTCCACCTTGTAATCACTCATCATCCTGAACGAAAGAAAAGGATTCTCAAACTATAAGCAACAGCTGAAACAAAACAAAAAAGTCAAAAGCAACTGCGTGCAGAAGCAAGGAAATATGCTGCGATGAATAGAAGAAGAGGCGGTGAGGGATTCACAGCTTCATGAGATCCATTTCTCTTCTCTTGCTTGGGGAAGACATGATTCCTTAGTTCTTCTTCCTCTATCTCTCCTGTTTGTGTTTGGGGTTTCTTTCCAAGAACCAGGTGGTATGGGTAGCACAGGAGTAGAGGAGAGAAGAGAAGAGAGGAGTGGTAGAAGGGGTAATCAAATCTCTCGCATAAATATAATAATTCTTGATTTATGAGTCCTCCCATAAAAGGTTACGTACACAAACAGACAGAGTACTGGTAGCTATCTAGCAGGGCACCTAGCTCAAGGAACACTCTTTCAGTTCAGAGAATAATCAAGACAGTTTATCATGGAAACAAAATCGTAGAGATGTGGAGTATGATGTATGCAAGTGATTATATATGCAACTTTTCTGTGGAAAAATGAAGCAACTTATTGATGAAACTAGTAGATGATAAAATGATGGATTAATTATCGCATGACAAGGACCCAAACTTTTATATATTTTAGCAGCTGCCGGTTAATACATGGAATGGAATGGATGGGTTGCTCGTTGGGTGGACGACCGAGTTTCTATCATACACAATTCATTCAATGAGATTCCATGCTTTTCAGATGTGACCACTTCACCTCTTGCAGTCAATGAATGAGATTCCGTCCTAATCTTTTCGTCCACATCCACAGCAGGTAAGGACCAAATGACTAGAATTATAATTATAATGAGTACCGGCAGCTACCATTTGGATGGGGCACTGCCACGTTTGCCGCCATCATCAAATCACCAGCCACGCTCCTCCTGACTCTAGATTACTACTCCCTCTTTTAATAGTTAGTTACTGTATGGTGGTCGTCCTACAACATAATTTTATCAACGGCATATTGTGTTACGATATGCACTTTGATATTCTTTTACGATTTATAGCAACATAATACAATAGAACCTGTACGCTCACATGACTGCCAAATTAGGTTGGCAACAAGTGAAGGATGCGCTCAAGCTTGCAGAAAACCAGAGTTACAGAAGGAAGAAAACATGGAGCGTTGCCCATAACAAAGATATGGAGTATAGACTTGAGTTACTCCATCGCTGGAAATCTTTCAGGAGACTCATTCGCCAACAATCTTGTAATAATAACAGCCGCAATATTGTCTGTGTTAATTACAGAAATAAGGCATCACTTGCCACTATACCTTTGATTATTGCTAATCTACGGATATTATCTACATGATTCCAGAGCTCTGTACAGTCGAATGTAATATAATAAGAATTATAGGGATATGGGGAAATAATGATCACATTGGGGGCGTTCATACATCACACCCCCAATTTGGTGCTTCTAAAGGATACTAATTATAATCTGTACCGTGACTACAGAGAATGGATGAATCCACCGCGACGCGAATGACCTCCTGCCGTGTGCTCTTCCCAACCCAGCCGGCAGCCATAAAAAGAGCTTCGAGATCTTACACCAACCTATGAGTATGACTATAAAATGGAATAATTTACAAGGCCCAGCTGGGGGAGTGGAAAGAAAGGAAAACCTATATGACCATTTACAACATTCTATCCTAGATCCGGAGGCTACCATCTTCTGCTCTTGGAGAGAATTCAGCTCTTCAAGAATTGGAACGCAGGGTTCTCAAGGAGTTCTTGCGGTGGAATGACATTCTGGAATTCCTTGGCGTCCATAGAGTTGGCTATCTCCTCCAGTGACAAGGGCATGCTGCAAAGGGAATTCAAAACCAAGATCCTTAGGCATATTCTATTTCCAGCACAACTTTTACTTTTCAAAAGAGAACATTCCTTCAGTGTGTACCTTATTTCTTCATCTAGTAAATAGGTACTGTCCGAAGTGCCCTGGCTAGATCCTTCGTTCATCAATGTTCTCATCTCAATAAGGACCTATAATCAAGGAATGTGTCAATTCTGAACCTCGAACCCCTGTATGCCTTCATCTCAGCCATTCAACTTCTGATTGAATGGCTTTGCACATGATATAGGAAACCATATTGTTCATTTGAAGTTAATTCCCAGCAGGGAAATGTGCACGATTATCCCTGTGAATTTATATGAATCAAAATCATAGATTTGGTGCTTACCTCTTCAGATACACTTTCAGTATTATATTTGTCATCCCAATACTGTGTGCATATCTTGTAAAGCTGCTGGACACTCAATATCTGCATAATAGCAAAGATAATTCGATGTTTAACTACTTTTCTGGAAGATGCATGTAGCTGGTGTGCACGCGTGTGTTTTGGGATGAGGGATCTTACTGGGCAGAGATCATTGATTATTTCATCATATGATATCCTGAATTTTTTGAAAATGACCTGCAGCATACCACAAAATATATAGTATTACAAACAAAGAACCCCAAGTAGGATGGTGAGACCTAATATGGCACAATTTTCATCAAGGTTGTGGCAGTTCGCCTGTGAAGGCTACCATAGTAAACAGCAAAGCGGCACAGCCTTTGACTGCAAACTAATCAAGAACTCAACTTTTCCCCGGTGTGTGATTCAAATTGAGTCAAATGTTCCACAAATTTTGTTGTTTGAAGAACTAATGGATGTTTTTGAGCTAACTAGCACAGTGTCCCGTGCAATTGCATGGGAAACATCTTTAATCATCTTTAATTTTTGGATTTGTATGTGATATTAGATCAATATAGAAAATTAAAGTTTAGATAACGAGCCGGCTGGCCAGTCGTTGTACTGAGCTGGTGTGTTGTTTATACATGATTATTAGATCACGTGGAATTAAAGTTTGGATCATGGCCGGTATGTTTTTTATACGTGATTATTAGATCACGTAGAATTAAAGTTCGGATCGTGATTAGCTAATTATCTATATGTGCTATTAGATCAGTAGGTGGAGTTAAGGTTCATATCACCAGTCATTTAAATCAGTACGCAAACTTAAAGCTTAGGTAGCTTTTCCATAAGGAGTAAAATTATGAATGTTTATGGGTTGAGGGCTATTAATAGTTAAGATACACCAAATCAATGATGTATAATGTTTAGATACGGTTATGATGATCTATCGGTTGTGACCTATTAATACGAAGGTTCCACCAAATCAATGGCTGGATGACGTTTAAGTGCGGTCATAAAAAATCTATCAGTTGTAATGTGTTTAGGTATAATTATGAAGATTTATTGGCTATGATCAGTTTAGGTACAGTTATGATGATCTATCTGTTTAGGTATAATTATGATGATCCATCGTCTATGATCTATTTAGATACAGTTATAATGATCCATCGGCAATGATCTGTTTAGGTACAGTTATGAACATCTATCGGTTGTGATCTATTTAGGTATGATTATGAAAATCTATTGTTTTGTGGTTCACTAATAATAAAATGATCCACTAGATAATGGTCGGATATTTTTTTTGTGAGATTTTCTAACGTGCCTATCTTTTTTCTGGTGGCCCCGTCATGTACTTTTAATATATAATAGATGACAAAAATCCATACAAAAATAAAAAGCACATGTTGAAGTTTGTAGTTACATACCAGGAGACCAACAGCCTGGGATATGTGCTTAAGTTCATCCCATGCAGGTCCTGCGTACTGTTTGTTTCCTCGGTTAGGTATAAAGTAAAGAAAAAGCAAAGATAAAATATCAGTACTGTTAGTTTCCTCGGTTAGGTATAAAGTAAAGAAAAAGCAAAGATAAGATATCAGTACTGGTGTTACACTGTAATTTTATTTGGCAGGAGCGTTACACTATAATTACAATGGAATGCCTTTTTACAGCAAAACAGTAAAACTATGCAAGATTTTTTTTGGCCATACAAGACAATCATCTGTCATGTTGCTAACAAGCGCGCTGATGTAATTGAACACAGCATAGAGTTTTCCCATATAAATAAAAAGTAAAAGAATTTTTTTTGGGGATAAAAGTTAAAGACTACGATGTTGCTTCGAAGCATTTAGTAAAGTACATGAGAGAAAGATCATACTACAAAGTGCACGTCTCTAGAAAGAATAGCAAAATCACATATTTATGTTACCTCTGGCTTGGTTTGTGTGCACCATGCCTCCAGTTCTTGCAGTCCTTGTTTCACATATTCTCCATTGCTGAAAGAGCAGCACTCCCGCCGTACGAGAAGACTAGAACATAGTACCAGGAGAGGGGAGGGGATTAGGAACTGGGGAAAAAGATGGCAGGCTAAAGTCCAGACACAACAGAAGTTACCTATTGAAGAGTTGAGCATTGATGAATGAGAAAATCTGTGTAAAAATCTTCCGAGAAAAAATGCTTGGGACCTGAAATTTAGCATAATGATCAGAAGTCGTAATGCCATGCAGCCATATGCAATGCAGGTAATAAGGATGTTAACTTACACAATTTTGTTGCAAGGTTTTCAACAGATCATTCAAATGGTTGACTATCGCTTGCCAATAGCTATCTTGATCTGTTATCAGACCAGCTTTTGCAGTTCGTGGTGCCTTGAGTATCAATGGATGCAGGAAGTAGAATTAGACTAGCAACAATAAAGTATTTCCAAAATTGAGTGCAGGTACAAATTAACATAAAACTTCAACATAAAAATGATAGCCTAATCAGCAACCAAGAGATACTCATAGAAAAGAGGTACTCATGGTAGAAAGAGCATTATATTTTCTGCTCATTTTGCTTGCAAAGGGTTCAAGTGTTATGCCAAGTTGCCAACTGAAAGGAGCTAGCAACAATTGACCAGCTTATGTTAAAATCAACTTAGTATTCCAGTGTTGCTACTTGCAACAGTAGCTTGTGCATCAAGATTGCTGAGATGTCTCGTATTTATTCTAAAACTCATATTGATCATGCAAGAATCCTCTAAAGTATGAAATCATATTTAACCTGAGGACTTGTGATAGATGGAGTAACCTGAATAACAAGTGAGAGTACTGAAGATATTTCTCTCTTCACGTTGTCACGGATCATTCCATATAAGCCTTCCACAAAAGCTGTAAGCTGTTGCTTAAAAAGAAATGCAGGATACTTGCCCTCAACCTGGCGCACAAGATCCATATCAACAGTAATGCTTGAAGCACGGAATACCTGTGGACCATATAAAACAAAGGGAAAAAGAAATGAGTCCAGATAATCTCTTCCAAATAGCCCATCCCAGAATTTTGACAATTTACAAAATTTGTAAGTTAACTTGAACAGATATAGAATTATGGTTCAAAAGTTGATCTTCTATCTTTATCGATTCTTCTACAATTCCTCCCTATCTCTTACTTCAAACTGCTCCCTCCAGCCACAAATTACTGTCATCACGGGAGACATGTGGCCAAGTTTTTTTTCTAATCTTTGACTAATGATATCATTTTAAGTATTTATATTTTTCAAAATTATGAGTAGATTCATCTCATCATGAAAATATTTATACAATGTTATAATTGTATAGCCTACACAAATATACTCTCACATAAAGTTAGAGACCAATGGTCCAAGATGCATCTTAGGGACTGTGGAAAGTAAAAAATATCGATAATTATTGACTAGACAGAATAGCAGCCAATGATTTCTTTCATCTAAGCTCTAATTCCTCTAAATATCAAGTAAATCATCAGCAATGTATATGAATCTGACTAAAATTTTGTAACTTGCTATCGCTTCAAACCAGTCTTTTTTAAGGAGAAATCTTCATTGGGTCTTAGTGATATGTTATGTTTACCAAGCGCATCTTCCCAAATTACTCCCTTATCCAAAATTCTTCTGTTTCCAGACATGATGAACAGATCTGCATGACCCATAAGATTGGTGCTTCTAATCCTTAATTTCACAATACTGTTTTCAAACAATTTCTTAATACTTGTGGTAGCAGCTTGTTCTATATAATAATTTTCAGATTCAAGCTCAGAGGGTAGGAGCCTAGGAAGGGTACTTCTACAACTACTGGTATGTGTCCATGCTTGAATGCTAAAATGCTAAATACATCATTGTACAACATACCATCCTCCCAAGGAATGATGTCTGAGTCTGTGTTCTTTTCAGTGGTGTTGTTACAGATGAGCCAGCAGGCTTCAGACTCTTTTGTAGTATAATCAATAAAGATGATGAATTTGATAGCCAGTATGCAAGATCGGCGTTGCTGTCTTGTTTCTGTGATACACATTGTGTAAAATTTACAAGGACAACAGAAATTTAGTATATTAAACAAACAGGACAGGATCACACTATGATTAAGGTGACTAAATAAATCGTTGAATCAAAATCAACACAGGAAACCATTAAGGGCTTGGAAAACTAGAAAAAAATACCTGCATTGCTGAACCAAAAATCTGAATAAGGCGATCAAAAATATTTGTTTTTTCTGCCTCAAAAGTTCTCCAGTGAAGAAGGCATTTGTATATGGTTATTGCAGCAACTGGCTTTCCTTCACTAAATCCAATATTTTCAACAACACAGTTTATCAGTACTTCAACACTCTCCTGTAAGGAAAAAGGTAGAACCAATCATAGTTTAATTTATTTTCTATAACTTTACTAAATGCTTCTAACAAATGAATATCAGCCGAGGTAAATATACTTGATGCCTTTCAATATAAGATCTTCTTCCGTATTCCATAGGTGTGCTGTGAGGTGTCTGGAGAGATGATTCCATTAGGTTCAACCATGAAAACAAAATCTAACGAGTCATGAACAAGCAGTATAAGATGCTCCAGACCTGTTCGTCTCCATGTAGGCTGCCGTTAGCCAAGCTCTGCACAGTTGCAAACACTCAGAAGCATAAGAATATGGATAGGCCAAGTCCGACCCTATTACTAAAACGAACCTTCTCAACAATGGCAGAAAAAGGTATACAGGCAGCAAATAGCTGTGTGAGTATGTGCGCATAGAGAGAGAGAGAGAGAGTTTACAGATTTTCGATGCATGTTAAGCAAAGGCATATTCTCAGGTCTTGCTTTCATAGCCTGTTGTCGGAGAACATTGTTTTCTGCTTCCGCACTAGTCAACTTTTCTCGAAGGCTGGTCATGGAAATGATTACAATCATTTAGTGTAAGATAACTTGACTAATAAAGGATAGAAGCATTTATCAACATTAACAAATTTGTATTAGAGACAACATGAAAGAACCTTTGCATTGTGTTCTTTAGTTCATTTATCTGTGATTCTGCATCAGTAGCTTTCTTAAGCCACTCTTCCCTGACTTTCTCCGTTTCTTCAAACTTCTGTTCCGTTTCCTGAATTTTTGTCTCAAGAGAGGCCACCAGTTCCTGTAAGTTAAAAGAGTATCATATTGTTACTCTGTTGGGGTTATGAAAAATTATTGGATAATACATGTATTCATGTCATGTTATACACACACTTCTATGGATTGGCCATTTAATAGCAAAGGACATCAGCGTGTGGGTTACTAAAAGTTGAAACCAAGCAGTTCTTTTATTTCGAATATTGAAGCTACTACATTATTCTAAATCTAATATATTCACATAACATATTATTTGCAGATTGCAAAACAATTGACTGATATTCATCCTCATTTTTGTTTCACATAGATATCCAGACAAGGACGCGGGGAGGATCATTGATTCATTAGTACCTATGAAGACACAAAAGTTTCCGTGCTATATTATTTTTCTTTTATCACATCTTCGTTTGTATTTGTTCAAATATGACATTAATACCTTGAGCCTCTCATTTTCAGCAGTAAGCTCATTGACTAGAGTTGCATTAACACGGATTTCTGGCATCAAAGCAGCTTTCTCTGATGCTGCCTTGGCGGTTTCCTGTTCCCTTTTAACGACTCTTGTGTGTCCTTGAATTGCAATTGCAACTCCTGCAACTGTAATTGGAGCTTCTTATTTTCTTGCGTCTTGGCTTCTTCCATATCGGCCTGCAAGTACGAAAATACGCATAGAAAATTATAAAATCATCAAAAGTTTCCTTTGTAATGTTATGAGAGCATGATGCTCCGCTGTCACACTAGCATTAGCTACAAGATACTTGTAAATGTGCCAACTGTCCACATGATAATTGCAAGGTTTTCTTATTGCTGTCCAATCATTTTCCTCTTCTTGTGTCATGTACTACAAGATAGTTTAATTTACATGACACAATACAGAAATTTAGCAATCTAGTGCACAGAGGCCTAAATCATCAGGTTATAGAAAGTTATATGCAATCTTAAGAGGCATTTTCATGATTACAATAGGTAACACCTTTTTTCGCAGAGGAGACAGCTCACCACCAAGAAAAGAATCTTCGTCATTGTACATAGAACATACAGGTATACAACCATTTTATAGAATTGTCTGGCAATTCAGAAAATAAAATAGGCCCATAAAAATGTTTCCCTGAGACATTTTTTGAGATAGCGTGGCATTGAAATGATGATTCTATGTGAAGAGATGTCTAGTTTGTGCGAAAAGATAGAAAAGGTTATGTTACTCCTCTAGCAAAGTGTGGCATTTACTCCTCTAGACATTTGCACCATACTTAAACAACATTTTTATTAAACACAGTGGCCATGCTTAGTGTGGTAGTTTACCCTGATGCGTTTCTCCAGCTGTAAGCGCCAAGTAAGCTCCTCAACTTCCTTCTCTAGTTTACTCTTGGCAGCCTGTAGAGCACCAGTATCCTTTGCAGCCTGAAAGTAATGAAAAAGTGGCCAAGCACCAAATAAATCAAAATGGTTCTCGATATTCTAATCAATTAGAATAATACTGAACCCAATGATATGCTTTGCTTGCTGATTCAGAGAAACACAAATGTGCGACCATGGTAGTCGGGGGTGCCCTGATAAAAATAAAAAATTTTCGAAGGAAGATAAAAAAAGGTTGAAACAACACAAGTTTGCGGTCGCGTTACAGCCATGGTGGTAAAAAATATATTCACCTCGTGGTCTTGCCATTTGAACTTGTTTGTGAGATTTGGGCTTTATGAGCCGGCAAGTGCACGCAATGGTTACCCACACGGAGGCGGACGAGGTCTTCTCCAGGATCCGCCTCATCTCACTCCGCCCAGCGGATGATGGCTCCGAGCAGGAGAAGCCGGACTCGTTCACCTGGATCCGGCGGTGAGAGGCGAGGTTGCAGGACTAGGCATGGTGATCTCTGGGAAGAAGAAAAAGAAAGAAGGCAGCCAGCTGCCCAGCCCATCTCTCGCTAATCAGGCTCCCCCCTTCCCCTCTCGGCCCACCACTGAACTGCCCCCAAATCCCTAACCCTAATCCCCTCACCGCCGGCCGCCAAACGGGCCCCATGCCTTGCGCTGGTACTGTGGTCGATGTCTGCACCTCCACGCGCCTTACTCCTCCTCTCCGCGCTGCTCTTACTCCCGCACTGGCGCAGCTCCGCCATCTTGCGTGCGTCTTCCCCAAGCAACGCCCTGACGCCACAAACCCCAAGCGCAGCAGGAGCACTTCCTTCGCCGCGGTCACCGCAACGCCGAAGTCATCCGCCCGGGTATCACCTCGATGTCACACACAGCGCCTCCAGTGCCCACCCACCGACCTCGCCGACTATAAAAGCCTGCCCGAGACTCCCCTCCGTGCCAACTCTTCACACGCCCTAGCCTCCTCTGCTCTCCTCAAACTCTTCTGCATCACCGCATCACCGTCCTGTACACTGCAGCCCCGCCGGCATCACCTTCGTCTCCGGCGAGGTAAAACCCGAGCCGCCCCTCCCATGGCCAATCACAAATCCCATAGTATGCCCACATCTCTTTGAAAAAATGGAATCCTCACCTCTTCTAGAGCCTCCTACTGCCCTCCGCTGCCGCCGGCAAGGCTCTCTGGCGTCGATATTAGCCTTGCCGCGGCCGTTGGACCGCCTACTCTGTTTTCTCCCCCAAAACCGAGTCGATTTGGAATCGAGCCGAGGCTGCCAGCCGAGCCGTACCCCTTCGGTCAGCTAAAAATCTCCACAGGCCGGCTTATTTCCTTCCCAGGCCGGCTAAAATACCTAAGGCCCTGTTTGGGAAATTGGTATTATTTTACACTTGTAAAGATTTTACCCCTGTAATTTACTTGTCCCAACAAAACCCTTGTATACAAGGGTAATTAATTACCCTTGTAAATTGGTGTTTGGATAAAGGCTTGTAAATTTAAACAAGTATTCAGATTTTGAACATGTGACACCAATTTACAAGGGTAATTAATTCCATCAAGAACATCCGGAGCAAGGGAAGGGCTGAACCCAAATTCATGAAGGAGAAAAGGTCAATCCGTTGACCTACACCTCACGCTTCCTCCCCAAAATGCAAGGATTAGAACAATGAAGACCACAGATCTTGCCCAAGACCCAGCCCAAGCAACATTCCCTCAGAATCCCACAGAATGAGCAGCAAAAATCTGGAGCCATGGCCTGAAGAGCCAGCACAAGCAAGCCTTGCTGCTTGCTAAGTGCCAACCAAGCAACTAACTGCTGCTACTACATACATACCCATTGGTGAAGAGCAGGCCGAGGCAGAAGCTCCCAACGCAGAGCAAGAGGACCCATCTCCTTGCCACGGCCCCCTCCCCTCCCCCTCTCCTCCAGCTCATGGCCGCCGTCGCTGCCGCAGTGCCGCGCTATCACCAGCTCAGCTCAGCTCAGCTCAGCTTGGGGAGGGACGCTGGCTCTCGGGGAAGGGGGGACGTCGGGGTGGCCGGCGCTCGGGAGGACGTGCTCGGGGAGGCGCTTGCGGCGTGGCCGGCGCTCGAGACAACCAGATCCCGGAGGAGGTCGGGCGGGACGGGCCGGGCGGACCTTGGGCGGAGATCTGGCGGGACGAGGTCGTCGGAGGGTGGGGAGGAACGGCTCGGGATGAGCTTGGGAGGGGAGGAGATGAGCTCGGGCGGCGGCTCAGAGATGAACGGCCGCGGGATGAGCTTGGGGAGGCGGCGCTCGGCAGGCGGGGCGAGGAAGCGGGGCTCGGCGGTCTCCTTCCTCGCGCGCAGGCGGCGGACTTCCTCGCGCGCGGCGGCGGCCTTCCTCGCGCGGCGGCGGTCGCCTTCCTCGCGTGGCCGGCGTCGCCTTTCTCGCGGCGGCGGCCCGATCTCGGTGGCGAGCAGTGGCTCGATGTTTCTCGGAATAAAAAACGGACCAGCGGAGCAGTGTGTTTTTTTTATGGGTGTAAATGGGAAAACGACGGAAACGGGCCGGCCCAATACCGAGAATCCAAACAGTGTTTTTCGGCCCGGTCGTTTTTTTTTCGTGGGCTGTAAATTATAGGGGTATTTGGGCCAATACCAGGCTTCCAAACAGGGCCTAAATGGGCCAAGCCTAGTAACCTTAAGGACCTAACCTATTTCGGGCCGGCCCAACAATACATGGGCCAAGCCCCATTGCTATTCAACCCACAAGCCCACCTCGGATCAAAACCTCAGCCCGTCACTATTCAATCAGCCCGACCCATTTAGGAACCTTTAACGGGCTGGTACTGTTCACCAATCCAATAGGTTTTCCTTAGCGGGTTCAGTACTGTTCATTGACCTGCCCTGTGATGAACAATAATCTACCTATTACTTTTCGCTAAATCCCTAAACACAAAATATAACTATTTTAATCGTCTCAACTTCCTAGTTCCATTTTCCATACCATTTGACCTAAATCCTACTAATAAATACCCTAAACCCCTAAAACCCTTCTTTTTCTATTTATAGTCTTATGTTTGAATAATTTACATTTTGCTCTCAGTTCGCATTTGTTGAGCCTAGACTTATTAATGTTTGGATCTTTTTGGAAATAGGACACGGTAGCAACGATTCAATGTTTAAAAAGGATTCGGAAGGTGAATATTTCCCGGAAGAGAAAGATCGAATTGACTCCGGGGCAGGAGGCAAGTCACATTCCTTGTTCATGTTGATTCCACATACCTGATATTTTATATATTATTAGTTTAATTAATTAATTCTTGCATGCTATTTAATTGTCGTAGTAATTTTGGAATGACATGATTGCTTAATTAACGCCTACCACCGAAAAGCCTTTGTTAACTTTGTAGGCTATATTGACCTGAAACCATAGAACAAATTATATCAGTATCTTTCACCGTCATTAAAGGCTAGGTTGGACTATGTCTAGAAAATATTGATAACCCTAGTCAATATACAGGAGGATGTGGTTTTAGAATCAAATTGCTGACGGTTTGGGACAGAGAAGATGAGACCCTTCATCTATTGATTGTATATCCATACCCCTTCTATAGAGTAAGGGTGGATTACCTTACTTAGGGCATATAAAGACAAGACCCTTGTGCTAAGTGATAAATACAAAACCTGCTCAACCACATGTTTGACTTGTCAAACCTGGCTTGGTAGTCTACTATATCCACTGGACATCTATATAAATGGCTTATTGTTCCTGTTCTCTAGAAGGCTAGCAGAAGCAATTGAGTGAAAAGCCTCGAATCAGGAATCACAACAGGAATACACTCAAATCCTGGATCACAAAGTTTGCACCTGGCCTAGTCGGCTCCTGGGAGAGCGAGTGACCTTGTGTTCTTATGTAGAAACTTTAAAAGATAGAGCAGATAAAAAGCCTTGTTACCTTACCTCCATCGACACACCAATGAGAGTGTGTACAACTGCAATGACTATAGGAGGTGTAGGTATCGTGTGGGTAAAGTTGAGCAACTCTATAGAGTTAAACCAAATGGTATTCGAATATGCCGTGCTTTTGGTTTATGAAGTTGTGTTTAGAGGTGATTTCTCAATACAAGGCATGAGTAGAATTTTGCTGATAGTTAATCAAATATAAGATGACCCGACATGGTTAACGGAGTATAAAAGCTTTACAGTTCAAATGTTTGAATAAATGAATCTTAAATACTAAGTTGGAGATTAGAGTTATGCATCCACCAAAAGATATAAAATCCTATACATTTCCTTTAAGAATCCCTGCATGGTAGTTAATTAGGCAATTTCCCAATGTGGCTTGCAGAGTACTCCGTGTGCTCATTACTGCACCAACAATTTAAGAGAATGAGCAAGGTGAAGACCTAAAATTGATGCGTTAGGGTTATGACCGCACTAAAGCCTTTCCTGTGGGTTTTCCTTAGATCTTTTGTATGTAGGTAAAGTTTTTGAGCTTTGAAGCCCATTATATGTTGCAAAGCGGTCAATAGGCTATATTTGACTCAACTAATCCTTCTTTGTTGCTCGTGAGCAGGGTGATACTCTTTATGTCCGTAATTGTAAATCTAGGTCGTTGCTGGAATTATGACGGCCCCATTTGGAAAAAGAATAGGATATACCCTATTTGGAAATTCATAGGGTATACCCTGTTTGGCAAATGGGGTCGTGACACTAGGGCTCCCATTTAAATAGATGGCATGAGACATCCTCTGTCGAGCATGGGCGGGTGAGATGTTTGGCGACATCCTCCACCAACTAGGAGAAATTATTGGACGGTGGATCAAGGATTGACAGGTTATTCGATGATATAAAGGATTTTTCTCACCAAGAATCTAACATTGTTGAAGCTTGATTCAAGGGCAGGAAGTCAAGACGAGTTTTACAAGAAGGGCTCTTACCATTTTTAGTTGCCTAAGTTCTCTTCTAGCCATCCTTCCTCTCCAAGCGCACTGAGTTGTGATTGTGGCCTTCATCAGCCTCACGTACCGTGAACGCGCTAAATGACAGCGGCATTGACTCTGCAAGGGATCAAATCGCATTATAGTGCCTACAATAAGATCATTATACTAAGTCAACACTCTTATGATTGCTGTAAGAGAAAATTTCTTAATAAAACTTAAGCGTGGATGAATTTGACAAGATAGCTAAAATAGAAAAGGAAATGGTATTGTAGTAGGTATGATAAAATCACACTATATTTCTGACATTAGCCTCTTGTTACCATGAAAAACACAAATATTTCTAGTACTTATTGCAATCATGGATACTATCAGCTCATTCCACTATGGTGAAAACATGTTAGGTTTGTTTATGCAAATAGACAATATATCAAATTTTAGTGCTAGGCAAATAAAAATGGCAGCTTCAATTTGTCACAAGTGTCTGATATATGAAGAAAATTTGCACGGTAATAACATTATATCCTGGGAATTTTATTATATAAACATCCCAAACAACAAAAATTTGGGATTTATAACTTTTCACAGCATTTTTGTCCAAATATTTGGTGGATGACTAAAACTGTCTACTATGATGGAACTAAACATGAACCCTTGGAAATACCTGAATAATCGCTGCCGCTTTTGTTTGCTGGCAAAAACGGAGTTTGCTGCGAGCAGCCATACCACGTAGACCAGATTGGATAGTAGTTGAAGCAGAACAGATATCTCTATATTTTTTTCTTTCATGGTGCATACGGTAGCAGGTCTGAATTTTCAAAGAAGCTGCCTCTCTACGAAGATTTTCATAACACCTTCTTGCAATTGTTCCTTCAGAAATTAAAGTATAGAAGTCACTCTCTCTGCTAAAAGCAGGTTTCATGGGAAAAAGAGTAGAGTAACAAAAGTTTTCATTAAAATGCAAAGAGAGATATGTACCCCTGCATACTGCCTGGAGTTGTGTAGCACATATTTGCATTTGGATGTATTTTTTGCGAGCCAGAAATGACCGAAGTTTCGTTTGTATTTTTTTAGCAGAGAGTCCCAAAACCTCGGTTCTTAGAGCATCTAACTCAGCCATTTGACCAGCACGAAGAAACACTTTCGTTTTCCCTATCTGTAAATTCGAAATCAGAAAGTGAGGTCGATACAGGAATAATAAAACAATATATCAGTGTTTGACATTATGACTTGTCAAACTTAGATTCACCTTGCAGTTTGGGATTGCTATACATTTGGAGTATCTGTTAGCAAGCAATTTTGTTGGGGGTATATGGGTCACTAATCCTAAAAATTCTCACACAAATCCAAGGAAAATTAAGAGATCTACAGCACCATAAACATACCTCTATTTAACACTATCTATTCATTTTTATCAATCATGCCTAATCTTGGGGGCTCCTATTGTGATACTAATTACTTTAAGATTGGCAAATTAATAACGGGTTCAAGAAACAGAATAAATTAACAACATAAAAGCATTACTATGTCTTCTAATAATTACCTGATAGCCTACAAGATTGGCTTTCTCAAGAAGCATTTTCGTAGCAGTAATTTCATCATGACTGCCAAGGGAACACATTAGTGTTTGCAACGTATTGAACAGAAACAATAAAACACTCAAATAAACTGTAAGTTTACCTTCGACCCAGAACTTTGGGTTGCAGAATACCAAATCGATTAACAAATTCATAAAATGATCGCCTAGTTGGGTATCCTAAACAGCTTATCCTTATTGCCTCTAAGACTCCCTGTTTAGAAAGATAGATGACATCTCACAACTCAAATGACTAGCTCTTGTAGGATTACGAAGCTAATTTCTTATAAAATTAATTGTAAAGGAGATGTAGGAGCAATAGTCAAATGTAGATTATATTGTATTTTTTCTGCCCTGCACATCAATTTGTAAATTTGCATCTTTTTTGTTAATAACATTTTCAACAATCAAATTGAATTATTAGTCCATACAAATTATGCTTTTAGGCTTTGGGCAAAGTATTTATGAAATTAAAAAGCTGATGAAACGTACTCCCTCCGTACAGAAATATAAGGCGCATGATTTTTCAAGATTTATCTTTGATCAACAATTAGTCTAACAATATATGAATTATGTGAACCCTTAGATTTGTATTTCAAAACACTTTCCAACGGTATCAATTTTGTATCACATAATCTACATAATGTTAGACTAAATGTTAGTCAAAGATAAATCTTGGAAAACACGTGTGTCTTATATTTTCGGACAGAGAGAGTACATATTCTATGCATTTAAGCCAACAGAGCTTGAACAAAAGGAACAACATTGGTTAAGGAACCGCACAGAAAGCTTGGTCTGCATGTTTAATGAACAAAAATAAAGAGAATAAGTCTCACCCCACAACGAAGCTGCTGGAGAACATTTCTGTTCTCAAATATTTCTGGCTTGAGAACATTATTGGGTTTTATGCAGCGGATGTAGTGTGGTTCTGTTGCACTCAGCGTTTCTAGCAGAGATTGTAGTTGTTGCTGCAATATCATGCCAAAATAAATACATACAAAAATATGAAGGAAATAGAGCAAGTGTTTTACCTTGAAACTTGAGCCTATTGAAGAAAACTTTGTGGACTTCGTTGATTCTTCACAAGGTGGGAAAAGACTTGAAACAAATGAACATTTTGAAGCATTTAATAAGATTTGATGTTCATTTACAGCATAATCTATGTTTTTATCCAAGAAAAGATCTGTTTGATAAGTGACCTGCAACAGAAAGAGATATACATTGACTGTGCACATCTTAATTGCATAAATAGCCTGTTTACATGAAGAACCGACTGACTAGCAAGCGCAATAAGCTAATGACTCCTGACTAGATAGATGGATCATGTGTCACATGTTTGCTCAGAGGATCAATGATTATTAACTAACTTTGGGCCAAAAGACTTAAAGCATGCATATGCAGTAACGCACAAAAGGTTGGCTCTGTTACTGGGTGATAAAAAAAGATTACTCAACAATTGAAGCCATCCCTTGTCCCTCTATTTCTTTCGCTATCCTAGCATATCACTTAGGAAGTATTTTATTGCAGTGCTGATTTAAGCAAAAGCTATTAGTAGATCAGTAGGCCTGGCCACATTCCAGACAATCTAACATGGAGCCTTTTAGTGCTCAAATTAACCACACATGTTTTACCAAGGTGTAGCACATTAGCACATGCCTGCTATTTTCTTTAGCTGGCTAAATACTTGTCCCTATATGTGAAATATCAACCGATCTACAGTTGTCAATTATTAAGAAAATACATAATATTCTGGTCAAACCAAGCCTTGTATACCTGTGGACAGAATTCTATCGGTATTCACATACTAGAAGTTAGCTACAATAATCAGCTTGACTAATAAAAAGTTGGAACTACAAAGGAGCTAATTATCATTTGCTCTGTCGTATGTGCAAATGTAAAGGTGCTAGATGGGCACATTGAACATGATCTTATGCAGTAAGTAGCCTATATGTATCACAATTACATGTCAATCACATATGGTTTCCAGTGTGGGCAGATGACCCATTACCACTCTAAAATAATATAAGCAGAAAACATAAAATTTAATATTTACATGTAGATCAGGAATATGTTACCTACATTTCCAGCATAATGATGAATAGTGAAATCAGATCGTGAAAATTTGGGTTTGCTGAAGTGCAGATTGTCCTTAAACTTTTGATATAGCTTCTCAGCAAATGTTTCATGGGTTGAATTCCGCAACATGCTGACGCATAACAGGAAATATTGTTATTATTGTGTGTGTGTGTGGTGTGGGCAGAGGTGGGGGGAGGGGGTATTCTAGCGATATGTTTACAGTTAATTGTATATACCATGTCTCATCCAGCAGAGCAATTATCCCCCCTGGTTTCTGCATTAAATGAAATAGGAAATAAGATTACATAACATGACCAAACCCAGAATAAATTGGTTACGACAATATATCATGGCTAAACAATGTATCAAACTAATAAAAATGCAAGAATGAAATCAAGTAGGCAACAAATATATACACATGTCATGCACAAAAATAATTTTGTGCTTAAGTATGCAATGGATATAAATGACGGAAAGAAACAGAAGGCAAACTGCTAATCTGGAATGCAAATATGGCATGTGCAGCAGACATTATGGCCGACAATTATTGGCATCCCAATATATAGGGTATACACACTTACTGGCTAATGAGTAATACCAGCACATCTAATTCATCACCTCCCAATGATCTAGTAATGTACTCCAAATGGGGAATGCAGATGTATGAAGATCTTGTTCAAGAATTGCCACTGTTTGTTAACGTGCATCAAATTGATCATAAGGACGACACTGTAACCAGAATCAAATTTCCTTACCTTTTCGATGAGATCAAGAATTTCTTGGTTGTCTACAAATTGTATGTAACTCCAATCAATTTCTTCTTTCGTATATTCTTCTTGTTCCATCTTGAAAACATGCTGTTCATGGGACATATGTTGGTTAGAAAAGGACTCTATGTTAAACTCGTTGGATGACCTTAAAAACAAGATGTGAAACTTGTCGGCAAAGGAGATTCCATTTTATAACCTGATTAAAATGTTGCTGGAGCTTCTCATTAGTTAGATTGATACAAAATTGCTCAAAGCTGCAAACAATCAAATGTCAGCATGTGATAGTTACCTTCTTTCAAACCTAACACATAAGCAGATGGTTACGCATGCAGAAGTTGCGATGTCATCTACTATCGGTTAAGAGCATTCGTAATCTCCAACACTAAGTGCCTTCTCAAGATTTCATCTTAGAAGGCGGGAATTTCCCAACACGCCGTTGCATTTTAATTGATTTATATGATACCCCCTGTGTTGTATTTTGAATATAGGCAACACATATTTTGCTACCGGCTGCACTCAACCCCTTATATTTGATACTTCTACCATATAGTATGATTAATTTTCATACGATCCATACTTATACCAGATAAGCGGAGCTTACCCAAGCTCAAGTGCCTAGGTGTATCATGCATGAATGGTAATGTCCATCTACCAGACTTCCATATGTGACTTCTATAAGTATACAAACTTAAATAGTAGATTAAATGCAAAAGCATACCAGTGAAGCACCTGTTTGTCTTGAAACTTTCAAAACCATATATGTCTAGCACACCAATCAAAATCTTTGATTCTGGATCTTGACCAATTGAACTATTGATTTTGTTTACAAGCCTGCAACAGTGGAAAACACAATACTCAAATGTAGTACAGTATACAGAAGCACAAAAAGGACTTTCCAAAAATGACGGTTTCCAAACTTACCAATCAAACAAACGCGAGTAAACAATCCTAGCCAAGGCATCTCTACTAAGAGCTGCAGCTCGTGGATCTAAATTTTTTGTGATACTCTCCCCACGTGTTGCCATAACACGCTTGCACAAAGATTCCTGAAGACCATGTTCATCACACCTGTAGAATGTTGCCAGTGCATATTCATATAAGGGATGCAAAAAGGGAACATTGAGTAAATTTTAAAAATAAAATGATGAATAAATAAATACATGAAAAGCTCAGCTGCTGTCTTAAGATGGAACTGAGATTTCTCATCTTTGGGTACAGAAGAATCTGCTTCACTTCCTTCTGAAAACTCTACGTTTCCCAAATGAAGAATAGCAGCTACAACTCTGAATATTGCATCCTTCAAGGAATGTCAAGTTGCATGTAAAAAGACTGTTCCTCTGCTCGTGAATACTAAATTGATTGCTGGGAAAACCTTGGTCATACCTGTTCATCAGAACTAATACCCACAATACCCATAGCTCTTCTGGTTTCCAGGTATTCTTTAGAGTCATCCATCCCATTAAGCTCAATGCAATTAGACTGGTTGAGATAGTGAAATGATCTGGCCTCTCCCAATTTATATTTCTTTATGTCCTGATAGTCATATGCACATATCAAAGCTATAGATAAATACATTACATATGTTGTCAAGTAGAACACTCAAATTTACAATGGGTTATACAATGTGAAACATCAAAAGGTGCATGCAGCGAATTAATAACAATGTTTTTTATATTAAGATAATTTATAGTTTCTACTCAACATCGTAAAGACTTAGCTCCACCTATCAGTGTTCTGCAAAACCACTACTTTGAAAATCTAGCATCTCAGGTAGACAATTTACTTTCGAGGAATGTATGAGGAACTATATCTTTTTTTGAATTGATTATGATTAAGCCTATTTTACAGATTCCAGATGCAAAGTTTATCCAGGGAAGACGTACAATATATATTTCAGCTTGCAGCAGTTAGCCTCTTTATGAGTGAATGCCTAGAGTTGCAAATTTCTTAAGTTTATACAATGCGGAATAGGCTACTTTTCAGAGACTTTTTTTATTGGGTATTATAGAATTTTATTGTACACCAGTTGTAAAGAAATCTAAGTTGAACAAAACGTAGTAGTTCCAAAGAAAAAGTGATTCCAATAAAATTTTAGAAAAAGATCATAGCGAACAGGCTCTTACTTCAGGTGGTGCAGCACACAACATGTAAAAGCAGTGATAGTTCCTTTCTGGGTCAGATATTTGACAAACACGTGACCTTTCCAGAAGATAAGTTCTTATGGCTGCTCCTGAAATCTTCCCATTATCATCAAACTGAATCTCAACAAATTTGCCAAAACGACTGGAAAATCAAGAAAAGGTAAGGTGTAAGGCTAAATTGCTATGAAGATATATCCTGAAGTTGTGTAAGTAAATTAGTAACCACCCGAAAAGTGAAGGAGGATGCATAACATTTACATTCATTACCTTGAATTATTATTCCTGACAGTTTTTTGCATTGCCAAATGCCTCAAGAACAGGATTGGACTGTGTCAGATAAGTAGGCATATTAGAAAATCATGTCAAAGATATATTACTATTGTTTAACCCTAAAAAGAGAACATATTTCATAGTTTGGTTGGTATATATTTCCCAGTAAAGTGAAGTGCCTGAGGTACTAACCAATCCAAAATGATTTTATTTTAATCCAGGGGACCACTTATTATGGTGCTTAGGTTGCCAATAGTGCTTGTGCTACCACCAAAAGAACGATGCGAGGTGCCACTGAAAAACGCACCTCCAGGATTTGTTGTTGCACTGACCTTCCTTCAGCTTGAGCTTTACCACCCATAAAAGCGAGATACTGCATAAGACTTTTAGTGCTTTCTGTCTTGCCAGCTCCACTCTCTCCACTTACTAATATTGCTTGGCTGATACGATCGTTGATCATAAGTCTAGGCAGAAGAAACATAGGGTGCTTCATCATGATTCATATGTGAGATGTTAAAAAAATTGTTATGTGAGAAAAACACACCTATATGCACGGTCAGTTATAGCAAATGGGTGGGGACTCAGCTCACCAAATTCTGCTCCTTTGTATATACCCATCATGTGGTTGTTATAGAGGTGAGGAAGTCTTTGAAATGGATTCACAGCTATTAAAATATTCCCAGTATAAGTCTGGAAGAACAATTTAATCCATTAGAGAAAGCTGCAAGAACATGAATAAGATCACCAAAAAAAGAGCAAACTCCTATCAAATAGAAACAATAACAAACTAGTATTTCTCGGACACTGATGTTCACATCTATCATATTGGATCAAGAGGGCATTATGAATCACCAAATGCCCGCAATTTATTGGAATTCATCTTTCAAGCTTGAAGTAGAACCATTTGTCTAAAAGAAGACTACTTATATATATTTCTGCAAAATAAAATATTAGACACTTAAGATCTATATAGAGTATTTAGCACAATACTCGTATTTATTTAGTTTTGGAATTAGTTATTGACAATGCCTCGCGTTCCTAATCCTGTACTACTAAGCACAAGATAGTCTATGAGGGAGGTATAAAATGTGCATGTATTGTTGTTGTCATCTCTCAAGAAAAAAAAGTGTATTTGATGCAAGCTTCATGATCGAATGCCACTAGTTCATGAAAGACATAGCATAAAATGCCTCCAACTAAATGGTAAGCGTATTTAGGTGATGTGTTGAGAGACTCAACTTACATATATTTCATTGAGCGCATATCTAGACTTGAGGTTTTGGAGCACTCCTGGTTCGTGTAAATAGGCTAGCCTAGTCATATCCTCCACGCCACCACGTGGGGATTCTGTGTCCTTGGGATAGGCATTTGAGACATTAACGGTGGCCTTCTTTCCAGAGGTGCAGTTTACGACTAGATCATCCCCATTGATCTCTTCCACCAAGCCATCCATCCAGGCTTCATCTGGGTCTTCAATCCAGACATGAGAGCCCACGACAAAGCGGCTTTTGGATGCCTACAACACAAAATGGGTGAAAGATGTGATTTTTGCTGATGCAGGAACAGTAGAAACATCTAATCCCTCAATCAATTACGAAATGATAGGGTTCCTCCTTTGCATCACAAGAGCAATGTTGTTCAGAAACTCAAACATGATAGGCAATTAGGCATGCATGTCATGCTGATGCATCGTAGTAGAAATGTTCCAAAAAGGCGGAGATCATGATAAGGAGTGAGACTGGCGCATTGCTCGAATAAAGAATCAATGATCATTGATCGTATTTGGGCATTTCAGAACAATTGGAGCACGCATGCAATGTGGCAATTAAAGAATCAATTTTGATCTCGGGGAGGAAATTAAAGAAGAGAAATGGGAGAGTACCATTGCACGCGGCAGATGTAATGATCAGAGTGATACGGTTGGTGGCATCAACTCCGTCCCATGGTGCGGTGCTATGCGATGCCGAGCAGCGGCGGCACTACCACCGCATGCCCTCTCTAGCACGACGACGATATGAGCGAGCAAGCTAGCTTGGTAGAATCCAATCCACGAGGTCGTCAATGAGGTCGACGTGGTGGTGGTGAGATTTGATCAGGGTGCTTGCATACGGTGTTTACTATTTTTAGTAGCGAAATTGAAGAGGAAGGAAGTGATGGTGGAGGCCGCGGGCACGCAGCAACGAGCCAACAACGTGAGGCCAGAGGTGGTTCCTTCTCAAAAACCAAACCAAACACCTCTCTCTCTCACACTCTCTCTCTCTGCATGTGGTGCGCTAACTAATTATAGGGTTGGGCCGTGCCAATGGACCTGCATACCGCCTTGTATTTGTTAGGGCTGATTACTATTATCATCTATATTTTATTACAAGGCTCCGTTTTTATTTCCTACCTCCACCCTACAAAACGTATACAGATCATGCAACCTCGTTTGATCAAATACATCCAACAGCTCATATTGGTTTGATAGTCTGTCACCTAATTTGACGGCTATATGATTGATAATTACTCGTCATTTTCATTCACTTAAAGTTGATAGATAATTACCCACTATTGTTACCACCCTCTGAATTTGGAGCCTATCTTCAATGGTAAAACTATCCACCATTGTCATTACCCCTCTCTCTCCCGAATCCGCATCGCGCATGGCCATCGTGCCTGCGTCGCCCTTCGGCCGCCCACAGTGAGCAATGGCCGTCCCCACCACGCATGGCTGCCCACCGCGCTCTAGCTACCTACCCCGTGTGGCTGTCGCGCTTGCGCCACACTCTGGCCACCCGCTGCATCCATGCATGCAACTACCGCTCGCCATGCGTGGTGGTTAGGATTGGACACCTTAGCCGCCCGTGGCACTCTAGGTTGACCCGGCACCGTCATGCGGAGGCGACCGAAGAAGTGAGCCGGCCCACGGTGCAGGAGAAAAGAAAAAAGGAAGTGGACCGGCCTGGTGGACCAAAGTAGGTCATGCACCGACGGCCCACTTGGCCATGCGCACGCGCGCTTAGGCTAGACGGAATTTGGCCCAGTTCCAGATATTTTACAGAAAAGCTCTTGGATTTATTGAATAATATAGGTGAATTTTCATGTGTACTAAAATCTTACGCAGAACCCCCTATTGTTATCAGAACACAAAGACACATTTTCCAGTAGAACATAGCCTTGGGAATTCAGATTTTGGGTCTCTTCTTGCATTTGGAGCATGCCTATACATATTGTGAAAACATGCATTGCACGTGTTCAGTTACTAGTTAGAAAAAAGTCAGACTTTTACTCTAAAATTAGCCTATTCGCCTTAAACTAAAAAGTAGTTTGACTTTTACTATGAACCCCCTGCTATTATCAAAATTAGCATATTCACCCGAAATTAGCCTATTATTTCAACATTTAAAAGATCTTACAAAATGAGATCTACATGTCATCTTCTTCTATCTTTTCTTTACTATAACGGTCCACGTGTCATTAAGGCATCCCCTTTTTCCTGCGTGTAATTCTTATCCTCCATCTTTTAGTGAGCGCATTGTCATCGCCATTTTATAAAGATTTTTCTTAAGTATATATTTATGAGGAAGATAAGGGAGAAGGGAAGAGGATGGCATGCATGACACATTGTATAAAGACATTACAAATATGAATTTATGAGTAATTGCCACGCCATCTTCATGATGTTATATGCCACAGTGTCAAATCACCTACAATTTTGTTACGTTATCATCCACATAGGCAAAACCACCTACAAAAACCCTATAGGGGGTTATTTGTGCCGGTCTTCATACTTCAGTGTGCAATTGACCCTTTTTGTTTACGGGTTATTTGGCTGGATAGGCTAATTCTAGCGTGGAAATCAAAATTTTCTATATTATTATGCAGTTTCTGCATAGTGACCTTTTAGCTTTTGAAAGAAGCAAGGACCACAGGAGGAGTCTTTGTTGTGTGTTGCAAGGATAAAACCCAATTACTGGCAAGGGGGCTCTGCTTCGACGACATTCATTCCACTTCCTGAAAGTCAAGAGCCGAGGAAGAAAATATAAAGGAGAAATAAGAAGTCAAAGGTCAAGGTTAAACTTAAGTTTAGTCAATGGACTAAGCTCTCAAACCTCATAGACCAAGTCTATGGACCAAAATACATTTTCTATCCCTACCTCTCTCATCCCACCAAGGGCATGGAGGGTCTTTTGTCCCCCACCCTTGGACTATAAAGGCACCCAGTGGGTCATTTGTAACCATCTCACTCAAAAAAAACTCTCATCCCCTCTAGGCGCGATGAGTTTCTTCGGGGAGATCTCTCTCGAGGTCGACGACTCGATCCCTCGACTCGAGAGAACTCTAAGCTAAGGCTTGTCCGCTTCCCAACAACTCCGTCCTTAACACGGATCCGAGGAGCTTAAGTCACGCTCCTCAATGGGATTACGACTCGTCGAGGCTGAACCCGGTTAAAAACATTATCGCCTCACTTGTGTTAGTGCTCAACACCCAACAATGCGGTCGTTGTTCACGTCCCTTTACTTACACAATGCTTTTGATAATTGACACCTGCTCGATATGCACTCTCTCTCTCTAAGTCATTTTTGACAATGACGTAGAAGATGTATTTTGTTTCACACGCTTATATTTGTTGTATAGGTTGTTGTGTGTTATATATAGGATTTTTTTTAAATTTTTGGTACCTCAAGTATTGTCACGGTTTAATTGCACCCTCAACTCTCAATATCAGTGCAAATAACCCCCTATACCACGGTGGTTTTGGCCTATGTGGCATCAGACCCATGTCCTCGTAGGCATAGATGAGCTGACCCAGCAAGCACCTTGCAAATCATGTGTCATGTCCCCCCACCAAAAACAAAAACAAATTGTCACAAAACCTGATTGGTCCCACTTGTCAACCCCTTGCCTTTCTTCTTCTCTTCTTCTCCTTCCTCCTCTCTCTCTCCCTTCGTTGTTAGATCCACGACCAAGGCTATCTTTGAGGAGCCTCGAGGTGGTGAACCTCATGGCCTGGCTAGTTGTCGCGCTCACTGCTTGCCATCACAACGGACATCCCTCTTTTCTCTATGGAAGATCATCGAAGCCAAAGAGGTCAAGGTTCCCCACCCCTATGGGAGACAATCCTTGGTGCCAAAACATGCACACCACTCCTCCTTGTGTGCTCATTGGTGGCTATAATTGGGAGGCCAAAGGGAGGAGAATAGAGAGAAGAGGGAGAAGAGAGAGAAAGGAGAAAAAAAGGAGGTTTGAAGTTTTTTGTCTCCGACATGTGGGTGTACTGCCCAATGAAGATAAGGTGGCAAATACTGATGGTGTGACAAGCATGCCATACAAAACCACACAGGAAACCAATATTCAGACCTAATTAAATGGCTTTGATAATTGAAGGTGCACAATAAATGGTATTGAAGTTATGGGTGTAAATTAAACCAAGACAATAGTTGAGGGACCAAAAAATAGACCTTTTCCTTATATCTATAATTTTGTTCTCATAGGTCACTGCTACAGATACCCCTATCACAGACGGGTGGTAAAATGTAGGCTTCTATCTGTGATGAAGTCATCACAGGCGGATGGATAACCGTCAATGATACGACTCATCACTGACGGGTCTCCAATAAAGCTCGTCTGTGATATGCCTCATCACAGACAGGGTTTCATAGAAGACCTGTTAGTGATGAGCACTGTCGGGTGTCCATTCACGCCTATCTAATGATGACTAGCTTATCGTAGACGGGTAGCTATAAAAATCGTCTGAGATATCTCCCTTATCACATATGGGTTTTTATGTTTACCCTCTATGATAAGTGTTTAGAGGCAATGATAATTACTGAACTTCGACCTGCCCTGCACAAAAAATAGACTGTAGGCAGCGAGCCCAGCTGCACTACCCAGGAATCACATTCCCATATGTATACACAGTTGATCCACGTATACACAACAACTAGCTTGCATTCATTCACATGAAGACATAATTCATGAATTGCAATATAATTAACTAAGCAATTGTTGCACATGAACATGAAATCATAAACATGTATAACAATTGTACATGCACATCCAGGGTTGTCTCTCTCTCTCTCTCTCTCTCTCTCTCTCTCTCTCTCTCCAAGCATATTACGGTGCATGGAACTCGCCTTTTTCGGATATGACATAGGCATGGAGGATTGAGGAGATAATCTCGCGAATCCACTTGACTTCGTCTCTTTCAAATGTTTGACCTCACATGTCCAAGCTTGTCGTTAACAAAAAAGAGATCATTTGAACAGACATGTATATAGAGCTAAATATAAATTATGTATGGTATTATTTGCATCACAAACCAATAAATCTTTGTTCTTAGAGGTAAAACCTGCGATGAGGTTCATGTTTGTGCACGTATAATCCGCAGAGTTAGCTCATTGGGGCTGTTGTTTGCATAGTAAAAAGTTTCATAATTAGTCGAGAGGTCCTAATTAATGAGTCCTAACTGTGCTTTAGAAAAAGTATAGCTCGTAACGGGAATTTAAAAATGTGGGTAAGCTTTTTTTCTTGGTGTTTCCTCCACTAAGGCTAAAACTGAAGAAAACATGGTTGACCAAATCCTTGATGGGCGTGAAGTCACTATCCTTTATTAGTGAATCAAGGTAATATACCTTGATGTGCCGTAGCGCAACGACAACCATAACCAATAATTTATACACATGTATGTCATAGTATGGTCGCTAAAACTATAAGTTTGTAAAGTACACAATTGACCAAGTATAGCTAATACTACAACACTTACCTCGGCCTGTATGTAGACATGATATATTCTTTATACTTTTGAGTTATGAAAGCCTTTAGGACGTATTCCCTGACGTATGCAACATCTTGTCTTATGAGTTCAGCTGACACCACGAGTGGGTCGAGGAAACCCACATGTTCCTTCTGTTGCCTGGCTTGAGTTAACATGAAACTATATATACAAAAGAAATTAGTATATAAGTACTATAGTGGTTTTGCATGAAAGTAGACCGTGATGTGGTTAGCACACTTAGAGTTTCCAACATCTTATAATTGAGCTCTCAAGGACATAAAGGCTGAAGAGCTCGTAGATGTGCTCGAAGAATACCTCGAAGATGCTATCCATTTGTTGGTGGAAAAAATGCTCTTCTTTGAACTTGACTTCGATACTAGCCTTCCTGTCACACCCCGATTTTCCTGAAACCTGAAAATTAGGGCCAACAAAAACTTTCTTTTCGCTAATAGTGTCAATTAAAATACACCAGATTAAAACTTTTATTCACATCATGCTTCCGCTAAACCCTAAAGTGAGTCAAGCCAAAGTATTCCACCTCTGTTCCTATTCCCTTAAACTCCGCTTTGCCGGAGCCCTGTCCGGCGAAGTATACAAATAATGCTCCACGCCTTGTCTCCATGCGTGGCCCCTCGCCCTTACACTCCTGCCACGAGCACATCTTCGGCATCCCCTTCCTTTCCCTAGTCGGTGTAACCCAGACCGACGTCTGCATCTACATTCTCATCCGGTACTCCTGTGAAATTGACACGTATACACGTCATGAACCTATTCCGAATGATGTGATCTTTTGCCACATGCTTCGCCATGTCCTATCATGAGTACGTGCACATATATATCGCTTTTACATACACGCATATACGCAAAACCCTAATCCATTTCTCCTGAGTTATAGATCAGAACCCTAACTAACTGTTCGACTCTGCTGTGCATATATACGAGTATACCGGCAATACCTTCTCAAACCCTAACCCACCATGACTCCCTGTCATTATCCTCGACCCCGCCACACAAGCACCACTCCGAACTAAATCCTAACGTGAAAATACACCTTCTCTCAACACATACACCATATACGCAGCTATATCCACGGCACCCTACAACCGACCAGTTCTAAACCGAGGCGGAGGGCTTCCTAGGAGTTCTCATATTCCCTCCGTACCTTGCCACACCAAGGAAACCCTAAATGAGGGCCCATATTCCTTTCCCCTATTAATTCCAATTATGACCAAAACCCTAATTGCGAAACCTAGCGACCTTCGGCCCTCTTAAAAATTCCGAGAAAATTTGTGGAACATCCTAATAATATCTTTGACTCAAATATAAAATAAAATAGAAATGCCCAGTTCAAAAATATCTGCATATAAAAATAATTAATCTTAGGGCAGAAATGTGCATTGAACTACAACCCCTAAGGATAAATTCCAGGAAATTCTGATAAAATTCTACAATGGTCCCCATATATCCAGAAGCACAAATATGCAAAAATAGGGAAACCTCATGTTCAAAAATCCACAACTACTAGCATCAAACACCTTGGCCCCAATCTCTCCTTCGCATGAAATCATGAGTAAAACTCTAGAGAAAAATCCTAGAAAAATTTGTGGAACACTTCCCTACTCCCAGGAGCCCGCTCCATCAATGCCTCTTTGAAGTAAGCCACACGTGCTGCTGAACCAACCCAACCTTAGACAACACCAACGCGGGCATTCAAGTAAATGACTATGCTACCGTACTCCATTCAGTGCCGAACAATTACTATGCATCAACAGCACAGCTATGCACCAATACACTGCCTCATTCCTATTGCTTCCTCTGATGTGCATCAAAGTGCAGCTGAATCTCTCCTCTCACATTCCCTCACTCTCACACCTTACTTCACTGCCACACTTAATTCCATTACTCCAGTCGGTGCCTAACTTTGCAGGCCTCCCTTGTACACCTCACCTCCTACTCCTCTAATCTCCACTGGATGCTCAGACAGCTCTAGGCCAGCCCAATGCCGACAACGGCATTCAAACCCCTCACTGTTTTCTCTCTGGTTCTCGGTGCCAAACAAGCCTGTGCCCTTGAACACCTCAGAGCTGACCCACTGGTGTAAAGGACATGTCGATCAGCACCTGAGCCGGCCAGGACGCGCACAATGCCGCTCTGGACGCGCACCGCGTGTGCACAGTACGCGCTCTGACTTGGGCACCAGTGCCGCTCGCTGGCAAGCCCTCGCTATCCGCCGTCTTTGCACCGCCCGTCGAACCCCAATGTGCCACGACTTCCCCCTAGCATGGCGCCACCCTGCTGACCCTCTGCGCCGTCTCATCGTCGGTAGCAGCGCGCTCCAATGTTTGCCGCAGACAAGCCCATGCTGCTCCAGTGCCGATCACTGCTAAGCAGCGCGCCAACCGTCGTCCTCCCCACCGCCCAAGGTGCCACCGCATGCCATGACTTCGCCGCGATCACCAGCGAGCTCTGCACCGCCAAACCCCCCCTGTGCTTCCTTGGCAACGTGTCCGTCTTGAGGTCCCACGGCCATGCCGCTTGCCCTCCGACACGCGCCTATTTAAGCAGCTCTCCGAGCTTCCATGACCTCACAACACCCTCCTCTTCATCTCCCTTAGCTACCACCGAAAGGAATTGCAGCCTAAGTCCCTTCTTCTTTCTCCTCGAGTGAACTCCTTGCTGCCTCGGTTCCTCAAAAATCTGGGTCAAGCAGGTCCCTCCGCATCAAACCACTAGCTCCATTGGATTCCCTGCTCCCTTGTGGTCCTGAGGCTACCTTTAATTTTCCCATACCTCCACCAAGTCGGAAAAGCCTAAATCTCACCGGAGACCTCACCGGAGATGTCGCTGGTGTTCAACCCGCACGGTGAAGACATCCCGACCGGCTGCCAGGCGGGCCCGGACCTCAGTCCCCTTTCTACCGAATCGGTAAGCCGATCGAGCCGCTAGCGGGTGGGTCGTTTGCCCCACTAGGCCCATTGACAGTAAGTGGCCGCGCCCCTCGAGTATACGTTGCTGCTGATTGAAAGCGCATAATTCTCCCGATGAAAGCGTAAAACTTGAAAAACCTCCGGTTCTTTTATTCTAGAACAGCTACCCTTCTCGGTTCAACTGGTTCAGCCTCTATTAATCTGGTTTTTCAAACTATTTCTCTGGTTCTGGCACCCCGAAAATATTTAGAAGCTTTTCATTCAAACACCTTCTAAAAATACAAAAGTTTCTAAGGCAAAATAGTAAAGAATAAGCTTAAGGAATTTCTTTTATCTTCTTCAAAACAATATATATGCCGTATATGTATTTCCAGAATCTTCGAAATGCATACCTCTTAGTTAGGTCTTGTCTGAGACCCTAGAAATGTCCATGAGCTCATTAAGTCCAAAAAAATATACGATTCATCGTGTAAATAAAATCCAATGAACATATGTCCATACTTAATCAAAAGTCCCTATTACCGAATGGATAACAATTCCCTAAATCCTTCTTTCCTGTAAACCAAGTCTAGAACACCTAAATCATAAAAATAAAATACTCTGAAATGCTATGAAACCTCATAACCTAAAAGTCAACGTAAGCATATGTTTTCCGAGCATCTCAAAAGCCCTAACTCAATAAAATCTCCACCGAAAACCCCAAAAGCTTGCATAGGCATACGTCTTCTGAAAATCCTAAAACCCTAACTCCTTAACACTTATCGAACCACTCATCTAATCAACATCATTTCATATGCATGTCGTGATTTCTTGGATTTTATTGGATCTTCTGTGCATAGTCGTTATTCGACCTTTTTGCCGTGTAGTTAACGGAGTGACGAACGACCGCGAGGGAAATCCGGAGACATCTCCATCTCAAGAGCAACACCAGGACTCGCCAGGCAAGCATTCCCACTTTGACCATGTTGAATCCCATATGTGTGAAATTAATTATTTTATTTGCGAAACTTGCATGCTATGTGAATATCAATGGTATTTTATGTAGACCTAGTTATACCTATAGATGTATATGACTTAGGTCTGAATATCCGATTCCTTGTAACCCTAGGAATATTAGTCGATTGTTCTGCGCGACCGACAAAAGTATTAAGACGTCAAAAACTAAATTTCTGTTCGAATTACACGAACCCCTTTGGGACATGGGAAATAAAACCCTCGGATAGCATGTGTTATCCGAGGTGGAATTTGAAAGAAATATTTGTCAAAACCCCAATGAAACTGGAGATGATTTTGATTGGGTGAGAACGCTAAGGGTAGCTCAGGGGTGTAGAGTACCTGATAGTGGCATGGTCGTCCGGGACGAACATGGATCGAGAAATGGAGTCTTGCTCGAATCAATTAAGGACCGAGCCTAAGTGCCGCTAAACCAGTTCCTCACCGTACGTCCACATGTCCTTTATGGGAAGGACTTGGCTCGGTACCCCGACAAGTATTAGGGTATGGACCCGTGGGAAGTAGAAAGCATGTGCTAGGTGGTTAAAAGTCCTAGAGATCCACTATCGTTGGGCATTTGAGTGTTGATGCGTCACAAAGGTGGGGAGTCCCATTTTTGGTCCGGGACGCAAAAGTTGGGTCAACCACCTAGCGGGTCCAGCTCTAGTATGGAAGCGGGCGAAGGTCTCGTTATAATAACCCTGCCAGCACTCCTCATGAAGAGTGCTCATTTGGCCATGGCAACAAGGGGGACTTACATCTTGTGGGTAAAGCCGTACAACCTCTGCAGAGTGTTAAAAACTATTCAGATAGCCACGTTCTCGGTCATGGACATGAACTGGTAAGGCCACACACTAGTTAGACTGAGTTTTGTTTGCGAAAGCCTGGGAAAGGGACTAAGGACGTGGGCATGATGTGTCCACAGGGTGCAATTTACGCTACACGGCTGGTAGCAAGGAATTGCAGGAGAAGGAGGCTAGTCGTACTACCTGGGGTAGTACGGGCTGAGCATTGAGTTAAGCGGAGGCTAGCCGTGCTATCGGCTGAGCACCGAGTTGAGGAGGCTAGCTGTACTATTCGGGATAGTACAAACTGAGCAATGAAATGAGGAGGCTAGTCATACTGCCCGGGGTAGTATGGACTGAGCTATCACTTGATATGAGGAAAGGAGGTAGCTTGGTCTACCTCAAGAGAAGTTTTGTTGTTTTGAATTGCTCTAATTTATAAAAATGCTTTGGAATCTACTATTCTCATATTTAAATTGAAACTTATATTTTCGCACAACAAGCAACTTAGGATAGAGCTATTCCTTGAATTACACCTTGCATGAAATATTGCCGTTTAATTCTCCTGTGGGAATAGCTTGCGAGTACATTCAAAGTACTCACCTAACTTGTTGATTTGGCCAGACCAAAGGAGACATCAATTCCGAAGATACGATTACGACCGCGAAAGCTAGGGCGAAACCCCAGTCAATTGCCTATCGGGTATGGCATATTGATGGGCCACATCACCGCTCGTTTTTCTGCTGCAAGTTTATAGCCGTTGGACTACAGGTATCAGACAATCGACCTTGACGGTCTATTTACTTAGTGTATACTGATATACGTATGTATGACAATGATATACAGGTTAACTTGTGTGTACCGGCTACTGATCCAGGGACCGGTACAGTGATCACAAGGGAGTATCCGGCCTTAAAACCGGGTATGCCACACTTCCCCACACTGGTCATTTGTAGGTACTTCTCATGCAACATTGGAGAAGCCTATGTCAACTGAGACATCTCATTCGGTGGGAGAAATGGTTATCCACACCTGAACATCCAGTGCCTAGTCATCTCTGCAACTTGTTTGGAGGCCACCGGCTTGGCACCCTTTGATTTATCTTTAGTAGTATTTCTACTTTTTTATGTACTATTGACCGATGACTCATGCTTACACATTTGTAGCATTGCAGGCTGGGGGGCTTCAAGCACTACAGGGGCCTTGAGCAGTGGCACTACGACAATGTCAGGAGCTGCAGCCACTATGTCGTTATCCACAGGGTCCGGTGGTCCACCGAGCTCCATGCTATCTAGCTGTGAAGAGGACATCGGCTCGTCGACTATGACGATGTCCGTCTTTGGCCACTGGATGAATGATGCAATTGCCTCACCTAGATTTGTGATCTCATCGTCAGAGGGCAATAGCAGAAGCAATTGGCTGAATAGTGGGTGCACGTCATCCATGTACCTTAGCCATGTTCGAGCCAACGGGACATTGTGCACTTTATCATTTGCTCTGGGAGGACATATATTGTCATTTCCAACAGGGATGGGGTGATTGTTCACCATCCGGACCATGAGTTGGCACTTCATCGACACCTACATAACGACTCACAATTAGCACCAACAAAGGTGTCCATCTTATTTAATGTGATGACCAAAAGTTTCTAGATTTCTCTTACTAGGATGAGGTCGTAAGACTCAAGAACCGTCGTTGATTCCTTTGCTGGGCTGTCAGACACGCAGCTACTTTGACGGCCTCTGGGACTGGCGGTGGGTACTCTAGTTGGCTGCATCATGAGCTGAATCCTGCACAACTCCTGCCCAACCACTAATTGCACATTTCTTTCTAGTGCCTCATTCTTCACTCTCTTACGAAGTCGGTACTCCTCCTCATTCATGGGGAGTCACTTCTTCCATCTAGTGGTACTACCTATGCCTCGCATGCGACCTGGTGCTCTGGGTTTTCCTAGGCCCCTGGTGAGCGTATCTTGAGCTTTACCGGTGCTTACAGAGCTTTGAGAGGACTGTGAGCTCAGCTCGGACTACAATAGCACAAAAAGTACGTATGAGTTAACTTCTAAACAAACTTATACATGTTGCTAGGTAATATGATATCTTACGAAGCATGGATGGTAGCCCCATCCTCCAGGTTTGGGAATATGAAGGCTCCCTTCTGCGGGTCTTTCTTCCATCTAGCGCTAGCCCAGCTACTGGCGCGCCCATCCTCAATGTTTATAAGTATAGGGTAGCCTCCGACCGTCTTGCCGTCTCATCTTCTTCGGCTCAGTTCTTCATCATTCCACATACCTAGAAGTGCCTAGCCTATGATGGTTCTTGTTTCTTTCCTAGAGGGCTCTTCGTTGCTCACATCTGGCTTAGGATTCAGGAGTTGTCTTCATCTCCACAAACCTTTGATATTTTTTTGCTGGTTCAGGAAAAGGTACTTCTCAAATAGACCAAGATTTTCCTTGTGAAACTTTTTCAAAAGGTCGCTTTTGAAGGTTCTCCAACAGTGATTCATGGTTCCTAATGTGGCGTGTCAAACATCTTGCCACCACTCGTCCGATCACTCCTTCGGGATCACGAACCATGTAAAGAGTTCCTTGCACATAGAATCCACCATGGCTTGGGGGACAATTCTCTAGTCCTCTATGGTGATGTCGACCTTTTCCTGCACCAGGATTCCACAGAATCTCTGGAATTTTCCACCTACTCCGTGAGGTGCGGTAGACATCCCATTTTTCTTGTCTTTTTCCGTGATCACTATCTGTACTGAAGTCCTCTTTGAGGCCGTTCTAGGTCCCCACTTTGATCTCCCCGTAGATATCGAAGGCTAGGGGACAGGGAAGAAGCCCAACCAGAATGTGCTGATATCTCTTATGCTAGAAAAGGATTAATTAAAAGGATTGTGCTACAAATCAAAACTAGAATTAAAAACATTGACATCATAATGTACTTCCGCTTCATACACACCCGCAAAGGAAGGTTGTAGATATTAAAGAGCACGGGTCAAGTGTTGTGCCGACTGCTAAAGTTACCAAAAGGATTCATTCCATCTGTACTTAGTCCATCCTCGAGATCTTAGCGAAGAATGGATACTTCCCATCGATGTTTCTCCACTGGATGGCATCAACAGGATGTCTTAGCAGTCCATATTTCTTACGCCCCTCCGGGTGCCAACACATCATTTTCGTCACCTTAGCTGGAGCCCCTTTCATCACCTCATTTCCCTCCGTGTCATCATCTTGATTCTTGCACTTCCTCCGTGTCATCATCTTGATTCTTGCACTTCTTGTATCGTGATGCCTTGCACATCGAACATACATATCAGTCTTCATACTCTTTACGGGATAGCATATAGTCGTTTAGACATGCATGTATCCTTACCACCTCCATTAGCAGGGGACAAAGTACATTCTTGGCTTTATATGTGCATATGGTTTCCCTCTAGCAGCATGTCTTACAAGAGAGTTAACATCTCTGTGAAACCTTTGTCGAACCACCCGTTGTTTGTCTTCAATTTGAGAAGTTCAACAACGAATGATAGCTTCGTGTATTTTGAAGTCCTCTCCGAGTCCTCCACCAAACTCAAGAATTTATCATACCATTTCCCCTCAAGGTCATTGCTTTCTACATTGTGTAACATCAGACCTAGATTCATATCATGAATGTCCTTGATGGGCAACATATCCTCATACGATTTGGAATCAACATCAGGACGTATCTCATTGACTTCATCGCCTTCATGTATAATTTGTTCTTCACCATGACTGGTCCAATGAGTGTAACCATCCACCAAACCCCAACAAATCAAGTGGTGTTGGATCTGAGCTACGCTTTTTCACATCTTCTCTTTCTTGCAGTCAATGCATGGACAAGATATAAATCTAAAACAATCTTCTCCATTCCATATTAACATGTAATTAGCCATACCATTATCAATATAATCTCCTTTGCTTAATTCTCCCATCTCTCCCAATTTCTCCCAAATAAAACCATATACCATAACCATAAAGTAATAATTAGAACAAATACAAATTATAACCTTAGACCACCCTTCTATAGTAAAATCTCTAAATTTCTAATAAAATCTCCAGTCATAGCCACCCTTTAAACAGAACCGGATTTGGAAAAAAAACAGATATGGATTGGGCACTCTTTTATGTAGGTCAGACATATTTCACTATAATACCATCAGTGATGACATCTCAGATGGGCGCAAAAGAAAAACCGTTAGAGATAACAACACTCATCACAGACAGGTTAAAAAAAAGAGCTCACCCTTCTATGATGAGTCAATCTCTGATGGTTTTCCTTCCTATCTTTATCTCTAACAAGTTTCTACGTCCACCTGTTTGAGATATCTCTTTTTTTTAGATGGACTGTCAGCCGTCTGTGATCGTGTGATCCTGTAATAGTGGATTTATTTTTATTTTATTACGGATGTCGTAGTTTGGTCTCACATATTTGTTGGATGGGTTTTGTTGTATATGCTTACTCTATATCTTTGCAGATGTACACGTTGTTTTATACATTTGTGCACTAGATGGAGAGATGTTACATATGTATAAGCATACATGTGTATACTTTTAATGAAACAACAACATTGAGCTATTTGTTGTTAAAAGTGGCTGTAAAGAATGTAAACTGAGGATTCGAAATGTGAAACAAAGGTGGCAGGGGTCAGAGAAACTCCTAAAAAAAGGATTAGACAACTAAATGTATAATTACGTATGAGACTTTTATGTTGCAGGATCGAATAGGGGAGATGAGTTCACTCCAAAGAGTGATATGCATGCATGTCAGCAAACGCCTAGTAGCTTGCAGGAAACGAGAGAGGGATCGGAGGAAAAAGCAACGGCCGCCGGACTAATCATCGATCCTGCTAGACTAGCTAGTTGTCGAGTGACCGTAAGGTTGAAGAAAGCATCGGTTGATTCGACCGTTTGATGACACATTGCGTTGGGAGCTGAGCTGAGCGAAGCTGCTGGAACCTCCTGTCCCACGTAAGGCTACTCGAAGCGGCTTGGGGTAAAGGCCATGCGCGCCGCACGGCACGTGTCCTACCACCTGTAGGACGCACACCACACGTGTCACCCTCCTCTTTCGCTATTTATCCCGACCGCTACCAGCCAGTGAACGAGCACGCTCATGAATTTTCTTCCCCTTGTACTCATCTCCTCGATCCTAGCTAGTAGCTAATCAAACCCAGCCAGATCGATACTAGCGACAGCTCTCGATCCTCTGATAAGTGACCGGGAAGAGTTTGGAGAATGGCTGGCGTTGGTCGGAACATGGTGGCGCCGCTGCTGGTGCTGAACCTCATCATGTACATCGTCGTCATCGGCTTCGCGAGCTGGAACCTCAACCACTTCATCAACGGTACCACTAACTATCCAGGTACCTTATCTATCATGCCGTGCCATGCCATGCATTGGACAAATTGATCGATCAAGCACTAACAAATTAATAATACGGAGTACTAACTATATATATGCAGGCGTGGCCGGCAACGGTGCGACCTTCTACTTCCTGGTGTTCGCCATCCTGGCCGGCGTGGTGGGCGCGGCATCCAAGCTCGCCGGCGTGCACCACGTGCGGTCGTGGCGAAGCGACAGCCTGGCGACGAACGCGGCGTCGGCGCTGGTGGCGTGGGCGATCACGGCGCTGGCGTTCGGGCTGGCCTGCAAGGAGATCCACATCGGGGGACACAGGGGGTGGCGGCTGAGGGTGCTGGAGGCCATCATCATCATCCTCGCCTTCACACAGCTGCTATACGTCCTCATGCTCCACACCGGCCTATTCGGCAACCAATTCGGCGGCGGCGGCGGCGGCGGCTACAACGCGGACCACTACGGCACCGGCGGACTCGACCACCACAACAAGGGCATGGGCACCGCCAGGGTCTGATCTCATCAATAGCTAGCTTAATATATTTGCTTTGTTACGTACGTACGATGGGTGATGGAGATGAATGAATAATACACTAGTATGTACATGTCTGTCGTGGTGTTTGTACGTACGTACATGCATGTCGTTTAATTTGGTCGATACTGTGTTTAAGTTTGTCTTGACGTAATACGTACGATCGAACTTGAGAATGCACTGCTTCATTTGTTATTGTTTGAGTGATTAAAGCATGGCAGAAAGCCAGGGGACGAAGACGACATTCTTAAATCTTTATGTGACGATGACACATGCATGTATGTTTCCTCGGGAAAGGCACGAGATACTAATACTAAAACGAGAATGCGGAAGGAAATGCAACTACGTACACCTAAAACACAAGATAAAATCAAATTAGCAGAGACTAGCTAGCGATTTCATTAATTTGTTGGGATCTGTCCAAACCGGGCTTCGTCCTAGTGCCATGTTGCGATCGAGGAAAAAGACGGGTAAACTTGTGCGTTTTGTCTTTTGCTGACATATAGGATCGAGTAAAAGAGAGACGAATAAAACTGACTGACTCCCATGGAGATTGAAGCTTGAGAGTCGAAGCCCAGGAGACAGCTGTGTCTGTGTCTGTATTTTGGTGTTGATCGACTTTCTGGAAGTCGCACGCCCGAGCCCGAGTCCGAGACAGGATTCGCCTGCCTATGTCACCGACAATTAACGCCTTTAATTTCATGCAACGCCTTCCTCCGGCACATGTAAGAACATTGACAGTCTTGTAGTTTAGAGAGATTTGGATTTTGGGTGTTAAGAGATTGGAGAGGAAGAACAGGGAGTGAGGAAAATTCAGGGGCCTTCTTCAATCCGTTGCCCCTCTACTCTGTATTTTCGTGTTACATTCATCGATAGTTACATATTTACTAACTGATACAACTCAACACTTTCTCTCAAGAATGGATAAATGCATCGTACAAACCTATCTTGCTAAAAGGACAGAAAATAATTTCTCTTGGTAGACCCTTAATAAGGATATCTGTTAACTGATTTGACGAACTCAGATACGGCATATAAGTAATCCCTTGATCCAACTTCTCCTCGATGAAATGACGATCAATCTTAATGTACTTTGTCCAATCATGTTATGACCTAAGGTTTCGATTGGAACAAAACCCAGCTTCATCGACAAAATTTGTAGCCATAACACTTGACGCACACTATGTACCATGGCTAAATTCTGCTTTAGCTGCAGATCATGCTACAGCACTTTGTTTCTTGCTACGTCATATCAAAAGATTGCCTCTTAACAAATGTACAAATGTGCTACAACACTTTGAGGTATCGCATGATTCAAATAACAACATCCGTATGGTGAGTCCGAGGATCATGCATGAATTGACTCACTACACTCACCATGAAAGCAATATGCGGACGAGTGTGAGATAGATAAATTAGCAGTCCAACAAGCCTTTGATTACTTTCTCGATCGACAGGCTCCGCAGCTCCATCATAAAGACGATGATTCTGCTCAATTGGAGTTGAAACCGACTGACACCCAGACAATCCGGTCTTTGAGAGCAAACCTAAGACATACTTTTCTTTGAGAGAGATAAATCCCATTTGGGCTATGAGAGACCTCAATTCCAAGAAAGTATCACAATATTTTCAACGGCATTTTTAGCCAAGCAATCTCCTCATAGTCATCCCCAATAATAACAATATCATCAATGTAAACTACGAAAGTAGCTATCTTTCTCATATTACACTTATCGAATAAAGTATGATCGGCATTGCTTTACCTATAACCCATTTGAAGAATTACTCGCCGAAAACGATCAAACCAAGCACGGCAACCATACCAGGATCGTCGTAAGCGTAGGACTTTACCATCAGTTTGAGTACTGATGAAACCAGGTCGAATGTGCATATATATCTCCTCTTGAAGGTCACCATGCAGGAATGCATTGTTCACATCTAGTTAGAACAGGTCTCGGCCAAGATTTGTTGCACACGATATTAGAGTTCTTATTGAGTTCATTTTAGCCACCGGTGTGAAAGTCTCATCATAGTCAATCTCATATATTTGGATATTATCCCTTTGCTACTAGACAAGCTTTGTACTATTCTACCTTCCTGTTAGGATTTTGCTTAATTCTGTGCACCCACTTGCAACCCACAGCCTCTTTACCCATCAGCAGCTTTATATGTTCCCAAGTGTTATTTTGCTCCAAAGCTTTCATCACCTCAAGAATTATTGTGTTCCACTTAGTGTTCCACATGGCTTCTCTCTGGTCTTTAGGTATGGATGTAGAGTCAAGAGAAGCAATAAAACTTTTAAACAAAGAACTACAATTATCATAGGAGATGAATTTAGCAATGTCATGTTTGTAGCCAATACAATCCTTTAGATGTGTGGTACGATTGAAGGTCTGACACGCTTTCGTAAGGCAATAGGAAGATCATGTAGCGTCTAGAGATACCGCGCAATTGTTTGTACTGCCAGTTCAGTGGGTGACAAGTCATGTACCTCTTGAACATTGGAGCTGCTACTATTCTCATCCGTGTTCAGGTCTTCCTCCCCCAGTGTAGCTTGCCTAGATCAAGGTGCATCAAGAGAAGGAACCAAAACTGAGCCAATAAGAATGCCTCTACCATCAACACTCTCCCCATCTCGACCAATCCTAGAAGTAGGAGTGGTAGAGGAGGAAGAAGGATGACACATATCATAGGTTGGGGAATAGAATGACACATTTTCACGAAACGTAACTTCTATGCTCACAAAGAAATGGCGCTAAGCTGGGCACCAACAATAATAACCCTTCTAAGTATGAGAATAGCCAATAAAAATACAATGAACGGTTGGGGGATCGTTTTCCTATAGTCATGAACAAAACAAACACACCCAAACACTTTTGGTGGAACAATAAAAAGATTAGAACCACTCAAACATTCAATTGGGGTTTTATAGTTTAGAACATGTGAAGGCATATGATTTATAAAGTAAGTTGGTTTTTTAACCATCTTGACCCAAAGAAACTTTGGTACATTCATTGTAAACATGAGAGAACATGCAACATCTAACAAATGTCTATTTTTCCTCAGTGACACCGTTTTGAGGATGGAGTATCCACACATGTAGTTTGGTGTATAATGCCATTTGAGGATAGAAAATGATCAAAATCTTTATTTACATACTTAGTGCCATTGTCCAAACAAAAATATTTCACCTTTGCATTACGTTGGTTGCAATCAAAGTGTAGAAATCTTTGAATGCAGAGAAAACATCACATTTTTGTTTGAGTAAATAAAGCTATAAGTAATTGACTAAAACCATCAATAAAAGTTACAAACCATCGGTCTCCCAAAATGGAGTTTGTGACGGAAGGACCCCAAACATCAAAGTGAACAATCTCAAAGGGAGTTTGACTTCTTTCAGTGCTACTAGGATAAGTGGCTCTTGTATGTTTGTCAAGTTCACATGAATCACATACAAGATTATCCTTGTAGCAGGAAGCAAAAAAGAGACGGAAATATATGAGATAGAACACAAAAAAACAAATGCCCAAGTCTTCGATATAGTAGTAGTAACTCATCTGTGGACGAGGTGCATGCAGCAAGAGCAAACAGAGCGGCATCATTGTCAAGGTAGTATAGACCATCACGCTCAGTGCTAGTCCCAAGTACCTTCCCAGTCTTCAGTTCCTGAAAGACACAAAAGTTAGGTTTGAACCAAGCTCTGAAATTAAGAGACTTAGTAATCAAGCTGATAGATAGAAGATGCATTGAAAAGTTTGAAACATGTAAAACTGGGGTTAAAGGTGAGGAAGGTGTACAACTAATAGTTCCACACCACATTATAGGAGTCGAGGATCCATTAGCTTTACAAACCCTATCTTTTACTGATCTAGGGATATAAGAAGAAAGTTCTTCAGGGAACTTGTCATGTGATTAGTAGCTCCAGTATCAATTACCCAAGGAGATTTCAAAGGACCACAGATGAGGTGGACCAGACCACATACTTGAAGGTTTTGGGAACAAACTCAGACATTCTGAGATTTTAAAAGGAAGTTCAAGATCGATACTCAGAGCATCCGAAAATATTCTAGTTGCTCCGACTTTAGAACACTCAGAACTTAGACAATTTTAGAACCAAAACTCAGAGGTTCCGGGAAATAAACTCGGACATTATGAGATTTCAAAAGAAGTCCAGAACAGAAACTCGGAGCATTTAGAAAACTTCCAGCTGCTCCGACTTTAAAGCACTCAGGATTAGGACAACTCCAGAACCGAAATTCGGAGGTTTTGGGAAAAATCTCGGATGCTCCGATATCCAAAAATTCAGATAGAAAGGGCAATTTGGAGGCTCTGAGTCCCCTAACTCCACATACAAAACTGAATCTCGGAGGTTCTAACTTTAGTTAAAAAAATATGTGGAGAGATTTCAATGGCCTCTTTGAATTTTGAAATTGCTTCCTAGTTGAGCATTAGCAAAGCTTTCTCACCAGTTTATAGATTCCGGTCCCTTTAATAGTATGGTTTGCCCTAAACTCAGTGTGATTCCATGAACCACTAAAAGAGCTAGAAAATATCCTTAATCTTCATTCTTCAAGTCTTCCTTCTTTAGAACTTTCTAGGGGTCATCAACGCTGGTTAAAACACTCCTTCATGGGACGAACAACCCGATCGCACTTGATGTACACATTAATCCCTTAATATTTTTGTCATTAATCAAAAAAACTCACTTAGGAGACCAAAATGCACTTTTAAATACACATGTGGATAAAGCAGCATGTACCCGATCTTGCTTAATCCCTTGAGCATCATTGGTATAATGTCTACCATGTTGTCATTGTTGCCAACCATGTGTATATCCAATCAAGTCGAAGCAATTCTTCTTTATGTGACCCGCTTTCTTGCAATGGTCACATATTTACTTTTGCTTTCCGCTTATACTCAGATCTGGTAGCATTTGCTTGATCATCATTAAATATAACAGAAGGTGCAAAGCTGCACGAGCATCAACACTCGGCTGTGAAACCACCACTTGGTTAGATAAACGAGTCTCCTCAAGAATACTAGAGATTGCTTCTTCAAGAGATGGCCAATCTGGAGCAGAATAGATCAATTTCCTCCGAAATTCAAACTCACTATTTAGCACTTCTAGAAAGGTATGCATGCACGAGAGTTGGTTGAAACCACTCACGGAGGGCCAAGTCCATTGGATCATCGGACTTGAATGGACGGAAAAATTCAAGGTCCCTGTACAACTTTTTAAGCTCCCCAGTGTACTCTGTTAGAGACCTTGCTTCTTGTTTAAGGTGTGTCATCTCATGAAGCACCCTTGTCACTTGCATTTTTTTCGTTTTTTCCAGAAAGTTGCTTCGCAATTTCCTTCCATACCTCAGCATCATTCTGACATTCTGTAGATTTTCAACTTGCTCACGAATTGAGGGCTCCATAGATCCTAGCAGCCATACCATAAGCCCCTGTTGATTTTGTTCCCATTGCTCCAACTCCAGCTCATCAACTTGTTTGGCAGCTTTGTCATCCAAAAAACTTTTAAGACCATGTGATCCCAAAATCAGAGATGCATAGCGGGACCAACTGAAATAATTTCCTAGGCCTGAAAGCTTGACTGAATTAGGATCCAAGGTTATGGATCCTTTGTGCTTTTGTTGCGTCTGCTCAACAAGTTGAGCGAATAATTTCTGCATACTCACAGAGCTTGCCAACATCAGACTACCCTGTTTTACATGGCTCAACCATTCCTTAGTAACTATAGCAAATTTAATCACACCCCAGCAACACACACAAGCACACACGCTATGCACGCTATCACCTCACGAGTACGTGCTTCTTGATGAACATAAGCAATCAACAACATGAGCTAAGAGAGACATCGATTTTGTTGAGCAAGCAACTAGTTCACAGCCTCAACGCCACCAACGAGGCAAGAACAACAACAACCCAATCCAAATCAGAACAACAATGCTCAATCCAGATAGCTTGAAATCAGAAGTAATACCTCAATAGCTTCAGATTGGGTATCACTTTGGTCGGACACGCTGCAGTAGCACAAAAGCTCACAACCTCCCGCTTCGACCTTGCCCTTTCACCAGGAAGAACAAATCCAGCGCCATAAAGACTCCGAGGAGAGAGGCGATCAGCCACCAACTACAATGGATCGTGGCGGCTCTGATACCATGTCGTAGTTTGGGAAGATTTGGATTTTGGGTGCTAGTGATTGGAGAGGAAGAACAAAAGGAGTGAGGAAAATCCTGGGGCCTTCTCCAATCCGGTGCCCCTCTACTCTTTATATTTTCGTTTTACATTCTAGCCTCTCAATAGTGACATATTTACCAATTGATATAACTCAACAGACAGCGCAACCTGCTGCACTGCTCCTGCTGTGAGGAAGAGACCCTTGCATGCAAGATCTATTTGACGAGACGACCCTCCAGCGATAAGCTCCGCGCAACCTCTGGAACATCGGGAAAAGCAGGAACGTCAAGGTTTTTCGTATCTTCCTGCCGCCGTGGTCAGCCAAAGAGTTTTTTCCAATAAAAGGAGCCTTGCCCCTCAATTTCATTTGAACGTCAAGGATTTGATCTAGAGAGCGGCCACGCCGCATTACATAAATATTTGATTTGATCCATATTCATTACAATACATATTTATCTATTAGTAGTTTGCGGCGATACGCCATCAGATTAGCACAGCAGAAGCATTGCAGCGATCCATATGATACAAACTTAATTTACAAACTTGAAATACAACATAAGTCTTACAACACGTTCTTAAAAGTACGGAAAACTTAAAACCGTTATTGTTTGGTTACAGCAAAATACTTAACTACTACTCTCGACTCACTCGACCTATTACTCTACTCGGTATTGTTCTCGTCGCGGAACTCGACGTAGTAGTCGACGCCTTCGTCCTCCTTCGCCGTCGCCTGCTCTTCGGGAACCTCATCGTCGATCTCGACGTAGATCACCTCCTCCTCCATCGTCGGCTCACAGTCTACTCAAAGGAATTAGATAGAGAGATGAGTACAAAAGGTACTCAACAAGTCTAGGAATAGCAACAGGTGTTTGATGCACTATCTACTGAGAACAGCAATGTTCTCCAAAAGCAATGCAATTTTGTAAAGAGACTAATAATCTCCTGTCTCACAAGCTGTTAGGATTCCCGATGAATCCCTTTCTTGCCGGGTTCGCAGTTCCAACCAGGAATATGGAGTGACAATGTCACGATTCTATACACTCTGCAGAGGTGCACAACTGTACCCACAAACAACCAATAGTCGTGGTGTTCATGTCGTCACATGCACAACCAGACCGTAAAGTCATAGAGCCGTTTCGCCGCCCGCTCGGTTATACTCCGCGTCGCAGTCCCGCACAATCAGGCAAGGACTACCAGTCTTACGTTGATACTTCGGATACAACGTTTTGTGGATAGCCAAAGGCTAGCGCCACCTTCCCAACAGTTGATACTCTGGATACAACTATTGAGGTCTTCCTTTCCCGGGGGGAGCATAGACCTAGGGTAAAGGGTACTTTAGCTCAGCCCCGCCCATACAGGGTATGTGGTATGCGCGATCACTATGGCCCTAAAGCACAATCGATCATTGGTTGCATTAACCTTAAATGAAACATTCCCGTGTGATGAAATTCACCTTCCAATGTGCCTCCGGCACCCTTTCCAGGATTTCACCACCCACCATGATCACGCCTAAAAACCGGCGATCAAAATAAAACAACAATTGTTTGATCTTTAGAAAATAGGTTTTCATTTTGTGCATGTTATAGACGAGAAGGAAGTTTTGGAAAACGTTCTCAATGGAAATGAACAAGAAACTAGACTTGCCTGGTAACGGATAGGTAGTGGAGTTCGACGGTTTTGCCTGCTGAACTCTGACTTCTGAAGAGAAATCAATATAGTCCGATAAGGACTAAATCCAAAAGATTCAAAATATGAATGCAACTATCATGGCATGGTATGTATGAGATGATGATCGTATTAAACTTTTCCTTAAAGTCTTTAAACTTGATCTTTTGAACATCCTTTTCAAGAATAACTCATTTGTTAGATAACGTAAATCTTAGGTTAATGATAACATTAACCCCTTTAATTTTCAATTACTTTACTTAAAATTTGACATTCCCACTTAATCCAAGGGCCTTACTTTTAAAAATTAGTTAAACTTCAATAAAATTAATTTAGGATTCAATCTCTTTTTAGAGAGCAATACCTCTCACCTAATTTAGGATAATTTATAGTTTAAGAAATTTTAAATTCTTTTGTCTAAGAAAAAGAATTTATCATTTCTTTCAAAATTAACAATTTGTCTCAATTCACATTTTTTTAAAACTAAACTAGACTCCCAACCGGTTCCTTAAGCCCAAAAACCTAAAATCTACCCTAATCCCTACTTTCCCCTTCCTTCACTTCTTCACCGCACCCGACCGGTCCCTACTTCTCCCTCTCTCTCACAACGTTGCCACCTGTGCCTAAAGCCATGGGCGCCGCCGGCCTCCAATCCCCTTCGACCTAAGCGCCACCGCCGGTCTCTCCGAGTCGCCGTCCATGGCCGGCTCTCGCCGCTCCCAGCCTTCTCCTTCTCGCATCCGCCGCCGGCGTCTACCCCAGTCCGCCGCCGCCGCCTCGGCCGCTCCGCTCACGGCTGCTCCGCTCGGCGCTGCTCCGCCGGACGGTGGCGAAGTTGACCGTCGCCACAACCGCGGTGCCGCGCTCCAGGTAAGCCTCTCTTTGCCCCAGCGGTGCCGCGCTCCAGGTAAGCCTCTCTTTGCCCCCAACTCTCTATCCTTCTAATTCCTCCCCAAATCGTTCTAGGGTTCATACCAAAATTTCCCCTTTTCCTCATTTAGGGTTCCTCCTTCCTAGCCTGCTTAATTGCTTGATTTCTTGCGGTTGGTAAATTTTGACTTGATTCAAAATCTAATTGGGCACTAGATCATCCGGTTATTGTGCTTGTGTGGGTGTTTTCTGTAAGAACTGATATGGACAGACATTGCACTTGATTTTTGGTCCCTATTATTCCTATATATGGCTGCACTAGCTTGGCTTGATAAGGACATGTGCTATGACTCTTTGATTCTTAGCTTGCTACCTGATGATGCTTGCATTTGGAAAGGGTTTGTATAGTCGTATCAATATACAAAGGCTGATAAGAATGTGATACTACTACTTGATTATTTTGCTAAGTATGCTGAGATTTGGTATTAGAGCATTTGATTGACAGAAATGATAAAGAACAGATACTGCACTTAGTTTGTTGAACTGGAGGACAGATACCACCCTTGGTTTATAGTCTATTCTGCTGTCTTGCTATGAAAATGTATGTTTTATTTGGATAGGATTTGAGAATGGCATCAACCAAGATAAGAACAGATACACTATGTTGTTGTCGATTTATTGTCCTAGTGTATGATGCTTTCTTTGAAGAATTTGGGAAAGGTAACCAAATCTGATAAGAACAGATTTCTACCTTGTTTCGGTATGGGTAAAGGTAAGTCTCTGGTCTCCCTCTTCTTGATGGCCTCAGCCTCTTGGAGCTCGGTCCTTCTCCACTCCCTCTAGTACTTGGTGGCCTTCCTTCTAATGCTCCTTACTGGAGCTTGATGGCTTGCTCTCTTCACCCCTTCTCAGTCCAGCTTTGGTGGTCTCCTGGTGCTTGCCTTCGAACTGCTCTAGGCTGGTCTTGGTGGTGATTACTACTACCACTGTTGGGACATGATCTTACCAAACTGTTGTACCTCTACTGCTGCACTGCTCCACTTCGTTGCCTTATCCCTACTTGTACTGAGCCTTCCCAGGGCCTTTACCGTGGCATCTATTGCCACCTCCTACTTACTCTATAGCTGGCTGTAATACTCTTTTACAGCCATCTGTTATCTGATAGCTTTGGTGCTAAGAAATTGACTTCAGTCAATGCTGTTGGCTAAAGGATAAACTCTTCGATGGTTTGCCTTATCTAACATGTTGCCTTGAATCATTTTATATATGAGTTGCTGGATAAAAATCTCAGAGGAAAAAGGTTGCCTTACATGTCAAGAAACTTGACTTTGGTCAACTTTTGTTGGCTGTTGCATTCTTACTCGATGGATGTGTTGCCTTAAAGTTTAAGAAATGTAGCTAAAGAATAGCTACGAATCAATGGTTGCCTTATCTTTTCAATTGGTTTATAAAACCATTTCCTTTTTCAAAATAAAAACTCATGGAGGCAATTTAGATTAGGAAAAATAAAATATATTTTACTATTCTTCTCACCTCTTTTATCCCTAATATAAAATATTAGGTTTGTCCGATGAGGGTCTTAGCCACGTGGCCCTCGGACATTTTCAAATTCAAAAATATTTTACAAATTTATTTTTGAAAACTAAAATATATTCTAGGTCATCGGCACGAATTTGCCCCCCCCCCAGCTAACCCCGCGGATGTCGGCGGAACTGTGCCGATAAGACCAACCCTATTTTAAAATTATTTTCAAAAATCTTTATTTCAAAACCCTTGTCTCCTACAGCAACGGCGGAACTCCAACGGTCTCGAGTGCCCATACTCGACGACCTCGGATGACCGCCAATATTTCCGAAGAACCTTCCCCCTCCGACTCTCGGCATCCTTCTCCGATTTGAAGACTTCGAAGATTGGAAGATTCAAGAAATAGGGTTTTAGATTTTGTATAGGTAGAATCTTGATCATGTAATTTTTCATTTCTTCTTCTTTATTCTTTTGTAATAATGTTGTATCATTAACATTGTAATATTCAATTACTTAATAAAATTTAAATTTCAATTGTATTTGATCATGTATGAATAACAATGCCATGAGTAATGCGAATGGAATGCGAATGCACAACGGTTCCTCCCTCATTCTCTAATTTCCGACGTTCCTCGGTAGAGTTAGGTCGACTCAGCAGCGCGAGTCGATTGAACTTCCACCTCACGCTGCTTATCTCTAACTCAAAAGCTAGGGTTCTCACATAGTTACGATATCAACTTCGTGTCAAGATCGCCTCCGTTTCGAAAATAAATAATATGAAAGGAATGTGGCGGGAAATTCGATCCGGGGGGGTGAAAGACGCCAACCGACAACAGAAGAGTAACTCAGCAAAGCCGTCAGCCGCTGCCCTGGAGTCGAGTCGACCACCTCCGCCGTGAGAGTTCAGACTGACCAGATCGAGTCCCCTCTATGGATCGATCGATCTGTAGAATGTAGAGCAGCGAGCAGCGCGATTCCGCTCCCACTTAATTCTGCACGCAAACCCTAGCTAGATATCTCTCTTCTCCTGCACTTGTTTCTGTTAAAACTTTGCTACTCTGCATCGGTAGATATCAACTACTGCGAATTTCAAGTGTTCCGTGTTCTGCTGCTTCTTTCTTGTTAGCTACCCTACGACGGATCCCAAGTTCCCAACATCAATCCCTTCAAACTAAATCATTACTGTTTGCAATTTTATGTGATTGCCATTCAATTTCAAATGATGTTCTGCACTTGTAGCGCATCATCAACTCACATGGTCTCTTGCACTCAACCTCAATATAACACTTTCTCTTGCGCTGCATCCATATGTTATTTCACTATTCTGCTTTGCTCTTTGTTCCAGGTATGGATAAGTACCATCACAATGATGTATAAATTGTAAAATACCACCCAATGTTAGGCCGATAAGTAGACTACTTAGAGTAGTAGACACATTGATGGTATTCCCATCTCGGGACATCTTTGCGATGCTATTGACCAATTTTCCCAGTTTAGTTTCTGCTGGAGACCTTCCCGTTATATGCTGGCACTTCCACTTTCTTTCGTTATCAACATAAATCAGCACCCACGTACAATCAAATGTTTCTTATTAGATAATAGAGAAGAGCCTTTTTTGGGTCTCTACGTCCGAAGATACGCACAACCAAGTACAATCAAATGTGTTGCATCTCTAAAGGCTTTATTCAAATAAATATTTAATCATATAGGTTGACCAACTACTATGGACACTCGGTTGTTGGTATTGTTCTCGCATTTCGTTGCTGTCGAGATCACTTTACTCATCAAACCGTGGTTTATGTATGCCGCATTGTTCTCCATACACATATAATCCATTGTTATTACTCCAAAGCTCCTTAATTTTGGACTGATTTAAAAAAAATTGGTGGGCACATGCACATGTGTTGAGGCTGGAGAACCTAGTATTTACCTTTGGAGAACTAGCCAGTTACCATCAAAGTTTTTCTGTTCAGCATACACAAACCCATTAAAATAAAAATAAAAATTGGAACCTAGTGCTGAGCACTGTTGATCTAATTGTACGTTGCAAATATTCACCACTTGCTTCTGGATTTAGTTGTTTGCTTATGCTTGTTATGATTTTATCACATTCTTGTCGAGCAGTTCAGAGTTCTTGTCATCTACTTGTCTTATTATGACATTCTGGTAGAATATCAAAAGATTGAACAGTACCCTGCTGTCGGTTAGGGTCTCACAATTACGTGGGAAAAACATGTCATCTCAGTATCAGGCAAGCTCTACTTTACGGAAACAAATTATGGAACTTTAGCCTTTTCTCTGTGAGCTGTTGCTCATAATTATTCCAGTCTAAATATGTTCTTTGTTGCCCATTACATTCTGTTTGTCTTAGCAGTGTACTTATATTCTTGAACAGTTTGATATAAATTTGTAGCTACACCCAAGCGTTATTATTTTTGAAATAATTATCCTGATCTAGAAATGCTTTGTTTCGCCTGTTACATACTTAAATTATTTTGCTCCTTAAAGATGGCAGATTAATAATAATTGGTTGAATAATTTAACATGATTATACACTGCCAATTAAAGTAAATGACACAAGGCGTCCATATGGCATATCAGATATGACCTGTGTTTATCTACTTGTAGTCTTGCTTCAGCTTCAAGAAGATTGGTTCTACATACCTTTTGGGTTAACTGTTTCTTCTCACCTAGGAAATTGTCAGGAAAATGGAGTTTCGAATATGTACTTTTTTACAATGAAAAAGCAAGAGCTCTCCCAGCCTCTGCTTCAAGAAGGATGCACACAGCCAATTATTACAATGTTTAGGAACAAGTATAGGTCAACGGGTAAACAAGAATGTGACAAGCTACATAAATAAATCAGAAATTACGTAGCAGGCTACTAAATGAGCCATCCAAACTAGGACATAAAGCCCCTGGTAACCGACTCCAATCTCCTAGCACCCATATCCATGTGCTCTTGCGCTAATGATGACCGTTGTAGTAACGACCACGATCATAGCCAATTAATACATAAGAATAGAGCATGCAAAGGAGTGGTTAATGTCGTTTTGTGAAACATCATATTATTTCTGCATAACCAAATAGACCAACATAAAGCAGCGGCACCCACTAAAAGGTGTGGGCGCAAAGATTTATGTATATCTCGCCACCAACTTCTAAAAATGTGATGTATACTACAGGGTGGCGGGATGCCAAAGGCTATGAAAATTGTGCGCCAAGTGAAGCGAGAAAAATGGCAATCAACAAATAGGTGTTGAATGGCCACTAGAGAGCTCCATGCCACTAACTTTTGACCAACGAGTGCTCTCCTGAAGGAAATGTTGAGGGGGATGGAACTCATCACCTCCACAACCGTGACATGTCTTCTCCGGTGATATGATATAGAGTGCGGAAATAATTCTTGAGGGACTCATCATCTAACCATTTGTCCTCCCAGAATCTCACTTCGGTTCCACAGCCGACCGTAACTTTGCCAAACTATAGAAATTGATCATTTACCTTCAATAGCCCACTCCAAAAAAGGGAGGCGTCAACACGTGGCCTGGGTGAGGATAAAGGTTTACCTTTGAGATATTTATTTTGAAGGACGGTTTGCCAAACCCCACCTCATTGATCAATTTGAACATCCATTTACTAAGGAGACATTTATTTTTAACTAGAGATCTTGGATCCCAAGGCTACCCTGGTCTTTAGATCTGCACAGAATTCTCCACTTCGTTAGTCTATATTTACGTTTATGATCATCGCTTTGCCAAAAAAAATAGGTCTTTCAAATATGTATTGGTCTTATGTTACTTGTCGTGCTTGTGCAACATTCTGTTGTTAAGGCTAGAAGTGTCAATTCCTGTTCTAGTTGCGGAAAATTCTGTTGTTAAGGCTGGAAGTGTCAATTCTTGGACCTTGCCCATGAAATCCAACCTTTACGGCCTTTGTTGATATCCATATTGTCTTTCTTCCCCTCAGCCTGCAAGGCGGTTTACTTGTAGTTAAAGTGTTAGGGATATTATGCGAATATTGGAGCATCTGCTCCTTAAAAGGGCTATTAAGTCTATGGCGAACTCCTGTTAGTTTGAAAACTAAAAGAGGAAGTATTTTTCCTGTAAATATTCTAGTATCGTGAGTTGCTATCATGAAGTAATTGCGATGTGAGATGCGAGAGGGCATTGATGGCCAGCTAATCATGAAGTTGTATGTACAGCGTGCTATTGAATTTGCTCCTGCGCATGTCCATGTAGAACTCACATGGAGGGGGTTCCACCAGCCGCAGCTGGATGCGGAATAGTGACTTGCTGAATGTGGAATACGCCCTGTTTCTTAGGCCGGGCCTTCTCTCTATTGAACTTTGTGTTGAGCATAGTTTTAGCTGTGAGGCTGTCAATGTGATATAGTTAGATTAGTTTTAGTTCGATCTAGAAGAAGACACCCCGTTTATCTGGCTTGGTTCAGCGTCTCAAATCACTTATATTTTTCTCTGAAAATAGCAGGAGACTACTAAATTTCATTGAAAAGAGGAGTAAAACAGAGTTAAGTACAATGTCCCCCGGTCGATGAAGTCGGGAAAACGAGAAAAAAAAACTAACAAAGCACAGAGTAAAACGGTGTCTCTATTCACTTGATAATTGAGAACTAGAGCGGCAATGGGCCCTTCTGGATTTATCCGTGACTGGTCCTTGATCGATTGAGTACTGGGAGGTCACACTCATGGTATCATAGCTAGCTAGTGTGGTCACTCCAGAGGCAGAGTGGGGATCAGAACAATGCTTTTTTGGTTCGAGAAATGACTTCACGACTGACGGAGTCCACAAAATCATTAAAATTACGAGCAATGATCATTATGGGTTGTTACTTATTTGAGACTCTATCACTTCCGACAAGGTAGCTCCTGGTGTTAGATCTGCTGGTCATATGGTCCGTTTTATGGCTGAAATTGTTGGACATGTATAAGAAGCTAGCACTTTGTCCTCGTCGTGAAAAACTCTGTAAACTGAATTCTAACATGTCGTTTGGTGTGTGATTTTGACAGGTGGGGTGAGCGTGGATCCAAGTTGGTGGTACCATAGTCCCCACTAGGTGCAGATGGGGGGGATGTACTCCTCAGTCGATCATATTTTCATTCATGTGCGTGCTTGCTTCTTGGACTGGCAAGGGATGGGCATTGATGCTACTACTGAACTTGTGTGGATGAAGCACACCACCACAGGAAAGGGATTGTGAAATTGTGACCGGTTTGGTCCATCTGCCAGCTGATTGTGGATGTATGGATCAACATGGTTAATCCGCAATCTTGGGATGCTACTGAACATGGTTAATCATCTCATCAACTTACACCACTGTCTGGATCTTTGTTACAATGTTTGTTGGCAGGGGAACTATGCGTACAGTAACACACATGACCCTGAAGTTGTGGAGAAGGTACGGCTGATGTGGCCCTGCAGAGCAGAAAGAGATCACACGTACCAAAAGCGGCTCCAGAGTTGATGTTTCATGATTACTGATTTTATTCCTAGCAGCATCAGCATCAGCACATCAATCATACAACCTGTCGTGTCCTGTTCCAGTATTCAAGCACAGGATTCTGCCTGCCTACCAAGCCAGCGCGTCAGATTAGATGATTTATTACAACCTACAAGGTTAAAATTACCATACTACATCTCTCAACAGCTAGCAGTGCCTGTACATTAGGGATGGTAAAAGAGAGCAGAGCCCATCAAGGCAGCAAAATTTGGGCTCTGTTCCGTTGGTGTCCGGTCCATCTACCTATCTACCTATGGCTGTGGCATCTGTTTCCCAGTTTCGAGCACGGCCTCTGGTTTCTATGACAGTGACACGTACTTGATGTCTGAAGCAGTGAAGCATGCATCCTGTATCCATGGCTGTTGACTGAGGATGCCAATCATGTCTGTGTTTGTGAGGGTACTAGTAAAGAACACGTGGAGGACGAGGACGGCGACGTGTGGTTGTTGCTGTGGTATGCCATGGCGATGTCGCGGGCAACCCTGACGGCGTCGAGGGAGACGCCGGCGAGGCCCCTCCGCGTGAAGCCAACGGAGTAGAGCCCGGACTCGCCTTTCCAGCCCTCGGGGAATTCGGCCTTTGGGTACCCTTCCCCGCTGAAGAAGTCGCTTCCCTGCAGTACGCCCACCGTTATTATTATTAATTAGGAGTATATATACATGTTGACAACAAAATGCTTTTGGAGACAAATGAATAATTCATGCAGTGTTAATCCGGGTTATGGAGTACTTTTTGTCGCTGTCACTTGAGTTGCCAGTTTATGACGACTCATCATCACGACTACTACTGCTACACTACTGTATCTGTATGTATCTCTAGTTTCAGTACGTACTAGTGGTAACTAAAGAGGCTAATTAACTGAATTACCGGTAGCTAGCTCGCTAGACTTCCGAATTTCTGTATACCTTACCTTGAGCCACTGTGGGACGTTGCTGTGGTATCCGGTGGCTAGTATCACCGCGTCCGCCGCCACGAAGCTCCCGTCCACCAGCTCCGCCCCGCCGGCCATGAACCGTCTGATCCCCGGCACGACCTTGATGTCGCCGGCGCGGATCCTGTCGAGCGCCCCGATGTCCAGCACGGGCGTCCTGCCCTTGGTGTTCTTCAGCTCCAGGGGCCCGCCCTTGGACGGCCGCCTGAGCCCTAGCTTGTCCAGGTTGCCGAGGAAGACGCCGGCGAGGAGGACGAGGATGTTGTCGACGAGCCAGAGCGGCAGGAAGCGGAGCAGGAAGACGGCGAGGGAGAAGGTGGCGACGCCCAGCATCTCCCGCGGGAGCACGTGCACCGAGTCCCTGACCACCATGGAAGGGGAGGCATTGTGGTCGCAGAGGTCGAGGCAGACCTCCATGCCGGAGTTGCCGCAGCCGACGACGAGCACGCGCTTCCAGCGGTAGGCGTCACCGGACTTGTACTCGGAGACGTGGGTGACGGGGCCCTTGAAGGCATCGGCGCCGTGGAACTGCGGGACGATGCGCTCGGCGTTCTCGCCCGTGGCCACGACGAGCCAGCGGGCGATGTACTCGGTGTACTCGTCGTTGTTGTCGGAGGAGGAGATGGCGCGGACCCTCCAGAGGCCGGCGGCGTGGTCGAAGCGCGCGGAGACGACGGACTGGCAGAAGCGGGGGCGGACGTGGAAGCGGGCGGCGTAGGACTGGAGGTAGGCGACGAACTGTTGCTTGGTGGGGTAGTCGGGGTAGTGTTCCGGGAAGGGCATGCCGGGGAGCTGGCAGAATTGCTTGGGGAGGTGGAGGCGGAGGCGGTCGTAGGTGCGGCGCTGCCAGAGGGAGGCGATGCAGTCGTCGCGGTCGAGGACGACGGAGGGGACGCCGTGGGAGTGGAGGCAGGCGGCGACGGAGAGACCGGCGGGGCCAGCGCCGACGACGATGGGGCCGTTCACCCACATGGTCCGCGGCGGAACCGGCATGGTCTCAGGAATGAAGTGAAGTGATGAAGGAGGAGGGTACGTTGGGTGAGGGAGGGGTCACGTACTAAATAGGCGCAACTGAAGCAGCAAAGCTTATATTTACTTACATACAATACATGCACTTGCGTCCCTATGCAGATGTGCTCTTCATTATATATATGGCCTCCTCCTCACCCGGAGTGTTACTAACACATCAGCTCTACAATTTGGATATGATCTTCACTCAGACATTACTTCTCCTATATGTTAGTGTGAATTAACAAATGCACAGTAATATGGAGCATAATCAATCAAATTAAACAAATGTTTACGGCGCAATGCAAGCAGGCCGCCTTCCACTAGCTAAGTTTGGTTAATTAAAGTACCGACGCAGCCGCAATGTATAATTAACAACCATCTAGGTGCTCGACCACATACGTGCATAATCACCACCATGACACCATGCATCATCAAGAATATTTAATTAATATAATTTACAACGAGCTAGCTAGGAATCAGCCGGACGCGGTTTGTGCAAGAAGAATACATCTTTTCAGCACCTTATTGTTAGTTTAGGTAACACCATTTGCTGCATCCTTTTGGAAAAGTAGCTTTGCAATTTGGCATGGAATTAATTTGTTAATTTCTAGTCTCTATAGGTATTATATATTGCAATTTTGGCGATCAGTCTGCTACGTATTGTAGGGCACACTTAATTAAAGCTGCTTTTCTCGTTCTTGTATTAATCAATGTACGTTATCAGGAAGCAGCAGTTAGTGCTCAATGAACCCAATTAAAGTGCCACCTGCGCTCAGATATATAGTCATAATAATATGCTTATTAGTGAGTAGTACCATATATGTTCCATGCGGCGGCCAGCCACCAGTAGCTAGCTAGATTCGCCCAAACAATATCAAATTTTCTCTCTAAATCATGCATATATACTCGATTGATCGATCGTTTCTAGGTGGCTTAATTGCATATGCGTGTAAATTGCTTCAGTTGTCGATCGATCTCTTGTCAAAATACCCATGATAACCGAATTAGCATCATAATGCATGCATGGTAACCGGCCGGCCAAGGGACTATATTAATTAATTTATATATGAATTACTCCGCACAATTGCAACCATGATTCACTGCAGAATGCAAACCTAGCGTGCATATGCATGCTAGGTTAGGTGCTGCGCGCATGCATCCAAACTAGGAGTAGGATGGAACTGCAGCTAGGTACGTAGAAATTGGCACTTCATTTGGGGTGTAGTCTTCTTCAATAAGCTGCTAGCTAGCTACTCCTAGTTTGGAGCGTAGGTAATTAAGCCCCCTATGCGATGCATCCATCGATCGATCTTAATTAATTAATTTGGAGCGTGATATATGAACATGCATATAGAGTATTCCATTTGCTAGATAGATTCGGAGCAGGGATAGATGGATCGCGCGCTATCAAGTCCATTTGCTACTCAATTCGACCCGTCCCTTTCCTAGATAGGTACATATGCTCCATCCATCAGGCCGAGCAGAGCAGCAATCGGCCGGAATTATATATGTTTTGCTTCACACGCGAGATTTGGGTGGGTCGAGTAGTATGCAGCTGCTGAGCTAGCCATTGACATCCGTATATTCTCCAGAGTCAGAGATCGAGTAGCTTTAATTTCATCGTTCACAGCCAGCTGCAAAAGCAGTTTTCCCTACACCGTTTGTCTTGCTTTAAGATCTATATTATACATTTTAAGCTCTAATTCGTACTTACGATCTTTACTTTTCACACTCTATCGGTACATATACAAAAAAGTGTACCGGTGCACTTCAATACCCACATATAGACCCCTCCTAGTCTCCCTCCTCAATCATTAGCTCTACCTCTCTCACTCCTCACGGGCACCCCTGCCTGTGTCCCGGACCGCCGTCGCCTCCATCCTAGTCTTCCCATTCACCGGAGCCGTCCCATCTCTACCCTCACCAACCGGTGTCTCCATCCACGCACTACATAGCTGACGCCACCTCCATCTCCACCCTCCCATACGACGCCGCCATCGTCTCCGATGGGCTCGGATCTAGCCATGGCAGCTTGGGATCCGTCCTCCACCGTGGAGGACGCCAGATCCAGCAAGGTGCGCCGTGTCGACGAGGGAGACCTTGAGGGCAGAGAACGTGTTAGTGATGCCAGAGATGACCTTCCTCAAACAAGGCGCGTCGCCTTGGGTCATGAGGTCCAAGCTGGCGAGCTCCGCGTGCAACGGCTTGACGCAGGCCTGCAGTCGGTGCTGAAGCCACAAGCGGTGGTCACGCTGGACGCGGGTGGTGGCAGCAGCCTCCCTCACGTGCATGAGGATGTCCAGGACCACCACATTGTCCGCCTGTGCTGTTTTGATTCGATTTTTGGATGCCGGTTCATGATTTTGTTGGATCTGATTTGTTTTGTTCATGAAGTGAAGAAATGATTGTGCTAATAATGGATTTTTTTTGTTCATGATTTCCTTCTAGATCTGAACTGTTTGTTCATGTTAAAGATCGTACTAAGTCATATTTTGGTTCAAGATGTTCATATTTTTAAAGTTTTTGTTCAGATCCATATCATGGATTTATTATTCCAGGATGATTTGTGAACCAAGAAAAAATGCAAGGAAAGAAAATTTTACCCAAATTTGGCTTGATTTTGCTCATGAATGGTGAAACAAATTGTGTTCAGATTCAAATTGTCATGTATGTGCGCATGAAAATGGTTCTGTTTTGAATAGATTTCTGTTCCTCTTGAACCAAATGTTAGAAATTTTTTAAGATGACCTAAATGGTGAAAATTACTCACGAAATAGGAAGAAAATTGAATCATGTTTCGATTTTTGAATTTTGTTGATTAATTGTGGAACAAATAAAATTATGAACACAAAAGGTGAAGTGAGTGTTCCAGGAACACTTTGCTAGAGAGAGAGAGAGAGAGAGAGAGAGGAGAACTAGGGGGGCCGGTAATTTACGACTAACCGCGCTAATCATTGGCCAGCGGTCACTCCCATTTGTCTATATGCAACACTTTTTTGGGACAATTATTCCTTGCGAGTGGTTCTCTTACACTACTACAAAAAGGGCTTTTCTAGACCTCCCATCTCAGCCGGTTTTGATAAAACAGACTGTGTTAGAACTATCATAGCTGATTATGAATATCTCACTCGGTTTAAAAAATAAATAGACTAAGATAATTACTTATCTCAGTCGGTTTAAAAAATTAACGGACTAAAATAATATCTCAATCGGTTCTTTTTTTGACCCGACTAAGATAATGTATATTATTTTAATCGGTTTCACATAAAAACCGACTAAGATTATTTTTTAGCCGGGTCAGTTAAAAAAACAGACTGAGGCGGTGAGGCCCAGCACCGTTGTCTCGTCTTCTCCTTCTCCTCGTGACTCCTCTCGGTCGATCCCCAATCCCCCACGCCGATCCCCATTCCCCAACCACGCCGGCGACTGGGGCCAGCCCACTGCGGTGCGCACGACTAGAGCTCGTCCTCCCCATGTCGAAGCAGCTCTGGTTCCTCGCCACCATTGCGCTCCCTTTGCTCTCCTGTCCTCCCTCCTCCCCCACCTAATCTGCTCCTCCGCCCCCCTTCCACCTGGTCCTCCCGATTCCCAATCCCTCCTCTCCAAAGCGTCGAAGTACCAGCCCACCAGAGGCAGCGGCGCTACATCCCTTTCTCTTCACCAGCTCTGGCCGCCACTCCACGGAGAAGCAGCAGCAGGAGGGTCTCCATCCTCCCCATAGATCTGGCTCGGTGAGGTAAGGATTTAGTTCTTTTTCTCGCTCTCGTATCCCTTGCTACTCTTCCTCATCATATCCCTAGCCCCTCTCCAGATCCAGAGGCACTTCTCCCTCCCCTCAGCCGATGGGCCCGCGCGCGCAGCAGATGAAGCAGGTCCACCGGCCATCGCGCCATCTCGCCCCGATGCTTGTCCATGGTGCTGCAGGTGAGGTCAGTCGCTCGCTCCGTCGCTGCAACGTCACACACTGCTCAAGGTCATCGTCCTTGGCGACAGCAGGTCAACCCCTTCGCCCTGCCGTTTCATCTTTACTTTGCATGTGCAAGGTCGTCGATCGAAGACCTCGCTAGCATTTGGGAGCTAATCGATTTGGGCACTGATGCTGGCTCGATTTGGGTGCTGATGCATGTGCGGAGGAGCACAACAGCGGGGATTTGGGCGCTGATGCGTGTGCGGAGGAGCACAGTAGCCGGGCGCGGCGGAGGTTGCTCGTCGACGTCGCCCAAGCACCATTCCCCCACATTCCACGCAGGGCCAGCAGAAGGGGCGAAGGAGGAGCACCGGTGGCGGCGGCAGCAGCCGGGGGAGGATCGGGGTGGCTTTTTTATTTAATGAGTATTACAGTCGGTTTGGCACAGTTGACCGCCTGAGCTAATAGACTTTCAGAGTCGGTTTGGTACAGATAACCGACTGACGTACTAAGTTTTTAGAGTCGGTTCAAAATAAATTATTAGCGTCCTTTGCTTACAATCGTCTCTGAAACCGGCCGTGATGGCCATTTTTAACTGGCTGAGAAGGTCACTTCTGTGGTAGTGTTACTAGCTTTCCTCTTTTCCTTTGGCACAGCTACACTATGTAGAGCCTTTTCTCTTTCCTTGCACTTCCTTGTATGGCGTGGTCCCCTCTACCCATCAATGTATGAACGTCATGTTCTCTTTTTTTCTTCATTTCAATTTATTGCATGCATGTGTGTTGACTTTCAGGCAAAAAATTTACAAAAAATTCAAAAAATATTCAAACTATTCTCTCCAAAAATAGGAGCTTTTCACAAGAAGAATTGCAGCTTTTAATTTTCCTTTCAAAATTGAACTTCCAATTTAGAGAATTGGAGCTTTTCACTTAGAAGATAAATGACAGTCTTTCAACTTGTTAAATTAAAAGTTTTACTTAAAGAACCGGAGCTTTTAAAAATCAAGCTTTTTACCTTAAATATGTACTTTTTTCTTGAAGCATTGGAGCTTTCTAGAACATTGGACCTTTGCACTCGATAAATTTACATTTCAAAAGAAAATTTCAAACTTTCAACTTGAAGAATTTGGATCTTTTGACTTAAAAGAAATATCTAAGCTTTCAACTCGTTGAATTAGAAGTTGTTTTACTCAATAATTCAAAGCTTTCAACTCAAAAATTTTGTTTGACATTTTCAACTAGAATGTTAGAGCTTTTCACTCGAAAAATATATCAACTTAATAAATTTGGGCTTCAGAATCTGGATTTAGAATCTTTGTACCGTGAATTTTTAGCTTCCATTTAGAAGATTTTTTAAGTGCAAGAACTAGTAAAACAAGAAAAAATTAACCAAAATTCCTAAGAATCTCACGTCAAGAAGCTACAAGAAAAAGCAAAGAAGCACATGCATGCCCACTGCCGCTGGTAGGACTCACACCATATGCAGATTTGACTAAGTAAAAACTACTATGGAATAGCGCACTCCACCTCTATCAAACGGGGAAATGAGTTGGTGGGGACCACGTGGTGGAGAAAGCGGTTGAAATCCCATGTTTGACCGCGGAGAATGATTTTCGGAGAACTAGATAATGATAATGTTTGAAGTTGTGGAGTTGTTTTTGGTAAAGTATTAGCACAAATCTTGATGCATGATGGACGGCTAAGATAAATCCAAAACGTCCAACTACAATGCCTTTTCGTGCTAGCTGCACATTAATTCAATTGCTCTCCCGGCCCTCGTCAATGGATCGATCATCCCAATCCCCCCCTCTAGCCTCCATCCATCATATCTACTGTTTAATTCCAACAGAGACAGGCAGATATGCGTACGCACACCTTACACTGTTCCATCAAAACAAAGATCAACGTACAGCTATATATATCCAAATTCATTGTTTTTTCTTCTTCTTTTCTGACCCAAAGCCTGCATAAACTTGCTACCACTAGCTCAAGGAAATCTCTCCATCGATGTTCATTTCATCTGAGTCATTCCTGAAGAGGTATATATCGATCGAGTTTCAAGCCAGCTAGAGCTAATTTGCGTGTCCTCATGATCGATCGGCCTGCAGTTTGTCCATCCCTTTCAACGCAACACTAACACGCTAGCTAGCTACAGTTACTCAATTATGTTGCATGCACGCTACTTGCGGATTGACCATATATGTTCATCCATCCATCCATGGGGTTCATGCAAAGACAATACAGGTCGATCGATGTTTCTTAAACCGCTAGTTGCCTATTCTATTAATTGCAAGTCCTGAATCCTGATGCATAGCTAAATCAAGTTTGGTTCTTCCTCCCCTTTGTTTGGTAATGGACAATTAATGATGAAGATTCTGCCTTTTTTGTACCTCATCAACTCAAACTGCCACGCTTTAGCTTTTTGTTTCTGCATTGCTAGATGATCGAGTTACCAATGATGAAACTTATTCTGCCGTTTTAGTACCTAATCATCAACTCAAATTGCCAAGCTTCATAGCTTTTCTTTTCCTTGATTAGTAGATGATCGATCGAGTAACCAACGATGAAGATTATTTATTCTGTCCTTTTTGTAGCTCGTCATCAACTCAAACTGCCAAGCTAGCTTTAATTTCTAGCTAGGTTCCATCCATGCAAGCTTTTTCAGCCACTTGCATGTTATCCTCCACGATGAAAATAATTATACTTGAGTAACAAATTTACAATGCAAAGTGGAGGTGTGGACCTTCCAAAGGTGCTGCTAATTGCATATATATAAACTGAGAAGCAACGAATCGTCTCGACGAGATGTTAGGATGAACATCTATCTACTTTCTTCAGAATAATGTGTAGAAACATATTGAAAAGGAATCAATCAGTAGCCACATGCAACTGCCCATCTATTTTTTTTTCCTTCCAAAAATAACATATATATCTTGTGTCTGTTGTGCATGTAGATGCAGCTCATCCTATGATGTATCTGCAGTGCAGTGAAGTGCTATGCTAGCTGATACAGAGGCAGACTGTGAATGCAACAGACCTGCAGAATGAAGCGTACATTGTGCACAACAAAACAAGCAAAATAAATGGCATCTGCTCTCCAGTGATGAAATCATGGACTGGCAATCTGGTCCTGCTAGTAATTGTCAAGAGCGTTCATATAGTTAGCTGAAACCATCAGCTCCTGACACTCTTGGCCAATTTATTATCTGGACGGCCATTCAATATATAAAACGATCGACTTGTTTTCATGATTCCGAGACATAGTAGCTAGCTAGAGACAATTTCAGTATAAATGTGTTTGCAAATAGTAGCAAGAAGCTAGGGATGAACGTAACCTGCAATCAGTGTGGTTGCGAATTAAAGAGGATTCGAGTCGACTTTGATCGACATTCTCAGATGCTGATTGCTAAAGAGTATCTTCCAGTCACTGCACCTTGAGACGCACATAACCTAAAACAAAGGTTTGTGCTATACCCGCTGAAATAACCTCATGCCGAACACACAGGTGTATCTTTACCAAATTAAGATAAACATGGATCATATTGGATGGCAGAGTTGACAGATTCCTGGTTGGAAGAGAAGAACCTCTCAAGGGCAGGAAGGGTAACCTTGACAAAGTCGGTTTTGATGGCCACAGTGACCTACTACGTGTCCACCATCCCACTGCCCAAGTGGGTTCGGGATAAGCTAGATAAGTTATCTTGCAGGCTATATCAGGAAGGGGGATGACAACGAGCATGCTAGCCGAGGTCACTCCTTGGTCAACTGAAGACAGTATGTCGTCCCAAGGCACTCAAGGGCCTTGGCATCGCATATCTTGACTGTTTTGGTCATGCGCTCAGGTTACAATGGCCTTGGTTTTGCAGGCTCTTTTCCTGGTTGGTGTTTCGTGGCAAGATCCTCACTGTGGGCATGCTTGCCATGCATGGGTGGCCTCAGGACTCCACATGTCATCAATGCCTTCGCGCCTCGGGAACGGTTGTCCACCTCTGTAAGGATTGTCCCTTCACCATTGTCGTCTGGGATCACGTATGCAATCTTGGTCGAGCAACCCGCTCCCCGGTGGGTGTTGGCTTTCTTCGTTCTCCCCGGTCTCTGATTGGTGGGACACCATGCCGGTCTCATCAAGCAAGGACATCAAGCGACAACATAGTGGGAGGCTCCTCTACGTTCTCTAAAATGTCTGAAAGGAGTGCAACTACAGAATTTTCACAGGCCTACACCTCACTTATCATGAGGTGGCCCTTTTGGCATCCGAGGGTATTGTGCAGCGAGCCATGCTTTTGGCACCGTTGGATAGAATAACTCGTTGTTTGGTGAGTAGTCTTTTTTTAGGGGGGGGGGTTGGGCATGTTCCCTCAAACCATGCCCCTGTCTGCAGCGTGTACGCACTCTCTTTTTTGCTCAAAAAAAGACTGAGCATTAAAGGATGGAAGCAACTAGGGCCGCTGGCTTGCTGAATTGGCAAATCCTAAAATTAAACTAGATAGCGATCGAATTCCTTGCGGCTCTACCGATCTATCTAGCTAGCTACTCCGTCCTATATGCATGCCTGCATATAGAGAGACGGTTGATGCAACATTCCTAGGGAGCTGTACAAACGTGATTAGAGTTTAGAAAGTCGTTGGAATATACTCCCTCCGTCCCAAAATATAAGGCACGCACGCATTCCAAGATTTACTATTAGACTTATAATATTTTGATTATGTGATATAAAAGTGATATTGTTGGATTCATTTTTGAAAGCACTTTCTAATGATATCATTTTTGTATCATATAATTAACATATTATAGATCTAATTGTAAATCTTGAAATGCGTGCGTGCCTTATATTTTAGGAGGAAGGGAGTATTGCGTACCCTTTTCCGTCAGTTTAAACTTTTAGATAAACGTGTCGTCGGTGCATACCATTCAATGGAAAGAAGTAAGAACGATATGCATGTTCCTGGCAGCCTGCAGGTAGCTAGCGAAGTGAAGCTTTACGATCGAAATGGCCTCTGCTTCATGTTAGCTAGCGAGCAAAGTCGGGGTGCACCAGACAGAACAGTGTATATATATATATATATATATGTTTACATGGATGGTGCTGAGTGTGATACAAATACAATGGTGTGGGAAGCTCAAGTCGACCGAGAATTAATGCAATGATCGGGGAATTAATGTCCAAGCTTCCTGTGTGTATATATAGGTGCGCTATTCTATACGTTGTTATCTAATAGCTTATTTTAAGTCTCTGATTTTACGACATTATATGCTGTGATTTACGATACTTTCTATAATAATTTATTACGATGACAACACGCTGTTGTAGAATAGCTTATTCTGTGTCCTTGGTTTTAGACATTTATGTACAATGATTTTATGATAATTTTTCCAATGATTTACGATCAAATATTTACAATAAGCTTATGATTTTTACTATCCGTCATCATTTTTATAAAATTTACGACCTTGTATATATAATTTTATGACTAGTTTCACAGAGATTTACGACAGCTCGTAGAATAAGCTATTCTACATGATGCCATGGAATAGCAAATCTATATGTATGTATGTTATATACATACATACATACATATATTCTACGCGCTGTTGTAGAATAGCTTATTCTACGTCCTTATTTTACGATATTATGTACAGTGATTTGGTATTTTCTACAATGATTTAAGATCAAACATTTACAATGGAAACTTACGATTTTTACTATCGGTTAGCACTTTCATAAATTTTACGATATTATACACATAATTCACACAGACAATGAGAATAAGCTATTCTACACGCTGTTGTAGTAGAACTGCGCTATTCTACACACTTGATCTATAGAATAACTTATTTTACATCCCTTGATTTTATAATATTATGCACTGTGATTTACAATACATTCTACAGTGATTTACTACAGTGGTAGGTAGTAAAAATGGTATATATATTATAATATATATGATTTATTATTTTTACTATTTACCACTCTAAATCACGGTATATTATCTATATTATATACATACATATATATATGTGTATGTATTTGCGCTCAAGACTCGCAAGAGCGACATCAAGACAGCGTCAGGAGGGCGTTCGGCCAGCGATGACGATCATATATAATATTAGGATGATCATCAACTTTGTCTTGATAATGTGCATAATTTTACCGTATCTCGCAAACTCTGATTGGCTCCGAGGGCTACTACGCATAAGAAGGGTGAAACTACATCTTGGTCCCCATAAGTGGGTTTGGATGATTAATAAAAAATAATTAAGGGACTAATATGTGCATCAAGTGGGATTAGATGTATAGTCCCAAAAGTAGTGATAAAACTAACGTTGACGACTTCTAAAAAGTTCTAAGGAAAGACGGTTTGAAGAAACGAAGATTAAGGATAATATTCACTCTTTTGGTGGTTCAAGAAATCACATTGAGTTTAGAGGAAACTGGACTATTAAGAAGGTTGAAATCTAGAAATTGGTGAGGATGTCTTGCTAATACTTAGCTAAGAATCAAATTTTAAAACTAAAGAGGCCTCTAAATTTTCTTCATGCATACCTATTTTGCAAATTTCAAGATCTCCGAGATTGATGTCGGATCATCCAAGGAAAGAAGCTTATAATTCTCTTTAACTTGCATTTTCTTTCATGAAGGCTCGTTCTTGTTCTTTGTCTTTTATTTTTTTCTTGTGATTGTATATGTGGTTACTATTGTTTTGTCAGTCTGTCTATCCCCAATAATGAACTCTTGCTGACCGTGCCCTGTGAGGATCATCGAATCGATAGCAATAAACCTTGTTTGAAGGGATTCGTATATAGAATGCCTAGAAATTCTACCTGGAGTGAGAGATTCAATTAAGAGAGATTCTAAAGCTACGATTTTGCATCTCTCATTTAGCCGAGAATTTATAACACGATCCAAGTCCCCCTTAGGGATGGCTTAGGCTTAGGTATAAGCCGGTTGTCCAGATAAGCTCTCTATAAGCTACAACGAAGCCTACCATATTTGTTTCTGCCTGTTATGAACGGCTTATGGATTTGAGCTTATTGTCTATGGTGAAAGGTGCGAAGTCTGAAATACCCTTGGACTTGTTCGTTTGCTGTTTAATAGATCTAACAGTACAAAAACCGGGCATTGTACCACAGTGGAACTTGCCAGTGGAGCGGCGCGGTTTGGGATGGGGAATGAGGGGAGCGGGGCTATGCGAGTCAGGACGGGGAACGAGGGGAGAGGAGAAATTTGAGGGTTTTTTCTGTATTTACACGGAGTGACATTTTTTCGTAATTGTTGTGAACATTAAGGGCAATGTTTGGTAGGGGCAAGTGGGGTTGGAGAAGCTCGGGAAGCCTCACATTTGAGGCTTTCTGCTAGAAACAAAAGAGGCTTAGAAATTAAGCCCAAACTTAAAGTTGTATTAGGGATAGCTTATAGCTTATTTATATCTATAAGCCTCTCTATAAGCCATCCCTAAGGGGGCCTAAGCCTCGCTCACAGGTATCTTGGAACATCCAAGTTTGACTTCTATGTGAAGAGTCTGAGAACTTGGATCCTCCGTGTTGCCCTTCCTATGTGATCTTTTGTATGTCAGAACATCTGAGATTTCTTGGAATCTCTAAGTTTCAGTTCTGCACACGCCTAAATCTTTTTGCTTTGAATGTCAAAGCTGTTGGAGAGCTGGTCTTCAAGATCTGTTTTGGACTTATCTTTTGAAATCTCGGAATATCTGAGTACGTTGTCAAAACCTCCGAGAATGAGTTCTGTCCACCTCAGTTGAGATCCTTTGAAATATCTGAAGGTCCGAGTGCGATGTCGAAACCGCCGGGTATCTATTATGACCACGCATTGCCAAGACTATTCTTAATCCTAGACGGTCTGGGTTCAAGTCGGAACCTCCGACATTCATTTATATCCGTTGTGTTTTGAAAGTTAGAACCTCCAGGTTCTTGCCGAAAGTTCCGAGATCTGTTTCTGGACAGGCAATATAGTTCTTTCTTTCGAATGTTGGAACTTCCGAGTTCCATTTTAGAAGTTTCGAGTTCTACGGTTTTTGTTCAAACGACTAGTCTTTTAGGGGTTGGCTATATACACCCCAAAGTCTCTTTGCCAAATCTTCTCTCTGCTTCCCTGAACGCTACTCCACATTTCCTCAGGCCTAAGTTATGATTCTTATAAGAAAATCTTTGAGAGAGAGATTGAGTCATGATTGAGCATCAAGTAAGAGTTCATCTCCAAGCCAAACTGATTAAAGCCTATTACTCTTGGAAATTAGCGTCTCCTAGATAGTTAGGAAGTTGCTTGGGAACCTTCAACGATTGTGAAGTGCCCTAAGTAGTTTGTGAGGGTTCAAATCTCACTTATCACAAGGTGAAGAGTTGCTGCAAAAGAAGGGAATCTTCACATCGGCAATCTTCTCGAGGAAAGAGTACGATTCGGTGCCTCGCCAGTGGCTCGAACTTCGACATAAAATACATAGGTCTCACACTTGGATGTTTCCTTGCACTTCAACATATTTGTTTTTCTATTTTGTTTTGATAACTAACATGCTAAGTTTTGCTCACGACTGCTTAGTGTTTTAGAATACTTTGTATAAAGTAATCTTGGAACATATTTTGTTCTCGTATTCACTCCCTCTAATCGATACCCTAGATCTTTCAGAGGGGTATCAGAGTATAATAGTCTAAGCTCCATGTTCGCACACGAACACGTCACCATGTACCCCCCAACGCCGAGCGTGATGCGCAGGACACGGAGCCGGGGGAGACTCGCCGGGAGCGCGACACGCAAGACACGCCGGTGAGTGCTTTTGGGAACCCGAAACCCCACACCCCCGGGAGGGACCCCGTCAGGGAGTGCGGCGGCTATGGGCTGCTCTAAGTCGGCCTGACCGCCCTTAGAGCTTCGAGGTTCGCTGCCGTTGAACACGAAGAACAGCGAATAACGAAAAGCATAAACAAGGATGAGAAGATAGTAGATGAAAAGATAATAGATTGATTGTTTCGATTGTGTATTGTTTTTAATCGGCCATATACCCTTCATATTTATAGGGTACGCCCGGTCTTAGGGCTGGAATACAACTCTGTATCGTACATGCTATAGCTTTCCAAAGATTGCTTCCCTAATCTGATAATCTTGCCTGCCGTAATCAAGAGTCCATCTCGCACACGAGATATCTTTCATAATTCTGATCAACTTAACCGCCGCGATCTGAACTCCGCCTTGTACACGGGACATCTTTCCATACCAACCGGGAGTCTTTCCAAATCTCGTACTTTCCTTTAATCGTTATAATTAGCTGCTGTTCCTTGTGCCCCAAGTTAGGGTTCCTGGCACCAGAAAAAGACTTCACAACAAACAACTCAGTGCCTCGACCCACCTGCGGGATAACTCGAGAATATCACAACTCGGACGAGCCGGCACCGCTGGAACTCGGTCGTGCTATTTAAAACCCGTCTTGGACCTACTCGGGACCGCGAATGCTCGGGGACGCGAGTACTCAGGGACACGAGTGCTCGGGAGCGCAAGTACTCGGGAACGCGAGTGCTCGGGAATGAGTACTCGAGAACACGGGAACTCGAGTGCTTGGGAATGAGTACTTAGGGATACGAGAACTCGAGACCCAATACTCGGATACATTCGGCAACCTGGGCACTGCCTGAGGATTTTGCGGGATCTTCTGTGAACATTCCTGTGGTTGGGACCATAGCGGAGCACGAGAACTCGGGATAGGAGTGCTCGGAACTCGGGGACGCTGCAAACCACTCGGCGTGGGCCACGATTCAGTGACACTGTAAACCTTTTCCAATGCACTTGGGCCATTTAGGAGTACTGCCAAATTTGGTCATCAACACTCCGCTAAAAGAAACTGAACAAATTCGACCTACTGCAGATGAGGAATTACAAGCCCACACCTTAGCTGCACCTTCCCCTTTAATCCCTTGCGATTCGGTAAGAAATCTTGACCTATGGCTTTCGATTCATGTTCTTACATTATCGTGGAAGAATACGAAGAAAAAAAATTCAATGGAACATGCGAAAGGAAAAGACAACATAATTTGCACATTATAAGAGCTTACCAAGAAATGATGAAACTGCAAGGTATTGTATTCTTTGCAGGTGGATGGGTATCTCACTTGAAATACTACTGTCAATGAGATGGCACAATGGTCACCAACTTTACTATGACAATGACAACTGAAAATAAATAAAGAAGTGATGAGGACAAATAAATAGCAAGCAGAATCTCCTAAGACCATTTAGCTACGAACAATCCTAATCTACTCTCAAGAAACATTTTGCTACATTTCCTCGTGAACCAATTGCCTGTATCAACTCTGCTTCTGTCCTCAGATCTTTATCGCTAGTAACGTGCCCAACAAGAAACAACTAAAACTATTCAGCAGGGAGAAAAAAAATGTGAATTGTACCTCGGAGTGCAACCTCGTCCTCATTGCTCCTGGAATTATCGTCCTCTTAATGGATGTCTTAATCGCAGCTCTGATCTCGAATGAATATTGTATGACAACGCGAGCAGTCAAATACAGCTGGACAGCAGACATGTACACCTTGCAAGAGTTTATCTTGTGCTTTCTTTGGCTCAATAACTCACAAAAATGTACAGCTTCATAACTGAATTTTAACTGCTATAACCTACATATAGTCTTATGAGGAGCTGAATCTTCCTCCGCTACAAATGCATCAAAATTTTCATATTAATAGATATACACCAAATTTCTAACAGCTCCAAGATCTCTAGTATCAGTTTGCTTGTTCCACAAAATGTTAAACATCAAAACAGAAATGGTGGTAATAGCACTGTAAGGCCAAACCAAACGGCCAGCTTTTCAGTTGATTTTGCCAACGGTAGCTGTGGGCTTTGCATTACAAATTCAGTTGTTTAGAAAAACTGTTTTTTGACAGCTTTTTGCAATGTGCTAAAACTTCTGTGCTTATTTTTCAAAATATTGTAAATAGTTTGAATCAGCTAAAAGCCAGACGTTTACTTTTTCACTGTCATAATAATTTTTCTAGACAGCCAACTAACAATAGCTTTTATTAATAGTCACATTCCAATTAAATTCATCGCGTGGAACGTGTCCAAGCTAGCGCGCTCCAGCGAAACCAGCTCGGGAAGGTTGAAGAGGGAGATGCCCCGAATAACCAATATCAGCCCAATAGCCAATTATCATGTAAGCCCAAATGTAGTCCGATCAAATACCAAGAATGCCCCTACAGTCTTCCCTTTCCTCCCTTGTTGGTCTCAAATTCATTCTTCTCCTCTCCGTCAGCGCACCGAATTCCTCCTCCGGCGACGACTTGCCGTGTAGTGGAGATCCATCTGGACTTGGGGGGTAACGAACCCTAACTTGCTCGAATTCTTCTTCTTTTCCAAAGACTCCCACCACCACTTGGATTGTTTAGCCTTTATTTTCCCTCTTCCTCCTCACTTACCATAAGCTTTGCAATTCCTGCTCCCTCAGCTTCAGATCCCAACTTATTCTTGTTCAATCCGTGCCTAATTTCACTATTACTTACTACCTGTTTAGTTGCTACCTGTCTATGAGTCTATCTCACCATTTCTCTTCTCTCATCAATTACAGCAACTCACCTCACAAATAATACTTTTTCATTAGTTGCGCACACAGTGGTGTACATAATAGTCGTTTCCATGGTGTAATAGTATCGCGCTTTCCTATTTTGTGCAAGCGTGGTACCAGGTCGACCTATACTTGACATGGAAGGAGTGTGTCATAACTGATAAGGGAGCAATGTGTAGAATTGTATAGCCTCAGGTGTTAATTGCTAAGCATGACTAGCTAATTATTGCATGATATTTTTCACTCTGTGGCTACAACTGAGATGTTGAGGTGTCATTCTTTGTGCTTGTTTACTTCAGGTTGACATTGCCCCCAATCTTTCTGCCAACTGGTGATTTATTACTCTTAAGCAAAATGGGTAAATGATATGAATTGTAAGCCTTGACAGCTCAATGGAGCCCAAAAGAGATGCAGTTAGCTCTGCATCTCAGAGAGCAATGCATGTGCCGCCAAGTTCATCATCCACCAGTTCTCGTGTTCCAGAGTATCACATGTCAGGCAGTGTCAAGCCTGTTCTCAATTACTCTATCCAGACTGGAGAGGAGTTTGCCCTTGAGTTCATGAGGGACCGTGCTATATCCAAAAAACAGTTGGTCCCTGGTACATCGGGAGATCAGAATGTTGCCACTGGTTACATGGACTTGAGAGGAATGCTTGGTGCCTGCCATACAGGATCAGAAACTGGTTCGGATATATTCATGCTTGCAGCTGTTGATAATCAGCGACTAAAAGAGTCTGAAAGAAAATCTTTTGCTGAAAGTCAAAACAGAAGCAGGGATACGTCAACTAGGATAGTTCCACGAGCGTCGTCAGGTGATGGCAGCAGTCGGGGACTGTCTCATGGCTATGCTTCTTCTGAAGCTTCAGATACCTCCAGGAGAATCAAGTTCCTATGTAGCTTTGGGGGGAAAATCTTGCCCCGGCCTGGTGATGGAAAGCTTAGGTATGTTGGTGGTGAGACGCGTATAATTCGAATCAGTAGGGATATTTCCTGGCAGGAGCTCAAACAAAAGACAATCGGCATCTTCAACCAACCCCATATCATCAAGTACCAGCTCCCTGGTGAAGATCTTGATGCTTTGATCTCGGTGTCAAGCGATGAGGATTTGAGAAACATGATGGATGAATTTGGCATGATTGAAAGTGGAGAAGGTTCTCAGAAGCTTCGTGTTTTTCTGTTCTCCTCACTTGATTTTGACGACATGAGCTTTAACCTGGGTAGTATGGATGGCGATTCCGAGATCCAGTATGTTGTCGCTGTCAATGGAATAGATGTAGGATCTGGGAAACCTTCAAGTGGCCATGGCTTAGCAAGCATATCCTTGAGTATGCTGGACCAGTTCGTTAACCTCAATACTGATAGTGATCAGTCAAACCCAAACCGAGACATGTCAGATTTTCATGGTATGCGTGGGCCATCTTTTGTGCCTTCTGCTACAGTCCCAACACCAACACCGCCGAGTTTATCCAGTGATTATAGTGCAAATATGCAGTCTTACCAAGGGCATGAAGTGCAGTATGCTCAGGATTCTAGCGAAAAGTTCTATGACATTGAGAGACGCATTTCTATGCCTCTATCTGTGCCCTCAGATTATGGAGGCACCTCTCAGTATGAGCCACATTCTGGGACTGCATCTCTGGCAACTTTTGACCAACGGTCTTATCAGGAGGGCTCTACGATGCAAGCGTCTATAAATGACACAAAGCAGGCTTCCAAGGAAAAAGGGCATCAAAAAAATGAAGTGGACTACTTCCAATCGCTCGACGGTTTGAGTAATCCTGTGCCGCACCACGATCTGTCTGCTTCAAATAGTATGCATTCGGAAGTACCCCCTGTTTCTTGTGCTCAAGAAGGTCTGACATCTTTTCTTCATCCAAGTGACAGTGGGAAGAGCCCAGAGATTCGTATGACATCAAAGGCTATGTCCGCGACGCATGGTTCAGAGCTTAATGAAGATGACCGCCAGTCCTCTGGTGGAGCTTTTGCATCTGGATGTTCTGACTTTGAGTGTGACATCACCGATCATGGGCTCAAGAATCCAGAACCTGGTGCTGGGCGACCTTCCATTCTGAACGGATCCCTAGGGAGCAAGCGAAGTTCCTGAACCGGTTGTCAAAATCTGATGATTCACTTGGTTCTCAATTTCTAATGATTCAGTCTCAGTCTGGTGTGGCTAATGAATCTATTGCAGAAGCTGCTGATTCTGCTGAGGGAGCTGAAAAATCAAATTTTGAGGCCCCACCACTGAACTTGAATGATCCATCTAGCGATGATTGCCTGGTGCAATTTGAGAAAAACTTTGCCAAAACGGTACCACGGCCGAGTCAATTTGGTATAATCATCCCTTCAGAAGAATCAGATGCTAAAAAGATTTCAGAAAATACTGTCGCTGAACAACAGGCCAGTGAAAAGAGGACATGGGATGGCCCTAACATTATAAATACAGAGAGAAGTATGAATTCAGCTGAAAAGACTCCAGCTAAAGGTAATTTGAAAGCGACTACCGTCAATAGAGTACAAACTGCTAAGAAGCAGCAGGGAAGTGATGCTGCTATGGCACGTCGTGTTAGTTGGGAGGCTCCAAAGGCTGCGCCCCCCAATGATGTTAAGCATGATCTAGCTGTGCCATTGTCCACCAGCACTGCTGGAGCTGTTCCAGATGGTGAATCTGTTGCTGCTAGCACGGAGAATGGAGATATTTTTGTTGACATCAATGATCGCTTCCCCCCTGATGTTCTTTCTGATTTCTTTGCAAAGGCTAAAGATGCAGCACAGTCATCAACTTCTTTTAATGACCCTGTCCTTAGCTTGAACATGCCAAACTATGAGCCTAAGAGCTGGTCATTCTTCAGAAATCTTGCAAAAGATGAGTTTCCAAATAAGAATAATGACCAAGGCCTGGCAAAAATTGATGAAGGGGTTTATGCATTCACAGGAGCAGATAATGATGCAATTAACATGGACTTGAATCCTAAATTTGGTTTTGATGCTGAGAAGAAGGCAGAGCCTGCGATCACTGTTGCTGATCCTAGTAGCATGCCTCCAGTTTATGCCTCATCACATATTGACCATCCCCCAATGATGGAGAGGAGTGTTGAAGGGTTTCAAGTTGACAATTCTTATGCACCTATGGGGGACAATACAAGGGCACCTGCTTCGGAGTTTGAGGTATGCATATTTAATAACGTACATGGTCACCTTTGTTGCGGGACTGTGTTGTCATATTTATGCTTATTTTCTTGGCTTCAGGAACCTAAGTTTGAAGAGGACAGAACTGTCGGGCATGTCATGGACGCTTCTCTTCGAGATACTGATTTTGAACACTTGCAGGTATGGTGGTTAATTTTCTGTTGCAACAGACTGAACATGTTTTCCCTATTGGTTCTGTACGTTTCCACATTGAGAATGTTTTGGTTAAATTCTCCAACCAGTATCTTTAAGGCCACGTGACATTGTTTTGTTTGTTCATTGTTGTCAACACGTTTAGCTGTTGTTGTTTATGTTTATCTTTTTGTTAGCTTTAGAAAGTAAGATTAGCATTTTCTGACTGCACAATATCCAATGGTTCTGCCCAACAAAAGGGGTACTTTATGATCTCTGTTACAGACATGACAAATGACATGGCAGCAGTGCTCATCTTATTCTGTTGGAATTTTGAAATTAAAGAAAAATCTTTTAACAGATTATCAAGAACGAAGATCTGGAGGAGCTTAGGGAACTTGGTTCTGGCACTTTTGGAACCGTGTACCATGGAAAATGGAGAGGAACTGATGTGGCTATTAAGCGTATCAAGAAAAGCTGCTTCACGGGCCGATCTTCTGAGCAAGAAAGACTAGTAAGTTCCTGAACCTGCATTGTACTTGTGTGTTAAGCATGGTACTTTGCTTTCCTCATTTTGCTAGATATACTACATGACGGTAGGCTCTGAACATGAAAGGTAATTGCAGCATTACTGAATATTAACATTTTGGAAGTCTGTGGCTCGTATTATCAAAGTGATCTCATATACCACTGCTTTCAGCATAATGGAGATCTTGAGTGCTGTAATTATGCTCTAAACATTGTGGTTTTTTAGGCACATGAATTCTGGCGAGAAGCTGAGATTCTTTCAAAGCTTCATCATCCAAATGTGGTAGCATTTTATGGTGTTGTGAAGGACGGGCCAGGTGGTACGTTGGCAACTTTGACTGAGTTCATGGTTAATGGTTCTCTTCGACATGTCTTGCAGCGGAAGGACAAGTAATCTCTTCCTGTTTTTTCTTTTATTTGTCACTGTTTGAATTTAAATTGTGGATAGCTGAGTAACAATATTTCCTGTAACTTGAAAGGTGTCCTGATCTTCGTAAGCGGCTTATCATAGCAATGGATGCAGCATTTGGAATGGAGTATTTGCATTCGAAAAACATTGTGCATTTTGATCTGAAGTGTGATAACCTGCTGGTTAACCTTAGAGATCAGTCACGCCCCATCTGTAAAGTAAGTTAAATTTCCACTTAGATAGTGTTGTGATGGCCATTTTTGATGCATTCAGTTAATTTACTAGTGTTATTCAGGTTGGTGATTTTGGCTTGTCCAAAATAAAAAGGAATACCTTGGTTTCGGGTGGTGTGAGGGGGACGTTGCCTTGGATGGCCCCAGAATTACTGAATGGAAGCAGCAGCAAGGTGTCTGAGAAGGTAAGACCAAAAACCGAAATGCCTTAACTGTAACACTGATTTGCGCTTGAGTAGCGGAGAGTTTGGTGAGGAAGAAGTTTTATAAGGAATGTTTGCAGGTGGATGTGTTTTCCTTTGGTATTGTCATGTGGGAAATCCTGACCGGAGAGGAGCCCTATGCCAATATGCACTATGGTGCAATAATAGGTACGGATTCATGCCATTCCATTGCAGTATTTGTGCTTGAGCTGATACGATGATATAGTTGTGCTTAAACTGGTGTAGGGGGCATAGTGAACAACACATTGAGGCCAGCGGTGCCGGCGAACTGCGACCGGGAATGGAGGAGGCTGATGGAGCAGTGCTGGTCCCCGGACCCGGCGCAGCGCCCGGCTTTCACGGAGATCGCTGGACGCCTACGGTCCATGTCAGCGGCGGCGAACCAGGCAAAGGCGGCGGCGGTCGCGGCGGCGTTGGCGGCGAAATAGATATATGTGCATGTGCGGTGGTGTAATTTTAATTTATTATAGAGTGTAAAAATAGTGATATGTTGTGTGTTGAAAATGTAAAGAAGAATATACATCATTTTGTAGGTGAGGTGTGAGAAACATTGTACTGCTGTTTTATAAACGATACAGGCAAAGTGTGAATAGACAGACGATAATCCATGTACTAGTTTTGGTTGCGATGCGATGGGTCTGCAACTGCCAGGTGGGACCAACAGCACCGCATCTCTCTTCTCAAGAGAAGACAGCGCAGCAAAGCAAACCGAGCAAGAGAGGAAGAAGGGGAAGGGGGCTTTTCTTCTTCTTCTTCTTCTTCTTCTTCTTCTTCTTCCTGCTGCTGCTGCTTCTGCTCGATTCCATCCCCTCCCACTCCCATGGCGCGGAGCAACTGGGAGGCTGACAAGATGTGCGTCCAATCTCTCTCTCTCTCTCTCTCTCTCTCCCCTCGCCTTCTCCTTCTTCTTGTTTCGGGGAATCCAAGCGAATCGAATCCAATCGAAATTTTCCATCTGCTGATTTTGGATTCCATGGATCCAACATCCACACAGGCTTGATGTGTACATCTACGACTACCTGGTGAAGCGCAACCTCCACAACTCCGCCAAGGCCTTCATGAACGAGGGCAAGGTCGCCACCGATCCTGTCGGTACGCAACCCTTCCTACTACTCTTCTTCCCCCTTGTACCCTAGTCCTGCTTACCCTAACTGCTGCCTACCCCTAGTTGGCTAGTTCGGATTCTTTGCCTAATAATACACACATGGAAACATTACTTACTCCACCAATCCAAATTCAAGAAACAGCTGCCTGTTAAACCAAAGAAATTCCAACTAGGGGTATTTATCCACTCTCTAATGGCTACTGCATGCTCCTCTTGATTATGCAGCGATTGATGCTCCTGGAGGCTTCCTCTTTGAGTGGTGGTCTATCTTCTGGGACATCTTTGACGCAAGAACAAGAGATAAGCATCCCGAGGGGGCCACGCCATCTATAGATGTAATTTCCTAACTCATACGTTCGCACCGCTGCTACAGTATACCCTACTCTTAGGATTTCGAACCACTCCACAACACACTAAATTGTCGCAACTGTTTTATGTTCCCGCTAACCTAAAATCCATTTCTTCTATTTTATTGGTAATAATAGTGTAACCTCCAATGAACACCTGAACGGTAGTGCTACTAGGTCAAACAGTACTGTGACGTTTCTTCTTTCCCTGCCATGGTAATAAAGTAACTTCCAATAAACACCTGGACATTAATGTTAGTACGTGTTGCCTAAGTTTACCCGATTCTTGTTTTTTTCTTCGACGATGTAGACTAATTCAGACCCGACTAGTCCAATGTAGCACAAAGAGATCCAGTATTAGGGCCCATATGATATAAGCAGCTTGGTCAATTTATTTTGATTGCCCTAATGCTGTGACTACTGTTAACCTATTGCATCACCTCATACCTCTATCTTATCATAGCCATAATATATCCACTTCCCTTGATAGCAATGCCTTAAGCTTTCCCCTTTTCTTTTCTATTTTGCTAAAATGATATAGTTAGCTCTGTACATGTGCACCACTTCCACAAAAAAACCCATTTCCTTTTTTTTACCTTTTTTTTCTTGCTGAAATGGTATTAGTAGCTGGAAGCAACTAGCAATTATCTATTCTGATCTATAATGCCTAGATTATAAGTATTGCAGGCAACTAGCCAACTACAAGCTTATGCTCACTAATGTATGACACATAATTGATCCGATGCTACTATGGCCAAGTCATATTGACCTCAAGAATGGAAAAGAGACAAAGAGCCACCAACAGGATGCATACAAATTTAAAGTGGAATCTAGCATGCGTAATTTGGTGAAGTAACACTAACTCGTTGAGTGATTAGCTGTCTGCATTAACTGAATTAGGCGGTAATATGGATACAGTGTATATTACTGAGAAAGTTTTAGCCCTGGTACAATTCAGAGCTAAGATTTGTCTTCTGGATGTTTATTAGTTCTTCTTCTTCTTTTTTTAAGTAAAATATAAGCGTTTCTATCCCTTTTTGAGGGATTTGAGGCTTTGAGCTTGTCGGCTGTATTCCTGGCTGGGCTCTATTGGACCAAACAACAGGAAAAGAAACATTTAATGATGCTCTTACTTTTTTTTTGCTATCTGTGAATGTGATATCTGCAGCGTATGTACCATGATTAATGTTGTGTTAAGCCGTTCATATTGATTATTGTTTATGCTGTATTTATGAAATCTCCGTGGTGCATTAGATGAAGTCAAGGGAGCACCAGATGAGACTCCAATTACTGCAGCAGCAGAATGCCCACTTGCAGAGAAGAGATTCAAATAATCTGGTCCTTAATGGTGCTATGAATGCTCTGAACTCTGATGTTTCACCTGTTCTGGCTTCTAAAATGATGGAAGAACGAATGAGGAACCACAATCCCGTGGATTCCGAGGCATCACAACAGCTCTTAGATGCAAATAGGATGGTGCCTCTCAAGTCAGCAACTAACCAAACTGGGTAGGTTTTAGTAATCCATTCCAACATCAACTGAACAATAGTAGATTCTGATTCTAATCAAGACTTTGTCCATTCAGACCACTGGTTCAGGGTAGCTCAGTCAATATGTCAGCTCTGCAGCAGATTCAGTCAAGAAATCAGCAAGTTGTAATGCATGCTTCTTCTGTAACTCATTTCTCTTCATAGTTTTTGGGCACATTTTACTGTTTCTTACATCTAATATTCTATTCAACTATTTTCAAGGACATCAAAGGCGATATTGCTATGCCACAAAGAACAATGCCTACAGACCCTTCTGCATTATACGGATCAGGGATGATGCAATCAAAATCTGGATTAGTTGCTTCTGGTGAGTAATTTCTTGAGATGATATATTACTGCTGCCCATCGTATTTCTCGCTGTATAAAACACATGATACACTTAGTTCCTACCATGGAGGGTGTCCAAGTGAAAATGGCTTCATGAGGTTTCACATAAATTTTTGGACTCGAGTACTTTTTCGTGGCAATTATTCTCAGATGGGAGATATACTTTAGCCCCTAGATTCAGGTTCGAGGATTTCTTGATTTAGATGTGAGCATGCAACTAGTTAACTTGTGCTCGTTCATTGCACATTATATTCAGGACCATGACATCGAAATTAAATTGATCGAGACTTCTACAACTACATGAAGAACAATAAAAATAGTTTCAGTAATGGTGGAACGTGTTCTTATAATTCATTTTCCTTCAATTAGGACTAAATCAAGGAGTTGGGAGTGTACCACTGAAAGGCTGGCCTCTAACAGTGAGTTCACTAGCATCCCTTTCTATGCTCACATACTTTTCTGCTTGAAAGGTTACATATTTTGTTGTTTGCCAAAGGTCCCAGGTATCGATCAACTCCGGTCAAATTTAGGCGTGCAGAAGCAGTTGATGGCATCTCCAAACCAATTTCAACTTCTATCACCACAACAGCAATTAATTGCTCAAGCACAAACACATAATGAGCTTGCGAGAATGGGTTCTCCAGCTCCGTCTGGTTCGCCAAAGATTCGGCCAGATGAACAGGATTATATGATGAAGGTCAGTATATTATTGGCTCTGAGAAACTTGATATATGGCAAGTCCAAACATTAGTCTGAAAATGTTAAAGAGATATAATTTGCTATCAAATAAATTATATTTCAGTTCATCTTGTTCTACCAAATACGTTCACCCGTTTCAATAAAGTGTTCAATATTTTTGAAAAGATAAGACTTCCTGTATTTTACTGGTTCACTTTCTTTCCATTGTTTCTCTTTATGGGAATGTCATGTATGATTCTATCATTTCACTTTTATGCCCTTTTGTGGTAATGTAGGCATGTTGTGATTGACTAATAAACATTATTTGCAATCTATTAGTTGAAGATGGCCCAAATTCAGCAGCACTCAGGTCACCGGCTTATGGAATTGCAACAGCAGCAGCAGCAACAGCAACAGCAACAGCAACAGCAACAGCAACAGCAACAACAGCAGCAGCAGCAGCAGCAGCAGCAACAGCATCAGCATCAGCAACAGCAGCAGATGCAACAGGTGGCAAAAAAATTTAGCTTGAGATTTTAAAAAGAATATTACGTTTTCTAGCTTCATATATGCAATACCTAAGTGTGTCTATTATTCTTGATATCCAGAATACTAGAAAACGGAAGCCAACTTCTTCTGGGGCAGCTAATAGTACAGGCACAGGAAATACCGTTGGGCCTTCTCCACCTTCAACTCCATCCACTCACACTCCCGGTGGTGGAATACCGATAGCTAGCAACGTGAACATTGCACAGAAGAGTTCAATGATTTGCGCTGCGGATGGAACCAGTGGTTTTGCTTCATCCTCAAATCAGATGGTACTATTATGTGCTCTGCTCTTCTCTTGTCAGTTTTTGGCAGTCAGTTGATTGTGCTCAAGTAAGTTCTGTTACTGACAGGATAATTTGGATACTTTTGTTGATTTTGATGAAAATGTTGATTCATTTTTGTCAAATGATGATGGGGATGGGCGAGACATATTTGCTGCATTGAAGAAAGGGCCCTCGGAGCAGGAGTCACTGAAGAGTAAATAGTTTAAACTTTTGATTAGTGTTGCAGACTTGTGCCCTGAAAAAAAATAAGGAAATGTTCATTCTTTTGTAGGTCTCTCTTTGAGTGAGGTTGGTAATAACCGTACAAGCAACAACAAGGTTGTTTGCTGTCACTTCTCCACAGATGGGAAGTTACTGGCTAGTGCTGGTCATGAAAAAAAGGTAAGCTGTGTAATACAACTGAGAATTTCTCTTGCAAGTTACTTTGTGTGTGCCAGAGCATTCAAATCATTAACAAACAGTTTATTTTCTTGCAATAGTGTTGTTTTCTATAAGTAGAATTTAATATTGATGTTAGATTTGGTCAGAGTTAACAGTAGGTATCACTACCAATTTTAATCAGGACCATGTTTCGAGTAATAAAATTTCATTAGTATCATATTTGTTGTGCTGTACCGTACACCTACACCTTAGTCCTCAGTTTATCTCCCAGAGTTGATTACCATTTCCCCTGCCTTTATTTGCAAAAGGATGTTGTCATTTTGTTATTGCTTTGTCTCTCTATTTGACTTGTGAAAGAAAGTTAGGCCATCGTAAAGCAGTTTATATTTTCTAAATATTTGTCCCAAAGTCCTGTAAGAAGAATTATATGCAGTAGTTTCTATGATGTTGTAGGTCTTCCTCTGGAATATGGACAATTTAGCCATGGATACTAAAGCAGAAGAACATACAAACTTTATCACGGACATAAGATTCAGACCAAATTCAACTCAGTTGGCTACATCATCTTCCGATGGAACTGTTCGACTATGGAACGCACTTGAAGTAATTACCTTGTGCTCTTTTTTATATGTGTATTCCTCGTTTCATAGTAATTTTTACTTTCCTATATTTCTTAGCTAAGTTCGACCTTTTTTGGTGCATTTCACTGCCTACTATTGACACTGCAATATGAACTTTTACTCTTTTTCTGTGGCAAGAGATCACTGCCTGAGTCACCTACTATGCATGTTTGATTTTGGAAAGCTTTCTCTAGTAAACAAGGAAGTAGATTATGCAATGTAAGATTTTTTTGTGGACATTAGATACGTATGGGAATATTCTAGGGCAGTCCTACCTTTCGGCACTAACATGCAACTCATCACGCGGTCCCTTGGATGAGATTTAGATGGATCGGATTCTGAAAAGATGATAGGAGGTACATAAATAACTTAATTCTTTTTTTGCAAGAGATACATAACTTCTTGACCTGTGAGGTGGCTATTCATTAATGTGTCCCTCACATCTCTTTAGATCTGATCCATCCAAATATTATCGTAAGGCTCACGTGGGAGTTTCATGTTAGCACCAAAGAATTGCACTAGATATTTCCATTAGATATGTATATAGAAGTGCCAAACTTTTGAGCTCGAGCTCTATAAAAAACTGATATATTTTAAAATGCTGAAGAAGAGTTACTTCTTTGCAAAGATCCCAGCTGAAGATTTAAGGCTTACCTGTTAGTTGCACATTTGATTTTGAAATGCATGTGGGTAGCTGCTAAACGCAAATTATATGCCATAATCTGAAATAATACTGCAGTAGGACATCATTTGTTGTGAAATTTGTCCCCAGAACATTCTCATGTGTAAGGCTTAAGCTTCAATACAGGACCTCTGAGCTATCTTAACTAATTACAATTCATCTGTACAAGTTTAAGGACCTAAGTGATACAACTGTTCAAGTTTAGGAATCCAGTAGATCAAATTGCAAGTCTAATACTGTTCATGACGTTGGAACCCAGTGGATTGAAGCTGATTATCCCAAGCTATAGTGGTCCCTTCTTCAGGCCAGATTGACATTCATGATGGATTACTTTGATTTGTTTATTACTGTGTTACCCACTAACCTCACTTCTTTTTTCTATCTCTCCTTTTCTTTTTTTTTGACATACTTGATTGTTGAATGGATGCAGGCAGGTTCGGTACTCATTGAACTTGAACTAGTAGTAGACGATTCATTCGCTCAAATGGTGTGCTCAGAGTTTTTAGTTGTATTATATATCATAGGAAACCAAACTTCATGCATTTCATTCGCTGATCACTTGCACATGATGATGATATCATTAAGTGTTATTGATGTATGTTCCACTTCACAAAGTTAGTGGTTGATGGTGATGCAGTCAAACCAATACTTTACTTCCTTAAAAAGAACAATACGTTGCTGATATCCTAAGTTCATTCCTATCTCATTTTCCAGCGAACTGGTGCTTTACAAATTTTTCATGGACATACCTCCCATGTAACATCAGTAGATTTTCACCCGAAATTGACTGAGGTTCTATGCTCTTGTGACGACAATGGAGAACTACGGTTCTGGACAGTCGGTCAAACTGCAGCTTCACGTATCTCTAGGGTTGGTCTTCAGTTCCTCATCTATTCAACTTTGTAAACTTTCCAGTCTTGCATCATTTCAATGATATATACTTTACACATCACAGGTTAAACAGGGTGGTACCGGTAAAGTCAGGTTTCAACCTCGAATCGGACAGCTCCTTGCGGTTGCAGCTGGAAACACGGTTAACATTGTTGATGTTGAAAAGGTCACGAGTTTACACTCACAGCCTAAGGTAATCAATTACACATGAGATGCTTAACCTTATGCAGATTTTGCAAAGCAGGGTAATTAATCATTGCTTTATTTGATTGATTTAGGTTCACGCTAGTGAGGTAAACTCCATCTGTTGGGATGAAAGTGGTGAATATCTGGCCTCTGCAAGTCAGGATACTGTGAAGGTTTGGTCGGCAGCGTCAGGCGCATGCATTCATGAGTTAAGATCTCATGGGAACCAATATCAGTCTTGCATATTCCATCCGAGATATCCGAAAGTTTTGATAGTTGGTGGTTATCAGGTAAATGCTGAACCATATCTAACAGCATTGACATGCTAATGTGCCCTATAAGAATCATCTTGCCACGATCAAGGGAGCTCTCAAGACTTGCATTTCTTTATTTCTCGTGTTTTTCTTTTTTCTTCCTGGTACCAGAAGGGGGGCGCCTGGAGAAGGGGAAGGGAGTTATGGTATGGGGAAAAGAGTGAGAAAGAGATAGGAAGGATATTTTAGGGCACCGGGGTTCACTAATCCTAAAGGGGTAAAGAACGGTCCACTACTTCCCTCTCGCTAAATCAACTTAGCTTCTCTCCTGAAATGGCATTTTCTGTCTCCATTTGAAGTATAAAAAATTATTTGTACTATTCGTCTGACGATATCTTTTGGTGTCCGAAATCTTTACATGTGTGACTACTTAATGTGAATAGAATAAATAAATGTGGTTACTGGTTTATCCTCAGTGGTGGCATAATTTTTGTCCGAGTTGCTCTTTGGGATAGGGTTAAAGGTTGTATATTCATCTGACACAACTTTATGATTTTCCTGATTTGATGCAGACAATGGAGCTATGGAGCCTATCAGACAACCAGAGAAACCTAATCTCGGCACATGAAGGCCTGATAGCTGCTCTGGCACACTCTCCGAGCGGGTCGATCGCCTCTGCTAGCCATGACAGATCCGTGAAGCTGTGGAGATAGAAGTTGGAAATGAAGCACATGGAAAGCCTGAATTGATACCACCAGCATGAGCGTGGGTCGATCGCATGGAGGAGCGATTGGAGGTGAGAGAGAGAGAGACAAGAAAGAAACAAAGACACTGCGGCGGAAGAAATCCTAACTTGCATACCGTACCTAGAGGTTGTTACTTTTTATTCCTTGGATTAATTTGACGATATTTAGCCTAGCCAGGGGCGTATGTGCGTGTGTGTGTGTGAGAGAGAGAGAGAGAGAGAGAGAGAGAGAGAGAGAGACTAGTTATGTGTAATTAAATTAAGGCGCCTAATCCATATTAATCGAATTGTTGTTTATTATTTATTTGCCTCCCGTCCCCTTCCCTGTGCAGAGCCCAATTAATCTGTGTTACACCATATGCAAGGAATCTGTGTAAACAATGGAGTTTGGATTGGATTCATTCATTCATGACTTAAAGAGAGGAAGGGCGTACGGGGAACTAGATGGGGCCTGGCCTGCCAACGTACGTACGTAGATAGATACATTGGGTGGGCATGAGAATTGAGAAGCTAGAAGATTGATGAAGTGGTTGGTGCCGGTGCGGGCGCTGGCTTGAGGCCCCTGAGTGTTGGTGGAGCAGCAGCAGAGTCTGGGTCTAGGCTCATGGTCGCAATCCCGACGGCGCCGGCGCAGGCACTGGTGCAGGAGAGGTGGCAGATGAGCGCCCAGCCATTGCAGCTGGCCAGGCACTCATCGATGCATCGAGTGTTACCCAGCGCCGTCGCCCTCCACGGTGCAACAACAAGAAGAAGCACGCCGTACAAGACCACGACGCAACCGCTCCTCCTCCTCATCTCCATGACTGGTCGGACAGGGCAGGTAGAGGCAGAGGGATTAAGGATGTGGTCGTTGAGGACCCATGCATGTTCATGGAGCAGGCACAGCTAGCCTACTTATAAGGTTAACACCTGCATTGGCGCTTAATTTGTGAACGGTGGAGCTGCACTAACGTGGCGCTAGCTAGCTTAGTTACCAAATTAAGGAGTCGCCTGCCATTTGCTCAATTTATTGCGTTTCTACACGAGGAAAAACTAACTGAATGTGCTGTAAATAGTCTTAAGTTACTTGGAGCATCCATAAATATATACCAACTATTCTCGATCTAATTCTTGCGTGGATCATTCTACAATTAGTTGAGCCTGCATGCATGAGGGGGGAATTAAGTTGCGTTCCAATTGGGCCTGGCTCTGCTTTTTACATGCACCCAACCAGTCTCCTCCACAAAATCATTTTAAGGCAAAAAAGAACCTCAGGTCCTGGAAGCCGCTAGATTCCATTAATTGGGTTGCTAAACTACCTTTTTACAGAGAAGACCTCAAAAGATAGAAAAACTATATAAGAACTTTCTTTGAATTACACAAAAGACCCTAAAAATGCAAAACAATACTGAATGGTCCTTGTGCTGTCGATCCCATCGGAGATGTCAACGTCGACGATTCCTTCACGGATGGGCACTATGGACAATAGAGAGCAGGCCTCCATCTTGGAGGTTGAAGATGGTGGCGACGAGGATCAGCCGGCAATGAAACCATCGGCGATCAATCCTGATCCAACAGACCAGCTACCAGGGATATCGTTAGCGCTAGCAGCTTCCCAAATTGACAAGACAGGTGATGTAAGATTGCCATCTTGAAGGAAAGAAGAACCATGTTGCCCACAAGCAGAAAACCATAGGAAAAGGGCAAGCACTGCGACAACCAGCCCACACCACCAGGGATAGGTGAACGGTGGGCACGGACATATGGATCTGCAGCCGGAGCTTGCTACTGACAACCCAAAAGCAGGGGACAAGGCGTTTGTGAAGGATCACGAACCGCGCACCGCGATGACACGCACCACCGAAAAGTGTTGACGCCATCGTTCCCGTCGAGAAACAAACAGCCATGAAGGGGCTTTGAGTGTCTGCAGTTGGTCATAGCACTCAACGTGACGGACCACGTGCTGCTCTCTGGACACCACCACCGAGAAGAACCAATCGATCTCCCGGCAACCAAGGCGGAGACCGCCGTCCAGATGACACCTAAGACAAAAACTACACTATAAATACAAATTAGTAGATGGATAAGGTATTTTGTCTATCATTAATGTGTTGTTTTGTAGTAGTGAGAGTACAGATCAAGTACAAGAGAGATAACCAGATTAGCATGCAAGCAGCTCCTCGATCGCTGATTGTTTGATTTGAGCTAGCTAAAAAATTAATGCACACGGATGGCTAGCTACAGGCAGGGAGGGCATCCGATCGATCCAAATACTGAAATTGGCAACTACATATATAGCCGAAGCCGATTAATTAATATTTTGTGCCGCTAGCTTGTCACGTCGTGGCTGTGCTAATCGTGTAGCTAATTGCTGGTCAGTTGGTACTGATGGATGATGACATGTTACCCATAATATATACTAGTACGTAGTATTAGCTTAGAGTTTAGGGATAGAGATAGAGATAAGGGATAGAGATAGAGATGGAGAGAGAGGTGAAATGGATACTTCAACCGAGACGTACCATATGTTGATATATGCTCGCCACGCCAACAAAGACGAACTAATCGATTCTTGGAGACACTCTAGCTTTCATTTCATTTTTTCCAGAATACCACCCACACTGTAGCTTCCATGCAATTCGAAAGATAGAGTATCCGCGCGCCAAAGATAAGATATTCTTCTTGATCGATATGTACGTCACGCTAACAAATTATACTTTACTACAACGAGCCGGGTAAGTATAGCTGCAACCAAGCTAGCTTAAATGCAACAGAAAAGTAAGAATCGAATAAATGATGAATAATCACTCTTTGAATAGGCACATGCACACCTAACCTAACTGCAGCGCCCAAAATATATAAAATGCATGGATTGAGATTCTCTGACTTACCGAGGAAGCTACAGTAGCCTAACTTTGAGGTAAATCATGGCCACCAGAGTGAAAAAGAACGGAACAGATTCAGTGCTACAGTGATTCGTCCACAGTTATGCGTGAATAGTTGTTCTTGCTACAGTATCTATATACAGTGAATTGCTACAGTACAGAACAAATCTGGTCTCTGACTTACCGAAGGAAGGCACGGTAGCTGTGAGTGCCTTTCGCACGTCAGAGGATCCCAGTCCAAAATGCATGATGCATGTTTCCAAAGAGAATCAAGTGCGTGCATGCCTACTAGCTTAATTTCACCAACCATTCAATCAACGGCCTGACTAATTAGATGCAAAGCGTTGTCCATCCAACGAAGCTAGCAGTGGACTGACAGCTAATAAGTGGAGTATATTCTTTACATCCGAGAAGAGAGGAGAAACTAACAGCACTGGCAGCAATACTAGCTAATTTATCTTGGCAGAGGCTGCCAATATATATATATATGAAAACGAGTGTATTTTAAACCCTAAATATTGATGCTCAGTTTGACTTAGAACCCTAGACTTTAAATCCCCGAAATCTAGATCTTAAACTTTGTAATCCCGATTATTTAGCCCCCTACACTATGTTTGGATGTTTGGATGATCATCCTTTTCTTCTCTCTCATTTCTATCTCCTCATCTTTCTCATTCCTCACAGCTACCTAGACCGCCGCCTCTCTCATTGGTCACCTTCGAAGCCTGTTGCAGCCAAGTTCAACAATGGCCCCATCCAGATCGTGCCCTCGAAGCCGAAGTCTTTCACCAAAGCGCTTAGGAGGAGTTGGAGAGGCGCGATAGGAGGATGTGGAGCTCAAGCTCACCAGGATGTAATGGGCTGCGTGGAAGAGGAGAGGAGGCTACAGTAGAGAGAGAGAGAGAGTTAGTATATGGAGGAGGAGTGGGTAGCATAGAAGATGGAGAGCAAGAGAGTCGGAGATGGAGGAGGATAGAAGAAACTAACATGTGGGATCCATAACTCAGTGAGAAAGAAAATGGCCTAATCAGGATTTACTCTTTTCTCAGCTTGTCCAAACAATGTAGGGTCTAATATGATTGGGATTGACAAGTTCAGGGTCCAGATTTTAGGTATTCAAAATTTAAGATTGTATCGGACTGAGCATTAAAATTTAGGATTTAATATCTTTTCTCTATATATATATATATAAAGAAAACGCCACTGATAAACTAACGAGCAAGTAACAGCAACGATAACTGAAGAAAAAGAAAAAGAAGAAGAAGGCATCACATGGAAGGAGCTTAATTTAGGATGCAAGTAGCCAGCGAAAGTCTAACCGCACGGAAAATAAAATAATGCAACATCATTTCATATCCATGACTTATATCATCATCATCATCATTAGATCATTCATCAAGATTAAAGAAATTGCAGAGCATGCATGTGAAGGACTCCTCTTTATTTCAGAACTTGCTTATTGTACTTCATTAAGGTGACGAAAACAACTCCTTGTTTAACTTAGATGTCGCTTTTTAAAATCGAGATTAAGATGTCATGATCGCTTACAGAGAAATCTAGCTAGGTGACTTCATCAGGCATATCATCAAATCCCCATCTCTCTACAAAGAATCTGCCCATCAAAACCAAACTCAACCAAAAGCAGGAAAGGAAGGTTCTCCTTGGCTCTCTCTTAATCCTTGTAAAGGAGTATATAGCTCACCAACTTAGACAAAAGACCAAACTAACCTCCTCCCCTCGTAGTATGCGCGCGCGCTCTCTCTCTCGTCACTGTAATATATCATATGCTTCCATTTCCAGGATTGTACTGTCAGAATCCGAAGCCATCTTAGGTTGTTTTTTATTTCTATGAAGGAAAACAGTAGTAGAGGCGATCTTAGGCTGTTGCGTTTATTTTATGGGAATTAAGAATGTTCATTTATCTTAGAATAATAACCTCGAATTTTAATAAGACCACAGAAAATCAGGACAAGATTTCCGTATGAATCATCTGGAAATAAATGAAAAATTAGCAATTTCACACGAATCAGCTGGTGATTTTCCTAGGAAATTCGTTTCTTCAAAGGGAGCTGTGCCGTTCACTCCAACAACTTGGACAGCCTCCCTCCCTCTGTCTTCGCCACCATTTTCTTCCAATAAAAGCAAACTTCCCCACTCCTCACCACCTCTCTCTGCAGACTCTGTTCCTTCCTTTCCCCCCATTTATTTATTTATTTTGCCCCTGCTATTTATCTCATCTTTTGTTCCTAGTACAAGAAGTTCTCCCATATTCTTGATTTTTCTTACGTATCTTTCTGTATCCTTACCTGCATTTGCTCCTGCTCCCAAATTTATACTCCAGTCTGGTATCCGATCCGAGCAAAGTGCCAGTTCTTGAACATCCCTGGCTTCCATTTGGTTTAAGTAAACCTTGGCGCAAGATCTGATACGGAAGGGGAACATACAAGAATCGCTCTGCCATGAGGCCGGAGACGCGGCTTGATTCGGCGGCGTTCCAGCTCACCCCCACTCGTACCAGGTCAGCTCCCGGATCTGCTCAACAATTGTTTCCATCTTTGCGCGACTAGGATCGAGTGGCGACTCATGTGCCAACGCCATGTCGGTCCTTTGGTTGGTCGTATGTTGTAAAATTGGAGTTGTGATGGGAAAGTTGCCATCTTTGCTCCAGCTGATATGTTCTTGCTCCCGTACGTGAAATGGCCAAAACGCTGCTCTTTATGTTATAGGCAAGAGTTGTGTGCCTAACTGCAGTGGTAGATCTAATATCATTCACACTCCCGTGAAATTGTTTTCTGATTACCCACTGATTGCTATTACACGTATTGTAAGCCTTTGCGGTGGCAGCACTAGCAATAAACGCATTCCTCCATTCCACATCATAGTGAATTTTCTGTTTTTCCCCCTTTTCTAGGTGTGATTTAGTCGTGATAGCAAATGGACGGAAGGAGAAGATAGCCTCTGGTTTGCTGAATCCGTTCGTCGCACACCTCAAGGTTGCCCAAGAACAGATTGCAAAGGGAGGGTATACAATCTCACTTGAGCCGGATCCAGAGATCGATGCACCATGGTTTACAAGGGGCACTGTGGAGAGGTTTGTTCTGGGTAGCATTTATCATATTTGCTAATTGCTCATAGCACTGCCACGCGGTGGTCATTTTACATGGTTAGTTCTTGGCAGGTTTGTTCGTTTCGTCAGTACTCCGGAGGTCCTGGAGCGAGTGACGACAATAGAATCTGAGATATTGCAGATTGAGGATGCCATCACTGTCCAGGGCAATGACAATCTTGGATTAAGATCTGTAAGTAGGGAATTGTAGCCTGTAAGTCGATCAGCATAACTTGTGACTAATAGAAGAAAGATGAAATGTTCTTGTTTGCACTTTGTTAGGTAGAAGACCATAATGGGAGACTGGTTGAATACATGGAAGGTATAATACTGACTTGCTTTGCTTGTTTCGTTTTATCATGTTGCATTGGACAGACAAAATCTGTGAAGTCTGCAGCAATACTCATTCATAACTGAAAATCCTGTGTGCATTGCCTTGGACCACAAAACTTGCAAATTGTGAAAGCAGTGCTGTTTTAGAATCTAGTCGTCATATAATTTGGTGTGATGTAACATCGGGCACAGCTGTTGAGTTAGGTACAGGACAGTGGACACAACTAAAAAACATTAGGCTGTACAGGGGAAATTGCAATGTATACTGTTTGATGCATGAACAACCTTCATCTGTGTTTATCAATTTGTTACTTTGACCTAGCTTGTTGGAAGCTGTTTATTTTAAGGCAGAGGTACTTATCACTTAACTATGGAAGTTTTTAGGACAACTCTCGGTGGGAATTATGTTTTCGCATGATAGATTGATCTGAACCACAACATGAAGTTGGAACAATCTTCTTGTATCATTTTTTTCCCGTTGATAAATGTACCTGGCATGTCCCCTTACAGGTAGCAAGACAAGTTACGATCCTGATGCAGATAAGGCACTGGTTCTGTACAAGGTAAGGTTGCATGGATAAAACAGTGGGTTTTTTTTTCCTGTAAATGTGCCATGGTAAAAGTGTTGTATATATTCTGATATTTGTGTATCGATGACAGCCTGACACACATCCGGCACTTTCACTGCAGAATGAGACTGGAATACAGGAGGAGAATTCAAAGTAATTATATGCATAAGCCCCCTTTTTCGCCATGATGTTTTTCTTTAAGTTGTTTCGTGTCATACAGCAAAATTGGTTTACATGGAAAACGTGTAATGTCTTAATTTAGAGAGAAAAGTTGTCTTTTTAATGGAGTAACAGAATATTAAAGAAATATTCACTCATTCTGCAGTCATATTCAGTTCTTTGACCCTTATCTGCACTTTTTGGGATGAGGTCTCTTATCTTTTTGGAATGCATTGGTTGTTTTGGGAGAAGTCTTTATCCGCATAGTAGAAAGGTGTTAATGTATTCTTTTTTACATACATATTTTGCAGAGTTCAACTACTCAGAGTGCTGGAGACTCGCAAAACTGTCTTACGTAAAGAGCAGGCTATGGCCTTTGCACGTGCTGTAGCTGCTGGGTTTGATATCGACAACTTGGGATATTTGATCTCATTTGCTGAGCGTTTTGGTGCTTCACGCTTGATGTAAGTATGGCCTTCTTATGGACAAGTAGTGCCCTGCTTAATGGATTGGATTTTTCATTTTGAAGGCCTGTACAACGTGACCTTGTGGCTGCTAATTTATCTGCACCCGACTCCATATGATCATTATTTTCTTGTATTCTATACTAGTGGTAATATTGTTTGGCTTGTTCAGCCAGAGTATAGGAAACTTTCCAAATGTTGAAAGTTGCTGCAATATAGAAGTAGCTTCAGCTATATTGTTCAACGCTACTCCCTAGTCCCTACAATAGCTTACACATATGCTACATCAATCACACTACTGATGGTCCATGTCTTACTTGTAGTACTACACTTGAATTGTTTAGTGATCATGAAAACTGGAAAACACCCCCATTGCATGATCTCCTTGACCAAGTTAAATAGTTATCCCAAAGCAATTTCTGTGATATCAAATCCTGTGTGCTAACAGCTTTGGTCGCTGTCAATAAATAGGAAGGCATGCACACAGTTCATTGAGTTGTGGAGGCAAAAGCATGAAACTGGACAGTGGATTGAAGTTGAACCTGAAGCGATGTCTGCACGTTCTGAATTTCCCCCCTTTAATGCTGCTGGCATTATGTTTATGGGAGACAACATGAAGCAAAACCTAGAAACAATGTCTGTTTCCAATGGAGATGTAAACGGTGAAGATGGTGCTAAAACTGGTATGTTCGGTGCGATGACTGAACTTAAATTCCGATAGCTCACAAGAATTCCTTTTATTTTGTATTTGTCCTTGTGATTGATAAGAGGAATATCCTGATATCCATCTGTGATGTGCATGGTTACTGTTCTTTAGTCCCCCAGGCTATCCCAATGTTTGATTTTAAGTTTTTTGTTATTTAAAATTGTGATCCAAATTATTCTTAATTCACTGCTGCCTTCTGCTTACTTGAAAATTTTCTTCCTATATGAAATGCTTTTGTGCCTTGTTATTGTGCAAACATGTCAAATTTGTACCTTCTTTTTGTTAATCTGTACAAAACAATTGATTTGTATATAACCATTTTTACTATGAGTGGGTCCTTGGATCTGAGGGGTTACGTCCTTGTTACTTGACAGATCAACGGACCGCTCAGCACTCAGGAGCTCCCAATGAGTACCTCCATGGTCCATACCAATCAGCATATCCACCATGGGCAATGCACCCACCTTACCCCATGCAAGGCATGCCTTACTACCCTGGGGTGAGCCCATATTATCCTCCCCCCTATCCCCCAATGGATGATCCCAGGTACCACCACTCAGAAAGAAGAGCATCAAGGAAGCACTCCTCAGATAGCAAGGACTCAGAAAATTTGGATGACGAAAGTGACCAAAGCGGTTCAGAGAGGGAGAGTTCTCATGGTCGCAAGTCACATAAAAAGGGCAAGCGGTCAGGCAAGAAGAAACCCAGTGTAGTTGTCATACGGAACATAAATGTAACATCAAAAAAGCACGGGTCATCAGAGAGTGAGCCACAAACAGGCTCTGATGTGGCATCTGAGGACAGCGATGATTCGCACACTAAATCCAGCAAGAGAAAGCATAAACGCTTAAGTTCAAAGAAAAAGGACGGGAGAAGGATCATTCTTGAGTCTGGAGATGAGTATAGCAAAGACGAAATGTCACAGGGGCAAGATGGAGACCAAGGAAACTGGAACGTATTCCAGAGTTTCTTGCTCAGAGATGAAGAGAAGACAAGAGATAGTGACGCAGACCTATTCGCCAGTGAAAAGGAGCCACCACCGTCAAGGAGGAAAGAGAGCAGAAGTATTGATGATCCTATTCTTTTAGCCGAACGAGGTTCTGCTGATGTCCATGAGTGGAATACAATAGGTTTCAATTCAGCCAATGGGAGTATTAGGGCCAGGCAGATGCTGTCTGGTGACGAACTTATGATGTCTGGGGAAGGTAGAAACTTTGTGGATGGTGACATAAAGGAGATAGAAGCTGGAGGTGGAGGATACATGAGAGGACCAAGTGATGACTTCATGATTTATGGGCAGGAAAAGCCAATGGACAGAGGGAGTTCTGTGGACCCTCTTGCGGAGGCACAGTACAAGAGTCCCACCCTGGTGGAAAAGAATGTGCATAATGTCACTGATGAGTCCTTTATGTTACCTGTTAGGTCCAACTCACAGGATAATCTTGGATCAGAAAGCCGTACTGCCATTGACATAGAGGTTGAGCTTCCCACAACTGTTCAGAAGACATCAGATGCTAAGGCTGGAGGTCAACTTTTCTATGAGCCAGATGAGTTGATGCCAGAGCGTGGATTTGAAGACGTTTCATTTGGATATGATCCAGCAATGGACTACGATAGCCAGATGCAGATTCAACCTGACACCAGGGTTGAAGTTGCAAATGTGGAGGATGCATCACTGGGTCTCGGGGATGAAGAAAAGATGCCAGAGAAAGATAAGAAGCTAAGAAGTTCACAGGAGGGTTTGAATAAAAGAAGCAAGGATGCCTCAGCAAGGAGATTGTCATCATCAAAAGGCCCACTAACTGATGCACAGAAACGTGCTCAAAACCTGCGAGCATATAAAGCGGACCTTCAGAAGGCAAAGAAGGAGCAGGTATTGATGCATTACTTTCCATTTTACCTACGAACTGGTTTATTCTTCTCTCTCATATGTTAGTGTACAATAATATCCCATGTTATGTGCCCCTCGACACTTATTTTACTCATGCTTACCTTCCTCATTTGGACCTCATGACTTATTTTACATGACCAAATTGAATGTATATGTAACAAAGAGTGCTAGAGTATTTCTTCTTTTGGTCTGGCAAAAGTGATACCCCCTGCACACAGACCAAGGACTAAATGCCTTTTTCCTACACATTTTCATGCCCCTATTAATGGTATATCCGTCTCTTGAGCACCACTACCTACAAGCAATTAGTAGGCGCATTTCGTGGAGAATGGTTGCCTAGAAAGCCAAAACAAGAACTATTTGCAAACCAAAACCAACTTGCTAAGACACCATATGTTTTTTTTTGGCTGGAGGTAGTATACGCTAATAAGTTTGAATTTTCAGGTCTGGTGTTGGCCTATTACTATTAGTTTGTCAATAATCTTGTGAATTGTTACTATACTGCAATCTTGATGTAAAAAACTTATGTGTGCCTTTTCTTTAAGGTAACTGGAAAGGTTGTCAATTTTACGAATACCACCTCTGATACAAATTGTTGCTATCTTAGCTCTTGAAACACATACCAAGGTGACGATTAATGTAAAATTACATGCCATGCCTGCCCTCACTTATTCATTGATTATCTTATCCATTGATTATCTCCCTGTTCAATTGGTCCATTAGAAACAATAGAATTAGTTGACGGAACACAGTTATAGCTGCCACTAGCTAATAAGGGCACTTCAGGAAAGAGTTACCTAGGAACCACAAAATGACACCTATTTGTACACCAAGATTTAAGGACCTAAAATGATAAATACTAATTTGAACTGTAGGCAGTTTTTTTGCCTCACCTGTTCTTCTAGTGGAGGTTTATTTCTCGATAATATCAGTATTAACCAAGAATAAAAATATCATTTTTTTCATCAGCAGAATTGTTGTTTTCAGCTGCATTGCTCAAACTGTTGATTTTTTGCATTTTCAGGAAGCGGAACAGATTAAACGGCTAGAAAGGCTTAAACAAGAGAGGCAAAAGAGGATTGCTTCAAGAAGTGGCGCATCTAATTCAATATCAACAGCACAGCAGACTAAAGCAAAACCTTCTCCAAAGATTTCCCCCAGTACCAACAAAAGTTCAAAGTTTAGTGACGCTGAACCAGGGTCCTCTTCATCTCTAAGAAAACTCCCTGCCAGATCTACCCCAGGGAGTGATCCTCAGAAAACAGCAAAAGCAAGCAAACTAGGTGATAGTACAAATGCAGTGAGTAAGTCAACCTCATCTTTGGCTGAGATCAAGAAAGAGAAAAGTGGGAGAACTGAATCGTCCAGTGAGCGATTGAAAAAACTGGCTGAACCTAAAAGCAATGCTTCGACTGATAGTCCTTCAAATTCAAAGTCAGTAAGCATGGACCAGCCACGGAGAAGAAGCATGCCAGAAGATACCGAGACAAAGAAAATATCCGCTATAATGCAGCTTGACCAGAGCAAATCAGCAACCCTACCAGAACTGAAAGTCAAATCCCCACGAGCTCCCACTGTTGTGAAAAACAAGGCAGCCGCTAAAGAAACAAAAGAGAGGGCACGTGTAGCTAAAGCACCTCCTACTTCAGAAATTACTGATGGAAAGAAAGCTAATAGTAAAGTTTTGAGGATAAGCAACAGCGATGATAGTGTGGTGGTTGAGAAGACTGTTGTGATGCTTGAAAATGAAGTGGTTTCAACACCTCCTGTCCTTCTACCTCCTGGAAGAATTGCGGAGAATGAAACTTGTAGTGATGACAGAATGGAGAATCCCAGTCTGGAATCAGAGTATACTGCCATCAGGGCTCCACCTTCTCCAGTTTTTCTTCTCGTAGATGCGAATGCCACCATCCATACATCTGACGACCGAGTGAATTCATATGAGGTATGATCGATCTGTATATGGATTATTCTTCGCAGTTCTTTTACTTAAGGCTTTGTTCTTAGATGCTGTCGCTGTTTCTCTGCATAAATACTTTCTCGAAAGTGATTAAGGATGCTTGTGAATGTCTAGGTGGTGCCTGAGTATCAAAAGGACGAGCCTGAGAAACCAACCCTGGCTTCCGTGGAGATACCCTACGAGGCCCCTTTTGCCAGGGTAACATCATTAGAGAATGCTTCGGGCAACAATCCTGCTTACCCCCATCTGTTGCCTGCGCAGGAAGTCAAAACACTTGTGCGTGCAGAGAGCGTCAGGGCTCGAATACCATCCCCTGTATCCACAGTTTCAGTTGAGACCCATGAAGCAAATGAAAAGCCTCGAAGCAAAGAATCAAAAGGCTTCAGGAAACTCTTGAAATTTGGCAGGAAGAGCCACACTTCAGCCTCGGCAGAGGGTACAATGGATTCTGACGCATCATCTGTTGATGAAGCCGCAGCAGGAGATGGTAATTAAAGGCTCTTCTCAAGAGTTGTGATTTAACACATTAGGTGGTCATCGCGCGTCTGAATTAGTTGTGCTTATTGTTTCAGGTTCAATGCTGAAAAATCTCATTTCGCAAGATGACTCTGGTTCTTCATCTAAAGGTTAGGATTAACATTAATTGCTATACCTGCCTTGAATCTATTATCATGTACGTTTTGGTCAAATGCATGCATGCATGATATTAATTAATGATTTTACTCTGTAATAGTTTCTTTGATGAACCTGCAGATTGATATTCCTGTCTGTCTTTTTGTTTGATTATTGTTACTGCAGCTTCTCGGTCCTTCTCCCTGCTGTCACCGTTCCGCAGCAGGAACAAGGTGATTGTGCTGTGATTGAGCTAGCTGCAGCTGAGGATTTTGGTGATGAGTTAATTTGGAGCAGCTTAATTCATTGTGTATTATTAGTTTGCTTCTAGTACATATTACATGCATATAATACCTGCGCGCGTTTGTTAATTGTTTGTAAGCAGCCTATATCGATCATACGTGAAGTTTGTGTATGTTGGTTGGTTTCTGTACATTGTATTGATATTTCTTGTCAAGTCTGTACCTTGTCTTTCTACTTTATTTATTGGTATTATGAACGTATATATATGTATGCATTATGCAGTAGAGTTATGAATGAGGATTGTATTGAAATTAATGAATGAGGATGCAGGGAGTCGTGAATGAACAATAATAGAGTTGCATGCAGTAGCAGGATGAGACTTGTTCTTGTGATTTGCGAATTTTTTTATTAAATAATCTATTTTATATCTTTATTTTAAAAATAGCTTATCCAATAAAAAAAATAACACTTTTGACGGCGCCACAATAACGCCTGACGCCAAGGCTAGTGGCGTCACAGACCTAGTCATGCTGGCACGTGTGTTGCACTAGCGTGTTGATATGGCAAGGCTACGATGCCACCCACCTCGGCACCGCAACGGATTTACCCCTTCGGCCCGTGATTTTTTCCTAAGTCCCAAAGTCGTTGTGCCCCCGCCCATTGCGTTCCCTCAGTCGCATACCGACCGCCACCGTGTCGCCCCAGCCCATCGCTCCATCGCTCCGGCTGGCATCCTACCCCGTGCTGTCTCCCACCACACTGACTGTTATCTCACCGCGCCGTTGACCACACATTGGAGTATGGTACAAAATTCCTGAAGCATCAAACAATTGCCGCCGAATCAAACTCCCAGTTTGCACACATCCATTATCTTTAATGGTACGTGTCGTATGCGTTCGATAAGACCATCTTGCATGGGTCACCGCACCAACACGTCAGAGGTGCATTGGTTATCGCACGACTGTCCATTCTATTCCTAAATTTCAAACTATTATATTATTCCTAACGAAATATGTTTATATAATACTGTGCATTGAAATGATACGCTACTACAAAATATAATTGGAGATGGCAGTAAGCAATACCTTGAGATGAGGGGAGGTGGCCCACGGAAACTGCGTGTACCGGAGGAGGTGGTGGAGGTGCAACGAGGGGAGAGTTCAGAGAGGGGGGGCTTGGGAAGGGTTGGCGAAAGCATTGGAGACGTGGGAAAGGGGAGTGCTAAGAGAGAAGGAAGAAGGGTGTGAAGGAGGAGAGTTAGTAAAAATATGGCATTGGTTGGGGGTTATGCGGCGCCCAGCCTCATGGCGCCGTAGTTGTGCCGCCAAGATGCGTGGCGCCACAGGGTCCACGTCATCACCTCATGGCTGCTTGGCTGCCATGGTGCTAAGGCGCCACATCGTGTTTTTACGATGCCTGCGCTTGTGGCGTCGTAAAAAAGGTCGAATTTGAAAATAACTAGTAAGGTACCTATGCGTTGCAACGGGACAAAAAAAGGTTTTTAAGGACATTGATAAAAGAATCGCTCTATTTTATGAACTTATGTGTTAAAAGTAATGAGTGCAACTTTTCATAATAATCGTTGGCATCTTTCTCTCACTTCCTTTCCTCTCTAGTGATCACTTATTTTTCTCTCTTCCTCTCTTTTTGTCATCCCCTCGGCTTTGTCCCCGACTTTGTGGTTTCTTCGTCTGCCTTCATCCTGATCCAATTCCCGTCGCTTTATCGTTATGCGTGTGCCTTCTCCAACTGTAGTGGATCTCCATCAAATTTCTCATCGCCTCTAGTTGTGACACTCCAAAATTAATCAAAGAAAGGTCGGAGTTATTAAAAATCAAGGTTGACCGAAAACACGGGATGAAGGGATAAATTTTAATTTTTAAACCATATATTGAATAGCATATTTTGAGACTGTGATTGTGTTCGTCTCATTGGATCAAGATAAACTACATGTAGGATTAGTGGCTTCCGACAGAGTGAATGTCGAAGTCTAAAATTCTTTTCAAAATCAAATACAAATAGCAACTGAGACGCTACTATAAATGACAGAGAAGAAGCAGCGGAAATTCATTTGACAAAACAATGGAAAACTGGAACAGCAGAAAATAAGGCCAAAAGATGCGAGGGCGGTTTGACCGGAGCAAGAGGCGGTCTGACCGGGCTCAGGCAGTGAAAACCTATTTCTGGAGGAGGTCAGTCTGAGAGCCGGTCTGACCTCCCATGGGGCCGGTTTGACCGGTGCAAGGGCTGGTCTGACCTTGGTCTGAACAGTTCCGGAAGATCAGCCCAGATTCCAGAATAGAAATTTCGATCCAACTTTTGGGCCAATTCAAAATCTACCCAACCAAATCAAACCAAAATTTGCAGAGAGGTGTAGGAAGGTCTTGTGAGTCTAGATCAAGTGTTGATCTCCATAAAAACTTCTCAAATCAAGATATTTACTCTCTTTTCTTCAATCAGCCCTAGAAATGAGAAAAAGAAGAATTTTGAAGGAAAAGGAAGCTCGTAAGGAATCTTGATCTCAAATCAATATGTTATTATCTCACATGTCCCAGCAACCTATTCCAAGCCCCAAATCACAGCATCAAACCCCCTACAAAGATTAATCACAAAAATCCCATTTCTTGCTTGTTTTCTAAGGAAACTCGAAATAGAGAAGAAAAATGTTGAATCCTGGGGTATGCTTGGATGGGATCAGTATGGAGATGATCTTCCCATCACTTACTTGCCATACCACAGATCAATCTATAGGAGAAAATAAGAAAACGAAAATTCGAAAGAGCTAATGAAGGAGATAACTCAAGAACACAAAGAAATGGGGGAAATTTTTTTGTATTGCATTTTCGTGGATTTTCTTGCTGTTTCAGAGACCTCTCATGAGTAGGTCAAAGCTCTCTTGAGCAGCCCCTAACTAGGGTTTTCACAATGCTTACAAAAGGGTTGAGGGATAAGCACTTTTTACCCCTCATTTTATAGTGGTGGAGGCATACCTCCCACCACTTGGGCCTTAAGCCCACTTAGATGGCATGAGCACTTAGCACGTATCACAAAGCATCTAAGTGACTCATCCACCATCCATCTTTCCTTCTACCCTAAGCAACTAACCCTAAACCGCTTCCCGACCGCCGCCACAGTTTCTTGGTTATGCTTCGGTAGATTCCGTGTTTTTACCAAAACGCTCTCGCACTGACTTGGTCCTCACGTCTCGTCTCCACTCGCTTTCTCGTCCTCCGCGTACATGCTTTTAAGCCGCACGATGTCGTCGCCACCTCCTTGACCGCATCTCAGCCCTCCAAGCCTCATGCCGGTCCATATGGCCGAACCATCGCCCCACTCAACTTGCACCTGCACACAATAGACCAAGCAAAGCGTTGCGAGCACAAGTTTTTCACTTGACCCAAGTCAGCCGAGAAAAATCCTTCATCCACTCAATTTTTCCTTGAGACAAATTGAGAAACTCAAACTTATCAATCACACGACAAGTAATTCAAACCTCGAATTCATGCAACCAAAAGAATCAACTCCACATATGGTGGCAAACTATTCATCACAAATATTGTCAAGTCCTCACATGACTCACACTACAAGTTTGTTTAAATCAGAGCCAAATGAATTCTGGAGAGTCCAATCAATATAGGCCGTCGGATTTCCCTTACCTCCTAATTGTGGCATACCTGGTTTTAAGACCGGATAATCCCTTGTATTCCTGGTACTGGTCCCATGATCAGTAGCCAGTACCCACAAGTTAATATGTATATTATTGTCATACACACGCATATCATAATACAATATGTAAATAGACCGTCAAGGTTTATAGTCTTATACCTGTAGCCAACGGCTCGAAACTTGCAGCAGATATCAAGCGGTGATGTGGCCCGTCAGTAGGCCATACCCGACAGGCAACTGACTAGGGTTACGCCCTAACTTTTACGAACATAATCGTATCCTCGGAGTTGACGTCTCTTTTGTCTGGCCAAATCAACAAGCCAAGTGAGTACATTGAATGTACTCACAAGCATCCCGTAGGAAGACTATAACGGACACATTTCATGCAAGGTTTGTTCAATAAAAAGGCTCTACCTTAAGTTGAAGGTTGAGCGGAAAAGTAAGTTTTCATTTGAAATACGATGGTAACAGATTCAAAAACATTTCTGAAAGCAAACCCGTCTCTGGCGGGTCAGTATCTGATGCCAGAGATTACTTTCTAACAATCGTCAACCAGAGGTCGATAACCCGTGTATCGCCTTAGACTGTCCTTAAGCCTACCTGTGCTACCGCCTCGCACACGGGCTAGGTTTCACTTCTGTAGTTCCTCACTACTAGCCTGTAGCACAAACTGCACACTGTGGACATATCATGCCCACGTCCTTAATCCCATTCCCATATTTCATAACCAAATCTTAGCCTAACCAGTGTGTGGTCTTTCCAAGTTATGTCTATGACCGAGGACGCGGCTATTCGAATAGATTTTTAACACTCTGCGGAGGTTGTACGGCTTTACCCACAAGATGTATGTCCCCCTTGTTGCCAGAGCTCGATAAACACACTTCGCGAGATGTGCCGGCAGGGTTATTACCACGAGACATTTTCCCCACTTTCATACCAGTGCTAGACCCACTAAATAAGATCTACCTAGTCTTTGTTTGTGCTCGGCAACTCCCGATCCACAACTTGAAGTGGATTTACCTTTGTGTCAAACGACTCCCTACGTAGTCACGCGGAGGTCCTCTAGGGATGCCAATCTGCCCAGTACTCTCTTCCTACTGCCCATGGCAGGCCCAGACACTAGCAATTGATGGGGTAATTAGCCAGCCCTTCCCACAAAGGGCATGTGGACGTACAAGGTGAAATTGGTCAAGCGGCACTTAGGCTCGGTCCTTAATTGATTCGAGCAAGACTGCACATCATCATTTCATAACCGCGTTCTTTCATGCTACAATCCTTCCTCCGATCTCCACTTACTGATCTCGCCCGAATCCAAATCATCCTCCATTTTAGTTTAGGGTTTTGGCAAATATCACTTTGAAACAATCACCTCGGAAGGTACACGCCTTCCCGAGGGTTTTAATCCCATAACCAAAAGAGTGATTTCACGTGAGTCAGACAAAATAGATTTTCCTCTATAACAGGTCTAAGCATGGCTATTGTCTATATCCTTAATATTCTGCTGGTCGTGCGATGATCGGCTAATTATTACTAAGGTATCAAGGATTAGATTTTTGGAGCTATGTCATATACAACTATTGGATATATCTAGGTCTAACACAAAATATTGTTGAGACACACATAGCATACAGAGTTGTAAATAAAATATTTAAGTTTTGACATATATGGGATTCAACATGTTCAAGGTGGGATTGCTTGCCTGGCAGTACTGGCCGGGTCTCGAGCTCGAGCTTGATACGACAATGGTCCGAGATCCTTCTCACGATATTTCGCAACGTTTTATCTACACGTAAAAAAACATCGACTAAACGACGATGCGAGGAAGAGCTAAATAAGGAACAATTATACACTCATGAATTCTTAAAACATGTGCTCTGAACTTAAATGTTTATTGTGGTTATTGGAGAGGTGAGAAGGAGTTCACTTCTCATGAAACAAAAGCTTCTCCGCACGGATTGGAAAAACGTAGCTTATTGATTTAATAAGATATTAGTACCCGAGATATATCTTGGTTCGGTTCAGAGGATATGTTATCTTTGAAATGGTCCTTGGAAGAATTCATTCCAATGTTTGGATGTATGAATTAGGCTTTTGATGGATTCACCTATAAAGATTCACTTTGGTAACATTGAGTGGCACGACTTTATGTTACTCCTATCTCGCTAGATACAGTGGAATCATCGGTATTATCCTGGTTTCAAATGTTATTCCTTATATTTAAAGCTGTTAAGAAAGGAACCAATTAGCTAGGTCTAAGTGGATGAAAGTCCACATATATGATACTTATGTTTGAATTGCATCCACTTGATCGCGGGATACTTTTCAATGTTAAGAAAATGGTACCGATAGATGGTTTTGAAGTTGCAAATTGCAAGAAAAGGACCACTTCATTTGGAACATACATGATATTTGAGATTAAAAGATAATCAATTTTCAAATTTAAAATGTTTGCCCAAAATTCTAAAAGTGGTTCGGGTAGAGATCTTATGAAATTTTAGAAATTTAGGAAAAAGAATTACCTGGTCTAGACTACTAGATTGAGAGATTTAGATGTCCGAAGGATTGCTATTTAGGGAGCGGACACTGCTTAGCTCAAAAGTGGATTAGAAGGTGACGTCGGAAGCGTAAAAGGCAAAGGCGCCTTCGACACTGGGGAAACAGAGAATTCGAAATACTATATCAGAATACGCCTCTCAGTGGAGAGGACGTACTTGGGAATGGGTAGAGGCCAAAGGCGCTTTCGGTACTAGAATTTGTATTCTCGGAACTACACCATCTCTAAGGCTATGGGTGGGCCGCATGTCTTAGGGTTTTGAACCAGTACTTTGTGCCATAAGTGGCGTTTAGGGCTAACACCCGAGATTACGTAGGGCAGCTAGTGAGAGAGGGATGCTGGGGGAATGAGACCGCGTCGCAAGGGGTGCTCACCGGCGGCGACCAAACACTGGTGGCGTGGAGGTAGTCACCGAGCCAATACCGGGTGCAGAAGGTCCCTTGGTATCGTCGGGTGGAGTAAGAGCTCGTGCCAAACAGGGATGGTCGGCATATGTCCACCAACGTCAGCTCATCAATGGGGCAAGACCGCTTGGGAACGGACGGTGACTAGCAAAGCGGCGGACCTGTTCGGTTGGGGCGACACTAGAGAATCACTTGCTGGTGAGCTCGCGCGGCGGCCTTGGTGAAGCTCCTCGTCGGAGGGAAGACGACCTCACGGCGGCCGTTGTCCCCTGACCGGAGAGAGAGAAGGGAGGTAGGAGCTTGAGGTGCACTATTGCGGTGGCCGGCACTTGGGAAGAGCTCCTCGGGAGCGGAGAGGAGGGACGGGGTGGATCAAACTTTGGAGAAAAATTGCAGGGGCGATGAGGTCCTCACCAGTTTTGAAGAAGAAGTCGCTTGGCTCAGCTCCTTGCTGCCTAGGGAAAAGGAGTAGTAGAAGATGCCCGCTTGCGGCTACTCACCGGTGCAAGGATGGTGCCAGAAGTCCTTGCTGTTGCAGGTGAGGAATGATAGAGGAGAGAAGAGCACATGCGGCTTGAGGGCGATGAAGAAATGAGAAGCTGAGGGAGGCCAAGCTTAGGGAGGACCTGCCTCGTCCTGGCATGCTGGGGAAAAAAGGAAAGCTTGACTTGGGAAAGATAGAACTGAGGGGAAGCAGGTGCTCTTGGATTGCAGAGAATGGTGAAAAGAAAACTTGTACGTGAAGATGGGGAAGAAGAGCTCTGGCTAGCTCGGTAGTGGAGAAGTGGCAAGAGGGGAGAAAAGGGAGAAGGACACTGCTTGGCCGAGCACATGGGTGCTAGATTGAGGCAGGCGACGTGGCCTGGGGTTCCTGCTAGTGTTGTACGTGCACAGGGGAAGTTAGGGAAGGAGTTAGGCACCGATTTCCTCCTAACAGTGCTATGTGTCCAAGGGGAGCAGTGGCCGGTTTCAGGGTGGTAGGGAGCAGCAAGAAGGAACAATGCTCGGTGCAGTAAAGAGAAAAAAGTACGGAGGTAGGAGATGGAGTTGTGTGGCAAACAGGGAACACATGCGTTTCAAGAAATGATTCACTAAAACTCGCATGTTTAATTTAGTGATAAGCCAGCAAGCTTCACCCAAGTTTGAAATTAGTTAGTATGTTTGAAGTATTGTTATAGCTCATGCTACTTATTTTAGAAAAAAAATTGACAATCGATTAAACGTATTGCCAAAAGATTCTTTCTTATTTCCATCTTTGTATTCCTGAAATTGTTACTTTAAAAGGTTTTAGGCATCTCGATTCCCACTGATAAAATTAGTGTTATCAAAGATAGAGGAACATTGCAGCGGCCCCGTGATTTCGTGGGATTGGCTAGCAGCTGAAGGAGAGGATACCGTGGGTTGAGGGCTTTCTGGGTTGGGGCGATGCCTTGCACCTAGCAGCTTCATGGACAAGATAGCAATGGGGTTTAGGGAAGTATGGGCAAGTCAGATCATAGGGTCGAGCTAGGGTTGCGACCCGTAGTTCAGAAAGAAAGTGTTTAGTGTCTACGAGTGTGTGTGTATGTATGTATGCAGAGGTAGTATATATATATATTCCACGAGAGAGAAAATGTGGCAGGGTGCCGACGGAGATACATGCGCACTTAGGAGGTATACGCATATACATAGAGACGTCTGGATGATAGACGGACATGTACACATACATACGTAGGTATATGCATGTGGAAAATTTTAGGAGTGCGTGTGTGTGGACATGCAAGAAGTCCGACAGAGAAAAGAGAGACGGGGTCGCCTTATGTCATGGGACACAGAATTGAAATTGGTGGAGAGATAAACACGTGTCGAGAGGGAAGGGAGAATCACATGGTAGTTATACCAGTCGATGATAATGTTACGAGAGAGACGATAAGGTTTAAATTAAGTTCATTCAAGAGATTATTATAAAAAAATTGTTAGCTTCTAATTTTCAGGTTTTGGAAAGACGGGTCGTGACACTAATCCAACTCAATTTCAGAAAAAGAAAAGATAAAACCCACCCCAAACCGTAATCTCTCTCCTCTCATCTCACCCTCCCTCCAAGCTGCTGCCACCCTTTTCACGCCACCACCGCTAGAAGAGCTATGGCTGTATCTACGCCTCTCTAATTCCGTCCATCAGTTCTCATATAGGGATTAATTAGAGACTACAGTTGCAGCATGAACCTCGAATTTACACGAATTCGTTGAATTTGACCAAAATCCTAAAATTCCTCTTTTTCTTCCTTCTTTCTTTTCCTTCCTCTTCTCCTCCTCCTCCTTCCACTCCTTCCCTTCCTTTCTCTTCTCCTTCCCCAATTGAGCTCCTCTTCCTCCTCTTGGCCAGTGGCTAGGGCAGCCCAGCTAGGAGGGGAGGCGAGTGAGATGAGTGGAGATAGAGCACGGGTTAGCGTAGGTTTTTTTCAAAATTGAGGTGGAGGAGTTAGTTAGAGAAGATTAAAGAAGAGAGATTTATGCGAGTTAGTTGAGAAAATGGAGGACTTTAGGAGTTAGTTAGAGAAGAGATTAGAGAAGGGATATTTATGTGAGTTAGTTGAGAAAAACAGTTGACGTTAGGAGTTAGTTAGAGAAGAGAGATTTGTACGAGCTAGTTGAGAAAAACATAGGACATTAGAAGTTAGTTAGAGAAGAGATAGATAGTAAAGATTATCTAGATCCAATAATAGAACATTTAAGGAGCTGCAGAAAGCTCAAATAAAACTGGTATTGTACTTGAACGATTGATGAATCAGATGGTGCGGTGATAATTCGTTTATTAGTTTCTCAACCTCAATAAGCCAAAAAAAACATTTAGGTTTTAGAAGCAACATGACATGGCTAAAGCTCTACCAACAAATGAAACAATGATAGGTACAAACCGATGAACATGTATAAAACTTGCTTTATCAGTAACCTTGTGATGCTACTCGTGGATGGTCACGCCGAAGTAAATTTTCTAGAACATAAAACAAATCTCAATATTATGATAGGTTGAAGCATGCAAATTTTTACATATATATACATCTTTATGCAAGGATATAAATTAAAAAGTAAAAGCTCTTTCCTTATCTAAAAAATATAGAAATTTAAATGATAATGATGTATGAATCATTTAAATGAAGTGATGAAAATTTAGTCAGCAATGACACGTATCATTTGTATGAAGGGATAAAATTCTAGTCAACACATGACATATATCTAGTTATGTAGTGGGGTCACCTAGTGTCAACAAACAAGCTACATTGACCTTTAACCAGGAGCAGTCTCAGATCGAACCTTGGAGGCAATGTCGAGAGCAGATCCTAGGAGCTCACGGGCGACAGTGATGGCTGCTCGTTGCTCGAGCTCCGTGTGGTGTGTGGCAACGCGGTGGTCGCAGGGTTAGCTCTAGGAGCTCATGGACGGCAGTCGTGGCTACGTGCTGCTCGAGCCCCACACAGAGCACGCCGGCCGCTCCAAGAGCTCACGAATGGCAGTCGCGGCTGCGTGCTACTCGAGCCCCCCATGTGGCCGACGAAGCCTACAAAGCCAATATAGTCGCAGTTAATGAGTAGCGTGGAGGGTCACGAAGTGGAAATAGAATCCGGTAACCTTGTCCCTGAGCTCAACGAGTGGGACGCGCATGGGGGCGGCGGTCGCATCGACGCCCTTGAGGCTGGCGCTGAGGCCGACAAAGCCGACGTAGTCGCATTTGACGAGGAGCATGGAGACCGTCGTTACTCAACTTTCTATCTAGTCACACCCTCCCCTCACATAAACAAATAAACTAACATAATTTTATCCTTAATTTTTTTGGTATCTTAACAAACAAACAAATCTGTTATCAAGGATAAGGACAAGGACTAAGGATAGAGATAAAGATTCTGTTTTTGTTTGTTTATTTGTTGGTGGTGATGTTGTGAAACCATCACGAAAAGTGTGACAACACTATCACCATTAACTGCTATGTTATATATAGTAAAGATTTACAAATTTTGAAATAAAAATAAAAAAATAATTTATAAAAAAGATTCGTGACTCGCAGACGTGTTTCTGGATGTTTTTGCGGAGACCACGTGGGTAGGCCAGCGCCCTCGCATGCAGACGTGATTTGCTCGTCCGTCTTTTTGGAGCTCGACGCATGCACGTGGGCTAGCTAGCATGTCGATCGGCAAGCAGCTGCTAAATAAGTTTCTAATCGATCGATCTTGCTGTGGTACCGTATAGTCGTACTGCATGCATGCTAGGATCGATATGATGGATGGATGGATGGATTAGCTTTCAAATCCAAAATATGAATCGATTCAGTCAGGTAGTGTATAATCACAAGCCCAGCTGGTCTGGTCATCAAGCTAGCTAGAGTCCTAGCTTAGCACGCTACTGGGATGAGTATGATATATACGTGAGCATATGCATATGGCTAGCTCCTCAGTCAGTCCTCAGGCCAGACAAACCACATAAGGGTAACACTACCTTGAACGTACAACCCAGCCATCTATAGACTATCTAATCTATGTGACTAGAATGAAATAGAGAGACATCAAAAACGACCAAAATCTTTAGAAAGCCACATGTATCAGCTAGAACCACATGACAATTCGTTTGTTTGTAGGAGCCCATCCACGCATTCGATAGAAGATTTTCGAAGCCACCGTCATTAGACATTTACTTCCGCGTTATAGTCGTTCTTGCACCACGGGTTTCTACATTACACTCGAGTAGTCAAGCCAATGACAAAGTGAGAAAACAATGTGTAGAGTCATTTGGTAACTTGTTATTGAATCAAGGTTATTCCGCATCTTTCATATAGGGCTGCTAGGCAGATTTTAGCAGCCGATCTTCTAAATTCTGAGAGGGATGTATAAATTTCTGTTTGTTGCTCATATAAAATTAAGTTAAGTAGATCAGTAAAACAATGAATTAACCACGTGCACGTAGGAGTACTGTAGGCCTGAATGGTACATGCATGATCCGCGAGACGTAACAGGGGACATGCAGTACGTGCAGTGTGGCCCAGGTTACAGTGTCAAGTGTGCAAATGGACAACGTACACTAATTGATCGAATTGATTGCATTAATGGGGCTGTGTTCACGACAAAAATTGATCGAGACGCTAGCTGAGCGCGTGGTCGGCCGGCTGGGCGTCCATATATATTTTCTTTCTCTCTCATGCAATTTCTTAAGTCCTCCCTGCTCGATCTTCGATCTACTCTGACCGATCGATCTCATGTATCAATTACACGCACTGCGCGCATGCATGCCTGACGTGTGTGTGTGTGTGTTCGATCGACACCACATCTGACTATCTGAGAGAGCAGGCCGGGTACATCGTCGGATATGTATATATGTATATATATATAGCAAATTTTAAACATAGTACTGGTGTTGGTGTACATTGGCCATCATTTAACCGATGGATCCAATTAAGCAGGCCAGGCCAGCTACATACAAATCCAATCAAGCATACATCACATCTCATCCTAGATAGCTAGCTTATGCATGCACACATGTACCACTACTTACCTTTTTTTTAACGGAAAGAAAAGTAAGTAGAAAGAAAAGTTTATATACAGATAGAAAAAAGAGAAGCAACGATTACATTACGCTAACGATATGAGAATCTCCTCTGGTCAAGATCCTCTTTTGCAAGGAATGCAACTTTCAGAACGCTTAAAAAAGAGTTTTAGAAGATTCGACTATTGCGCTCCTTCTACACGTTCTACAAGGCGTACATAGTAGCTTCACTAATACTCTTCTGCATAGGGCTCAACAGGACCTTGATGCTTGAGTCCCACCACTCATCAAAGGGGGAAGAGACGGACAATGGTGGGCATGCTGCAATGTTGAGCTAGCCTGCTACAATTCCCCAGACATCTCTCAAAAACACGCACCCTCACGCTAGGTGCTCGTTTGTCTCAAATTATGTGGAGCAGATGCAGCAAACTTGCTCATGGGGCCACCCCCTGATTGCAAGCATGTCCACGGTGAGGGCCTTCCTGTAGAGGAGTAGCCAAGTGAAAAGCTTGCATTTTGAATTTGTCTTGGAGTGCCAAATCTTGGACGTCTCAATCGGGCAGTGGCGGTAGAGAACTGCAGCTTGTAAGCTGAGCCCGCAAAATATTCTCCGTTGTTCATCCAACGCCAAATGATTGAGTCCGGAGTGGCTGGCTCTAGATGGATCGATGCTTTGCAGCATGGACCACAATAACAAATAATCATGGATCTGGGCGAAGGTGAAGATCGTGCAAAAGGATCTCATCCAAGAGCTTGCATGTAGCTCGTGCTTTACTGATCGTTGCTTTCTCTTGGCTAGCTTAAAAAGGGAAAGCATCAAATCTTTTGGCGCCGTACCTTTTAATCACTTGTCAAACTAAAAACTGGTTTTTTTCTTTATTACTCACGGTGATTTTTGTTGCAGCATTAAAGAGTCCCATGTCGACCTTTCAAAATTACTAGCACATGAACAGGACGCACCAGCCTCATTGCACTCACTCGTCTTTTCAGACTTGATGCTCGGTCGATCCCCAAATAATTGAGCAAAGCCACAACACGTACGACACTCGCCTTTTCATGCGCGCAAAGAGACAACTTATTACTAATTAGGCACGTATATGCATACTAATTGATCGAATTAATAAGGCTCCAGCGGAGACAGAAACCGCAGCCGCAGCCCACCGCCGCGCGAGACAAGAAGGCAATCCTCAAGATCTTCAGATTGGGATGTAGGCCCTCACAGGAGCTCCTCACTACCGGAATCTACGAATTTGCCGTGTGCAAAAGGCACACGGTGAAGGCTGAAAAGCCGTCGGCAAACCGTTTGCCGAGTGCAACACTCGGCAAAGAACGCACGGCATACAGGCTGCCGGTAAAGCCATGTTTGCCGAGTGTATTCCTTCGGGCACTTGGCAAAGAAGTTGCCGACGGTCAGACCGAGCACTCGGCAAAAAAAAGTGAATAAACGGCCGTGACGCCCGTTAGCCCTCTTTGCCGAGTGTCGACACTCGGCAAAATTGACTCATCGGGTTACTCTGGTTCGGCCACGTGGCAAGTGTTTGCCGAGTGTCACACTCGGTAAACGGTGAATCTTTGCCGAGTGTTTAAATTTAAGCACTCGGCAAAACGTGTGCACACGAGCTCCCAGGTTCGGCCACGTGGCAATGATTTGCCGAGTGTCACACTCGGTAAAGTGGCAGTTTGCCGAGTGTCTGCATTTTAGCACTCGGCAAACCGTGTACATTATGTCCCCAGGTCGCACAGAATTGCGCCACGTGTCATCTTTGCCGAGTGTTGCCGTCGGCATATTTGTGTTTGCCGAGTGTAACACTCGGCAAAGTCCACAGAAACTGTTATTTTTTATTTTGTTTCTAAAAATCCCTGCAATTCAAAACAGTTTATAACTCACAGCAGATCATAGCATATCACATTGAACAGATCACATATCACACATATCGTTCACATATCACATATCACATTCACGACAAACATCACATATGAAATAGTATGACAAATATCACTCAAAGTTCAAATCCATAGTTCAGACATGACAAACATCAGTGCAAAGGAGGTAATGTTCACTGGGGCAAATTCCTTGACGTCGGAGTACCGCGAGGGTTGCTTGGGCTTGCTCGCGAAGATCCAGCTCCAGGATCATTCGATCCCGCCGACGGATGCTGCACAAAGTAGGAGATAGTTACAGAACACTCTATGGCTATAGAAAGGGCAATAATGTTGATTAGAAAGTTATAAACGAACTCACAGGAGTGTGGGGGGTGTGTGGAGCATGCAAAGGAGGAGGAGCGTCCAAGAATTCATCGGTCTTCTCGATCCATTCATCGCTCAACAATCCCTGACTAGAGCGGCCAGCGTACATCCACTCACGATCATCCATCTTCTGATATTTTGGGAATAGACGTGCATCAGCTATGTAGTAGGTAAAAATAGGTCCTAATCCCACCCGAGGATGTGTAGATTGGGCCGTTTCCATGCTCTACTCCGATCCGAGACAGAATTTCGGCAGCACCTCCCCGCTGTTCTCCAAATACACGTCTCGGCAACAAACCAAGAGAATGTGTATCCGGAGAACAAAGGGGAGACGCTACCGAAACTCTGTCTCGGATCGGAGTAAAGCATGGAAACAAACCCAATCTACACATCCTCGGGGCTGTCCAAAAAAACGTGGACAATTCAAAACAGTTACGGTTATAGATATGCAAAGACTTGCATATTTATAACCATAACTCCTTCGAACAGGAGACGCCTAGGTTACGTGACTGTATTTGAATTAACTACCAAGCCAAACAAGCTCTCTCTCTCACCCCCAGACAGAATGTGCTAAGATAACGGAAAGAATCATCAAAACATGCTAAGATATGCAACAACCGATGGTATGATGGTATGCAACAACCGATGATATTCGATTTATATTGTTTACATATTTTCCAGACATGCTCTTTTTTCAGTTAATAAAGAGCTATTACATTCATATATGGTTATGTCATGTTAATTGATTAACCTATTATCCCTTCGACATTTAACATTTATCATCTCAAGTAGAGGCAGAGTAGAGGAGAGCGTGAACAGTTGCTTGGTTGCAATATACCGTTTCATGATGAATTGGCGATATCTTAATCCTGTATAGGAGTACATCATTGGCGATTACAACATTTCTTGAAGTGAATATCGAAGTAAAAGTTCAGCTTTGCCTCTTTTTTTTCTCAGTTGAGCATCTGAGTTAGATTCTTAGGAGAATTCTCTGACATTTACTTTTTTTCTCAGGTTGGTGACTCAGACCAAAAATTACCTGAAGGAATCTCTCTTTATTCAATTGCATCCAAGAACTATGGGAAGTCATCAATTCTTGGTCCATTGATTAAAGTGAGCATTCTCCTGACTACATGTGTTTTGTGGTTTGCATTGTCAACAACTCTACATAATCACTTATTCCTTTTCACATCATTAGGAGCATGCTAATGGTGGGAAATGCATTGTGTTTACGCAAACTAAACGAGAAGCAGATAGATTGGCATATGCCATGGGCAGGAGTTATGCATGTCAGGCGCTGCATGGAGATATTTCACAAAATCAGAGAGAAAGAACACTCTCAGGATTTCGAGATGGTCGCTTTAACATCCTTGTAGCAACTGATGTTGCAGCCCGTGGATTAGACATACCAAATGTTGATCTAGTAACTTGAGATATTTTCTATGGATATGATCTAGTAAGCGGCGGGGAACCTCGGGCACTAATGAACTCACCGGCGTCCTCGGCAGGCAGTGGGGGCTTCGGGGTGGCCTTCTGACGGTGGCGAGGGCAGCGGTGTCTAGCTGTTCGTCGGCTAAGTAGGGAGAAGAGGGGTTAGTCAAGAGAGGAAAGGAGCAGAGGGGCTCAGGGGAAGGAAAGGAGGTGTGGGGGCTCACCGGAGACAAAGATGGGAGGCTCACCGGAGACAAAGATGGGAGGCTCGCCGGCGGGGAAGCGGTGGGGGAGCTCGGGGCCCGGGCGACGCGGCACCGGCGTGGGCGGCGGGGCGGGGCGGGGCGGGCACGCCGGCGCGGCGAGGAAGCGAGGCAAGCGGGCGGCGGGCGGCGGATCTGGGGCAGAGCGGAGCAGCGCGGCGGGTGGGACGAAGCGGCGCGGCGGCGGGCGGGGCGAAGCGGGGCGGGGGGGCCGAATCGGTGCGGCGGCGGGCGGGCGGGGAAAAAATTAGAACTGGCGGCGGGGATTGGTGCCCTAATAGAGATTATTTGCCGAGTGCCCTGATTTGCCGAGTGTCCGAACACGGACACTCGGCAAACATACAGGTTGCCACGTGTCTCCATGTTTGCCGAGTGTCAGGAACTAGACACTCGGCAAACTCACTGTTTGCCACGTGTCTCCATGTTTGCCAAGTGTCAAGAACTAGACACTCGGCAAACAGGCCACTTTGCCGAGTGTAACACTCGGCAAAGACCCCTCCATATGACTTGCACAAACGTACAGGTTGCCACGTGTCTCCGTGTTTGCCGAGTGTCAGGATCTAGACACTCGGCAAAGTGACACCTTTGCCGAGTGTAACACTCGGCAAAGACCCTCCATATGACTTCCGCAAATGCAATACTTGTATACCTAATACATTTTTTATCTTATATACCTCAATACATTTTTTACATATAATATACTACATATAAGTTGTTCTGTAGGAGTTTCCATAATTTTGAGTTGATTTAATATTTTTTAAAGTTTAAATGCCTAGAAATGCACTTAATGGCTTAAATATAGCAAACGTACCCGAAAAAAATGCCAAATTTTGACATATCACATGTAATGGTGTATGTTGACTGTGGAAAAGTTTTCAAGTCCAACCGACGAAACAGCGGTCGCTTCGCATGCAAACCTGACCTGTTCCCTCTTGAAATCTTGTTTCTTCCTCGGAGATGGTCCTATTTGTAAGCAGTCTACGTGACAACTTTTGTGAAACATTTTTTAAATTTTTACCACAGGCTCCAGGGGTCATATCATGACACCATGCCAAGTTTCATGATTTTCGGGTTTCGTTTGAATTTTTGAGAATTAAAATGCCAACAACCACCATGTTGGTGCCCGAGTCTCGGCCACCTGGTGTCTGGGACTCCTCTTATTTCCTTATATAAGGCCTAAACATACATTAAAGACCACCAATAAGATTTTTCAACCCATTTCTGGTGATTATTTCATGTACCTGCAGCTCAAGTTTGAATTATATCCATTAAAGGCCTAGAAATGCATTTAATCGCTTAAATATAGCAACCGGACCCTGGAAAATGCCAAAGTTTGACATGATATATGTATTGGTGTATGTTGACTGTAGAAAATTTTTTAAGGCTAACTGACGAAGCAGCGGTCGCTTCGAATGCAAACCTCACACAAGAAGAAAGAAAGAAAAAAAAGAGAAAAAACAAAGCAAAGAAAAGAAAAGAAATAAATAAAATAATAGAGAATAAATAATGGAACAAGTGTGCTTTATTTCCTACAACAAAATGGTCCACTATATAAGTAATAATTTTATAATTGAAACTAAGAAAACAATTAAAAAATATTTACCGAGTGCCGTAAAGAGGACACTCGGTAAACATGAACAGTGCTAATGGGGCCGCCGATTTGCCGAGTGCCCCGACGGAAAACACTCGGCAAAGGAACCATGCCGTCGCCTCTCCGTCAACCGCGGGGAGTAAGGGCACGTGTCTCTATAGTTGCCGAGTGTTACGCGTATGGCACTCGGCAAAGAGCTTGTTTGCCGAGTGTCAGGATGAGGGCTCTCGGTAAATAGCTTGTTTGCCGAGTGTTGTGTTTTTGCCGAGTGTTTTGACGCGGACACTCGGTTTATGGGTTTCTGTGTCGAGTGCCCGATTTTATGCACTCGGCAAAGCTTCCGGCACTCGGCAAACGTCGTGATTCCGGTAGTGCCTCCTCCAACCGTGAGAGCGAGGGCAGAGCACCTCCTTTCAATGGCAACAGAAAAGATGAGAGCCGACGCCGGGCTGATTCTTGGAATGAAGCAGGAGCAGGGCACAACGATGATGGTGTGACAAAGCATGTGCGAGAGCGCTCAAGATCCCCACGGAGACATGCAGCTCCTCGCCCACGGCTCGAAAGGGAGCCGCTTACAGATGCCATATCTCAGATCAGACTCCTCTCTGTTGAGGACCCTACAGGAATAGATCCAATGATCGATGAGATGGAAGCCGCCATGCTCCCTACGAACCAGGAGCCACAGGTCATCGTGGGTGAGACAGAGACAGAAGCAAACTATCAGATGCCTCAGCAGGAAGAACATGAATTTGCTCAGCAAGGAGAAGTGCAGGCCCCGGTGATTGACGCGGACTCGAGTGGATCCGAAGTTGACGACGAGATGACACTGGCCGCTTTCAGACAGCTGGTCATCCGTCCGCCGAGGCCACCGCTAATCGCGTCCGCACCGTGTACCAGAAGCAAAGCAAAGCTAGCCAAGCAACCAGCGAGCAAACCAAAGGAACAGGGATGCCCAAACCCTGCAGGCGTCACTATGATGGAGAAAGCAAGAACTTTGCTGATGAGGAAGCTGGGAATTCTGGAGGCAGAAAAAGACCCAGCAGCAGCACACTTCGCTCGCTACAAGGACCTCTTCAAAGACCCTCTCACCGAAGACACAGTGATCGCCTTCGCCACGCTTGCAGGTGCCCTCGGCAAGATCGACGTCAATGCGGTTCTTAGTGCCCCGGCCTAAGTCCAGGGCATGGCGTTCAGAAAGGAGATGACCACCCAGCCAGATGTCTTCTCCTGCTTTTGTTTCAGGCGCGGCTCTAGTAGCGTTAGTAACCTTGTCCCTTGATGTAGTTCAGGTTACCACGGCGCAGGTGTACCTCCTACACACAGGTCGCTCCAATCCCTCGTCCGCCGAACTCTGGGCTCGAGGCCCCCCATACTCGCGCATAGCGCCCCTATTCCCTCTGGTTGTAATGAACTTCTATTCGACAATCTCTGTTCGCCTCCTGCATTTGATCACAGGTTTACAGCGCCGAACCATCATCTCGAACTCCCGCGTAAACAAGCTCCTTAACAGGAGAGTGCCCGACACTTTATGTCGCCACCTCTAGTGAGACTCCTCTCCTGGAATGTGAGAGGCCTTAACAACAATGTGCGAAAAGACGCAGTAAAAGAAGCAATTGCCCAAACAGAGCAAACATCGTTTGTCTGCCGGCAGTTGGATCCAAGGGAGGAATATTGCTCGCTTGCTCGAGCCGCTCCTTCAGCCTAACAGAACCAGTGCACGTACAAGACCTTTTCTCTGACAGCAAAGATCAAGCATCTCGACTCCGATTTGCAATGGACCTACACAGGTGTTTACGGACCACAATCAGAGTCCGATAAACTCCTCTTCCTACGAGAAATCAGAAGTCTCAAGCTGATCTCCTTACAAAAATGGCTGCTCACAGGTGACTTCAATCTGATTCTTAGGGCGTCCGATAAAAATATCGGATCAATCAACACAAGGATGCTTAGTGCATTCAGAAGAACGATAGATATCCTACACTCCGGGAGATTAAACTCGGCGGACAAGCTTACACGTGGTCCAATAGACAAGCCAACCCGACGCTAACAAATATTGATAAGATGCTCTGCTCTACAGAATGGGACCTAGAATTCCAAGATTACAACCTTCAAGCCTTGTCGACCATGATCTCAGACCACTGCCCCCTTCTTTTGACCAGAATACAATAGGGCAGAAGCTCAAATCATTCAAATTCGAAGACTGGTGGCTGAAGATCCCAGAAATCCAACAAACAATTCACAGCTGCTGGGCCAAACCAGTGAAGACAATGGATGCAATGAGACGTCTACATAAACTATCCCGCCTCTCCAAAATGCTGACAAGATGGAGCCACAACCTAATTGGGAACACCAAAATCCAATTCGCGATTGCCTCAGAGATCATCCTTCAGCTTGACACAGCACAGGAACAAAGGACACTAACCGCTCTTGAGCTCGCCCTTCGATCATGCCTTGTGAACAGACTCTTAGGCCTCGCTGCAATCCAAAAAGCACGCAAAAAGCACGCATGCGCCAAAGATCCCGGCTCTTATGGATCAAGGAAGGAGATGCTAACACAAAATACTTCCAGCTTAAGATAATGCTCGGATAAGAAGAAACATAATCTCTTCCTTTGAGATAGACGGACAACAAATCTACAACCAGAGCGAGAAAATGCAAATTGCAGAAAAGCATTTTGAGGATTTCCTTGGCTCTAAGGAAACTCGGACAACCACCTTCAACTAGGAAACAATTGGTATACAAAGGAAAAACCTAGAGCACCTTGAGTACGACTTCACGGAAGAGGAAATTCTGAATGCTGTTAAGAGTCTACCGGAAGGAAATCACCAGGCCCAAATGGATTCACTAGCGCCTTCTTCAAAAGATGCTGGCAGATAATCAAGGAAGATTTGATATTGGCGATCGAACAATTTGCTGCGCTCCGAATGCAAAGGTTGAACCTTCTAAATGAGGTAGACATCGTCCTCATTGCAAAGAAGGCTCAACCCAAACAGTTAAAGATTACAGACCAATCAGCCTTATCCATTCCGTTGCCAAGATATTGACCAAGATGATGGCGTCCAGACTCGCTCCGGAACTAGATAACATGATTTCCATGACGCAGAGCGCGTATATCAAAGGAAGGGGATTCTAAGACAACTTCCTCTTCACTCAAACATCATCTGGATGCTCCACAGGAACAAGACCCCTGCCCTTTTTCTTAAACTCGATATCCAAAAGGTGTTTGACTCCGTTAGCTAGGAATTCATGTTCGAGCTATTCGCAGCAATGGGTTTCGGGACCAAATGGCGTGACTGGCTGGCCAACCTCCTGACCTCATCCTCCTCCAGGATCATCATTAATGGAGACAAAACAAATCGCATTTGGCACCGAAGAGGAGTCAGACAGGGAGACCCGCTATCCCCCCCTACTCTTTATCCTCGCAATTGAACCATTACAGAAGCTCCTGCACAAAGCTGTACAGGAAAATCTCATCAAACTGATCTGAGCAGTAGCAAATGAACTCAGAGTTTCCCTATATGCCGATGACGCCGCAATCATCGCTAACCTAGACGTGAGAGAGCTAAACTCCATCCTACAGTGCCTACAGGTTTCGGTGCCGCAACAGGATTTCATACGAATGCCCAGAAGAGCAACGCCTACATCATTAGCCACCACAACGTCGATCTACAACAGATCTCTTCGCTCTTCCCAGTGGAACTGAAGAATTTTCCATGCTCTTATCTAGGCTTACCCCTGCACTCTTCACGGCTTAGGAAATCAGACTGGCAGCCCCTGCTAGACAAGATTTCGGCCAAGCTAGCAGGATGGAAGGGCAAGTTAATCAATCGAGCCGGACGACTCACGCTAATCAACTCGGTTCTTGCTCCATGCTTGGTTTTGCTGGCTTTCAGCTTTCATCCCCCCCAAATGGACCATCAAGAAGATCGAGAAGACCATGAGAGCTTTCCTCTGGACAGGCGATGAAGATTGCTCAGGAGGACACTGCTTGGTAAGCTGGAAACAGGTCTGCAGACTAAAAAGTAGGTGAGGGCTAGGAATAAAGAACATCAAGATGTTTAGCGTGGCTCTGTGCCTTCGGTGGCTATGGACAGAATGGAGTTCCATGCCCAAACCATGGCATGAACAATTAACACCGTGCACCACCAATGACAGGTCACTGTTTGACGCCTCAACAATAATCATAGTAGGAAGAGGGAACAAAGCGAAGTTTTGGAACTCCAGATGGCTCAAGGGAATGGCGCCAAAAGATGTAGCACCAATGCTCTTTGCTCTCGTCAAGAGGAAGAACAGAACAGTGGAATATGAACTCCAGGACCACCGGTGGCTCCAACAGATCAAGCATATCAATTCACAAGAGCAAATTCGCCAATTCATCGACTTATGGAACCTAATTGCCCAAACACCGATAGACCTTGAACAAACTGACACAATAACCTGGAGATGGACAAACTCAGCGCAATATTCGGCACGTTCAGCTTACAACATACAGCTTGAAGCTACTCTGCCTAAAATTCAAGCCGACGACATATGGACTGCGCATGCCGAGCACAAATGCAAGCTCCATGTCTGGTTACTACTTCAAACAGGATCATGACAGCCGACAGACTACAAGAAAGAGGATGGCCCAATGGAGTAATATGCACCTTATGTGGCTCTATGGAAGAAACAGCAACGCACTTGTCCCTGCAATGTCCCTTTGCTAGACAAACCTGGTGCAGGATAGCGGTTATGAACAGTTTTGGACCTCTTGAACTCATCTCAGACACGAATCTTGATCTCCAGACCTGGTGGAACATATGCTGTCCAGAACTTCAACGACAGGAAAGAAAGAGGCTATATGGCATCCTAACGTATGGACTTTGGAATCTGTGGAAAGAGCGAAACGCCCGCGTCTTCAAGCAGCAACTCGGATCAGTAGATGATGTCGCAGCTCGAACGATGGACGATATCAAATCGAGGCTTTTGGCATTTCAAAATTTTGAGGGGGAGATGAGAGGCCCAAACCTGTTTGAGTAAACCAGGTCCTATCGCTCGCAATCCCTGGGGCTGAGGCCGTTTTTAGCCTAGTGGTTTCTTTTTCTTTTCTTCCCTGTTGCTAATTCTCCCCCATTGTTCCCTTGCATTCAGTTGATTGTATTTTTTTCTGAACTCTTTCTTCTATAAGAATGGCAGAGCTCCTGCCACTTCCTTTAAAAAAAGAATTAATAAGTAGATCGAGCGAGCAGTATATATGTGCACAAACACTGTACAATTAACACCATTAATTAATTATATAGATAGTTTGCTCTCAACTTCTTCACAATTAATCGATCCAATTAATCATCTGGACGTACATTCGAACTAACCGGGCTGGCTAGCTATTACGATTACATTGGAGTCACGGGCCGCAGGCCATACATGCATGAACACCATTTACTCCTTCCATCCACAAATGTAAGGCGGACACTAAATTTAAGGTTTTACTTTGACCAGCAATTAAACCAAAACTATTGACTTATATGACATAGTAGTGGTACCATTAGATTCATATTTAGATTCATATTCAAAAGTATTTTAAAATGATATTACTTTTGTATTATATAATTTAATATTATTAGCTTAATTGTTGGTCAAAGTTGGACCTTAAATTCCCTGCACGCCTTACATTTGTGGACAGAGGGAGTATATAGCCACAGTGTGTTTAACTTTATACTTGCTAGTCTCGTCTCAACCTTGTACTTGTATTTCAATACATATATATTACATGAAATACGTACTATCTAAATATCCACGGAAACATGTATCTTTATTAGTCACTGACATGAAACTTGGAGCGGACTAACATGAAACTAGGAGTGGAGACAAGAAAATAGGACAGAAGATTAGCTTCATCTCCCTTAAAACGAGGATTAACTCTTCCTTAAGTCCTTAAGTCTCTCTTAAATATGATAACTATGAAATAATTTGTAGGTTTTTAACTTAATTAGTTTGTATACAATTGAATTTGATTGTATAGATAGTTAAGATCATATATTTAAATTATATCAAATTAACTCGTTAAGATCATACTCCATATTTAAATTATAGAAATATGAATACATACTCAAGTTAATTGCAAGAAGAGAGTGGAGCACATCGATAGTACTGGTTCGTTCTCCTGTTATGTGCATGGGTTAATTAAAATATTAAGGACTAAACCACTCTTAATTACTCGCTTCAATGCACAATACTCTTGGAATGGGGTTGCTAAGTCAATACTCATATCGGCAACACTATCCCTCCAATTGTTATATCTGATCGATGTAGCTGGCGTGTCATTGGTACTATACGCAACTTGTGCAATAATTAATGTGGACAACTTGTGATCACAGAATACAAGGCCTAGCTTAGCAACCAAATCTAATAAGATCGATTATGGATTATTGTGGGTAAAGTACGTGATGCACCTCTGCACAAAAAATATACTATTGGTGATGACTATTTTTGTAGTTTAAAGCTCACGGAGTATTAGGATCCATAATTTTGGTGCAAACTGGGGACTTAAGAGTCCACACTTGTAATTTGTAAATGGTGCTGGACTGCTAGGTCATGGCATGCATGTCCTTGTACAGCTAGCTAGATGCATCCTTGCCTAGCATATATCTCTATATATACACGTACGCAGCTTTGCTAGGTTGTGGATGCCATCGATCCTTAATTCCATCAATCAAATTAATTCAATCGATCAGCTGATCGAGAGCTCGATCGATATGGCAGACACCAACAAGCTGCCGGAGGACATCACCACCAAGGACAAGGACTACCTTGACCCTCCTCCCGGGCAGCTCGTGAACGCCGGCGAGATGGGCAAATGGTCCCTCTACCGCCCAGCATTGCCGAGTTCACCGCCACGCTCCTCTTCGTCTACGTCTACGTCGCTACCGTCATCGGCCACAAGCGCCAGTCCGACGCGGACGCGTGCGGCGGCGCGGTCGTGCTCGGCGTTCGGCGGCATGATCGCCGTCCTCGTGTACTGCACCGCCGGCATCTCCGGCGGCCACATAAACTCGGCCGTCACATTCGCTCTGCTGCTCGCGCGCAAGGTGTCGCTGCCGCGGGCCGTGCTTTACATTGTGGCGCAGTGCCTTGGTGTCATGTGCGGCGCCGGAATTGTCAGGGCCGTGCACGGCGCCCACTACTACGCGCGCTACGGCGGCGGTGCCAACGAGCTGGCGCCGGGGTACTCCAAGGGCGTGGGGCTCCTGGCCGAGGTCGTCGGCACCTTCGTACTGGTGTACACCGTGTTCTCGTCCACCGACCCGAGGCGCATGGCCAAGGACTCGCACACCCCGGTGCTGGCGCCGCTTCTCATCGGCTTCGCGATGCTCATGGTGCACCTGGCCACCATCCCCCATCACCGGCACCGGCATCAACCCGGCCAGGAGCCTCGGCCCCCGCCGTCGTGTACAACAGCAACAAGGCGTGGGACGATCAGCGGATCTTCTGGGTGGGGCCCTTCATCGGCGCCGCCGTCGCCATGCTCTACCACCAGTACATCCTCAGCAACGCCGCCGTCAAGGCCTTCCGCTCCAATAACTATGCCGCCGCATGTGCTGTTATATAATGTGTTGCATGCGCTGCACGTATCGTTATTGTTGCGTTTACCCTTAGCTAATTTCTTTTAGGTACTGTAAAACAACTAATACTCCATGTAATTTATCAATGCATGTGTGTGCTGACGTTCGTTAATAATTACGTTGCGGTTCTGCAAATGTAATCGACGGGATATATATGCATTATTTACCTTGTTGACTGACCTATATAGCTATAGTATTTTCAGCATGTGTTTAATTGATGCATGTTACACAAAAGTTGATACGGCTCGATCGGGCCTGGGAACAATATGATGATGGACTGCGTAGGTTTCAAGGTCAGCCCACAGCGGCCCAGGCACCTCCAGACCCAGTTGGAACAACAGATGGGTGGAATGGAACGCAATTCACTCTCGTTTTCTACCAACACATGCATCGATCTAGCTTAATTATTTGTGTCGGCAGGCAAGAAAATTGCATTGCTTTGCTTGCCAATAAAATATATATTACTCCATGCTCTCGCATGCCCGACACAATTAATACTAGTATATAATTACTCCTATCAAAACTTTACTTCTTTTAACCATGGATGATGCACGTTTGTTGTTCAATATATTAATTAAGCACACCATGCATGTAAAGACGATAGGATTTCGAAAACCTACCGGCTGCATGCCTCCTTGGAAGTTTCCGCGACTTTTGATTCAGCTTTGTAAAAAGGCCATGCACGTATATAGTGCAAGCAGCTAGAGCTAGCTGCTTCACGCACTTGTATTATGAAAAGCAGCTATACAGATATATATAACTTACTAAAAGAGATCGATCCAAGCTAAAAGGGTATTAATAATTCCTTCTTTTATCGCCAGATATCCCTTTGATTCTATCAAAACTAAAAGCAGGCCCGACGGGTTACTTACCAACGAAGAAACAATCTTTTTGCTAATTAATTCTTCTATGATCTATGCATGTGTACGTGCGCGTACCTGGATTCTAGCTACTGCTACAAATTTTTATGCACATGCAGCATAGCTAGCTAGCAAATTTGCGCATGCGGTAAACTGTTGTATTGTAAGGGCAGTCACAATCGTATACTGAATCTTAAACATACCACTGTGATCATATACTGTAATTTAAATATACCATCTAAATAAACTATTAATATAAAGATCTAATTAAAGAGAAAAGAGAGATACCGTATCTTAATCTTGAGACGACTCTTAGCGTGGAACCAAATACAAGTTATCTTTTTTCTCTTAGCCGGCAGGGTGTATGCCGAGTGTGGTTTGCCGAGTGTAACACTCGATGAAGCTTTTGCCGAGTGTTTTGCGGCCTTCGCCGAGTGTTTGTGGCACTCGGCATACTCACCGATTCCGGTAGTGAACGTATTAAATAATAGTATGTTTAGATAAACACTATGATACAAACCACCGGAATAATTATATCTGAACACATATGTTTAAGCTATATGCGTCTTCAAATACAGAGGTCGGAGAAGATTTCTCTTTTATTATCTTAAAAAAATAACACACGTGCGTCTATATGTACGTACATACTGCGTATTCCTTAACCAAGAAGCAATTATGATGCGAGCTCATTAAATAAGCTAATTAATTAAGCTGCTAGCTAGTAGCGGCTCGCTTAACTGTTGCTAGGGCATGCATCATATGCACACATTTATCTATCTATATATACATGCATGCAGCTAGCTAGGTTCGTGGACATCGGCAAGCAAAGCTCCTCGATCGAGCATCACCATCTATCCTTCCATATCAATCCTTTTCTTATAAATCAACTGACCCAAGGTCAATCAGATCGATATATATGGCGCCCAGCAAGCTGTCGGAGGCCAGCGGCAACGGCACTGCCCACAAGGACTACCGTGACCCTCCTCCGGCCCCGCTGGTGGACGCCGGCGAGCTGGGCAAGTGGTCCCTCTACCGCGCCGTCATCGCCGAGTTCACAGCCACGCTCCTCTTCGTCTACGTCACCGTCGCCACCGTCATCGGCCACAAGCGCCAGACCGAGGGTGACACGTGCGGCGGCGCGGGCCTTCTCGGCATCGCCTGGTCATTCGGCGGCATGATCTTCGTCCTCGTCTACTGCACCGCAGGCATCTCCGGCGGCCACATCAACCCGGCCGTCACATTCGCCCTGCTGCTTGCGCGCAAGGTGTCGCTGCCGCGGGCCGCGCTCTACATGGTGGCGCAGTGCATCGGCGCCATGTGCGGCGCCGGCCTCGTGAGGTCCATGCACGGCTCTCAGTACGTGCGGTACGGCGGCGGGGCGAACGAGCTCGCGCCGGGCTACTCCAAGGGCGCGGGGCTCGCCGCCGAGATGGTGGGCACCTTCATGCTGGTGTACACCGTGTTCTCGGCCACCGACCCGAAGCGCAAGGCGAGGGACTCGCACGTGCCGGTGCTGGCGCCGCTGCCCATCGGGTTCGCGGTGCTGATGGTGCACCTGGCCACCATCCCCATCACCGGCACCGGCATCAACCCGGCAAGGAGCCTGGGGCCGGCCGTGGTGTACAACGGCAAGAAGGCGTGGGAGGACCAGTGGATGTTCTGGGTGGGGCCCTTCATCGGCGCCGCCATGGCCATGGTCTACCACCAATACATCATCAGGGCCGGCGCCGCCAAGGCATTCGCTTCCTTCCGCTCCAACTACACCGCCGCCGCCTAATTAAGCTATACATTCTTCCCTAATCGTTTCAACCAACTCAACTCAGATCAGATATAAGTCCCCAACTCACGTATCATCCATGCATGCACTATTTCTTGCCTTTTAATCAAATTATTTTAGTTACTGTCATTCATCTATGCGTGGTGTGGTGTACGTCATTTATTAAGTTGCACATCTGCGATATGCATGTAATTGATGTAATTTATTGTTGTGTACATCAATATAATGTCCTTTGACTATATAAATATGTGGTTCTTGGAGTACATATACTGTATTGATCTTAAAATCGCTGTACCCGTGTATCTATAGCCTCAATATATGTTGCTGCCATCAATATATCTCCTTAATTATCATGCGTACAGACAGAATGTTTTCCATGCAGTCACCTCAGATCTCGAATGAAGGAACCATGCATGCGTCGACAATTTAAGAGAAATCGGCAGCAATGTTGAGCCCAAGTAACCCGTGATCTTCATACAGATCCGTGCTAGGGTTAGAAATCGAAGAATATTGGATGTTTTGGTTATAAACTAAGAGATGGTCCACACATTTACGCGTATTGTATATATAAGTGTAGACAATGGGATATTAATGACATCTTGTTCAGTTAGGAAGGTCTGCAAGGGTGCACAAGGAGATATAAGAGAGAAGAGCGAGTGTAGCCAAGTCTCACATGCACAAGCCATTACTTCTCTCGGGGATTTGGGTTGCAAATGAGAAGAAATCGCCCTACTTTTCTCTACCCTGTGCAGGACTCACCGTGGTTTGACCCTGCAAGGACCCCCTGTGGTTTGAGCTCGCGAAGACCCTGTATGGTTTGAACCCAGTGGCCTCCCGCAGAACACAGATTTTGAAAGATGGTTACACGACTTGGTAGTAGAGAGCTAGACGTTGATTTGGGGTAGGGCGGAGACCGACCTCCAATAACACAGCTAAATTTATTTTTGGTATTGTTTTTCTGTAGCTATTTGTGACCAGTCGTCAACTATCATTTGATTTATTCACTGCTACGTTAGCTTTGGTATATCATTCAAAATATAAAAGAAATATAGCCAAAAGCACGTTTTGAAATATGGTAAAAAATTTCATTAAACGTATTAGTTGTTAGCCTAGTTGAAAGTACTCTCTTAGTAGCAAATCCTATTTATCCATATGTTTTTCTCTCGCTCTTTTTTTATTTCTCTTCCTCTTTTAGCATCATAGACAATTAGGTAGCACGACGATGATCTTGATGCCTGACAATGAAATCAATAGTATCGAGGTCAACGGCTTGATATGTAAAAACATAAACTTACATACTAATCACTAGCTTTCCCTCTTCCACAGATCACCCCTCAGTGTCTATATTTCCACCAATAATCTTTTGAGACATTTTTCACCAAATATTAAATTTAAATATTGATGGCTCATATTATCTTCCTACAACCACCCCATCAATATTAAGCCTCCTGATGCTTCCACACATGCTCCTCTTAATTCCCTCTATCATATGCCCATCTTGTCAATGGTAACGATGATCGCAGTAGACATCCTTGTTATCCTCAAGCCTCCTCTTGACTAAATCCATCACAACATTTTGTGGCGGAAAGCACTCTCCAACTTCTACTCTTGGAGTAGCGTGCATTAGGGTGAGTTAGGTGCCCATGATATAAAGCTCCTTTGTGAGAACCTAAGCCATTCACTACCTCCTGATCAAAATGTTCTATCTCTCTGAAAACCGTTGTAGGGGCGTGTCTCCATTGGCCTCAACTTGCTACATTTTACTATCATCATCAATTTGTCTCACATACGTACCTCTTTTGAAGCGTGATCTGTGCCATTTTGCTATTTTATCATGACTTATTTCAAGACCTAGACAGCAACATGCTCATCAGTGTGCCTAATACTATTATTTCAGATCATGATATTAAATTTTTTAGCCATTTTTAGAGAATTTTATGGGCTAAATTGGGGACTAAGCTATTATTTTCTACTACTTGTCATCCTCAAACTAATGGATAAACCGAGATTGTGAATAAAACATTGTCTACTATACTTAGGGCTGTTTTGAAATAAAATTTGCGTATGTGGGAATAATGTTTACCTCATATTAAGTTTGCTTATAATCGTTCACTACATTCTACCACTAAAATATGCCCTTTTGAGACTATTTATGGCTTTATACCTCGTGCACCTATTGATTTGTTACCTCTTCCATCTTCGGAGAAGGTTAATTTTGATGCTAAGCAGCGTGCTGATTTGATATTAAAAATGCATGAGACGACTAAAGAGAACACTGAGCGCGTGAATGCTAAACATAAACTTGCTGGTAGTCATGGTAGGAAACATATTATGTTTGAACTAGATGATTTAGTCTGATTGCATTTAAGAAAAGATCGTTTCCCTGATTTGCTCAAGTCCAAATTAATGCCTCGCGCTGATGGTCCTTTTAAAGTGCTTGAAAAGATTTACGATAATGCATATAATCTTGATCTACCTACAGACTTTGGGGTTAGTCTCACATTTAACATTACAAATTTGAAGCCATATTTGGGTGAGGTTGATGAGTTGCCGTTGAGGACAACATCAATTCAAGAAGGGAAGGATGATGAAGACATCTCTAACATGGATACAACCATATCTCCACAATTACAAAGTCCAGTGACACGAGTTCAAGCACGTCAACTTAATTGTCAAGTAAATTCGTTTGTTGGAGCTCCATCATTTTCTATGAATTCCATGATGTTGCCAAAATGTGATGATGTTATATTACTCAGGAACATGGGTTCAAGTGAGGAGAAGGATAGTAGCGCTACAAGGAACAAGAAGGGAGATGTTAAGTCGTTGTCAAGCTATTTCAAGGCTTTGAAGCCACCATGATGGATTATGAATACTTGGACTAAATATACAGACTTCCACTTTGCATTTTTGCCCATATTTAGTTAATGGTGTTGCGTCACCTTTTTCGAGCAAAGGGCCATATATCTTTTAACTTCAGCAACTTAGAGTTATTCGAGTCATAAGGTATAAGGAATCCTAGTCGTGAACAGTACCTCCTCTCCACCATCTCCTAGATAAGACACCCTGAGTCCCTAGGATTAGGTGGGTTTCATTGAGTTGTTTAGCTTCTGCTATAATTTCACATCTACAAGTCATGTAGGACTACCATCTTGTTCAAATCGCCAGTGGAATCCCAATTCAATTTGCTTTTCTCTTGTGCCAAATTATTACTCACAATTTCATATTGCAATTTATCACAGTTCTTGCTGGTTCTTCGGTTGCTTGCAAAAACTCGAACCTCGTTGTTCAGGTTGTTCATGCCTATGACAAGATCAATAACCATGGAAGATTGGTTTAGTGATTGCTAAGGCGTATCGTCGCATATGGTATAGTCAGATCATCAAGGTTAAACTCCACCAAATCAATAGCTAGCATCCTCTCATTGAAAGATCAGGCCAGCGTCTCATCATGGTCTACGCCTTCAACGGCTAGACGATCGACTGGTGTTGCTGGCTGCTTGTAGCCAGGTGGAGAGGGTCGTCATGGAGTTATTCCACAACCTTGGGTGGCGGTCTAGTCTGCGCATCCTGACTCCATGAGGATTCATACTTTTTCTCTTGTCATGGTTGGTTACCGAGTCTATTCCCATGGTCGTTGGCATTTTTGCTACGTTTGGCTGTGTGCATCACCGATGCAGAGGCTAGGAATTTAATTGACATCATTTTAATGCAATACGGGAAATCAATAAGGCTTCTTTTTTTAGAAAAGATATGAATGAATGTGGTGACTTTATGTTATATTATTTTAATAATATTGATGATGTACAGTACGATATCCTGTATACCAGACTATCCACGTACGATTCCCTGGGCTTCCAAAAGGGTACTACGTACTTAGTAAGGATCCCCAGAGAATAAGGTAACCCCTCGAAAGAGGAAAGATATCCCTTAAACTAGGAAGTCCATCCCGACGTTTAAGGAAGCCAGAGTCCTACTCGGGCGTAAGTCCATATCCAGTACGACCCTGGGGACCCCCTATATGAGGATCAGCAATCCCATAGGGAAGGACAGGTCTTTCTAGTCGCACAGCGAGTTGAGCCAGATCCCAGGAGGTGAAGCCCTAGAAGACCCGCTGCCTCGAAGGAGTCGAGCCCGGCGGGATTAGTTAGGTTAGTCTGCGATTAGGTCTAGGGTAGCCACTAACATCCACCCCCATTGTAAAGACATTTTCTCCATCAATATATACGAACAGGACGTAGGGTTATTATCCTGAGGGAGGCCCGAATCTGTATAAACAAGTGCTGTCCCCTGTTGTCAGATCTCCTGGCCTTGGGCCCTAGAGTTCCCTACCCCCCAGTATCACCGTTCCACGAATACCGTAAGATCGCCGATTCACCGATCATCGACAAATATAATAGGTAGATATTATACCGATCCATGCATGGTTGTTTCTTTTTTGGAAAATCCTTTGTGTTATGCGTCCATCCTATCAAAGGGTTCTCTACATGGCACGTGTCCCACCACTCACAACTCAGCCCCTCTAGAAACTCTGACTCTCCTCACCGAGCGTCAGCCCTGCATAGACACCTAGTCGTCTCTACCCCTATCGCTACGCTATATCCTGCACTCAGGTGTCCGCCGCATGCTCCTCCTCTTCCTACCTTTTGCTCTCTTCTCACTGCCGTGCCTCCTCGGACCTTCCCCTCCACGTGACAGCTCCTCCGCGCTCGATATCTTCTCCCATGTGGTGCTCGGATCGACCTAGACATAGAGGATCTCGCGGAGATGCCACGTCCATGATGGCTGGCACCAAAGATCTAGCAGAGAAAGGCGCCATTGCCTCAGGTGGCAGGTGGTGGTGTCTACGTCCCGCTGGTGACCTTGAGTGGTCCGGGATCAAGAGGAGACCAAGGCTGCGACAGACCAAAATCTTATATCCAAGTGTTGTTGCATGTGAGAATATTTTTTTTGTCCCAACAGTTTCTTTTAGTTGTGATAACATATGTGTTTTGTTACACGCATCTTTATCTGTTGCATATATTTTTTATTTTGTTGGAACAGATGTTGCATTTTGTTGAGGACGTTCCAATGTTTTATCGCAATGGTTCTCTGTTTTGTTGCATAAATTTCATTTTCCGCATTTGTTGCATAAGTGATTTCCTTACGTTGCAATTGTGGGAAAGAAATGTTGTCTAAACATGTCTGACTTGTTGGAGTGTTTCTATGATTTTTGTTTCCTTTGTTATGTGAACTTACTGCAATGACCTAAAATCATTGTCATACAGTTTTTATTCTAATGTTGTGTAAGTGCAGTTATTCTGTTGCAATCGATAAAACATTTGCTACATTAACAGATTGCTCCATTTTTTGCGCCTAACCATCGAGCCCCAAGGCGGCGGCACCATAAAGGCTATCGCCCGACAATTTTGGACACCCTCACAATGGATTTCATCGGTGAGGGTCGCTGCCCCGTTGGAGATGGCCAGATCTGCAGGAGTGCAGGGTGTAGTCTCTGTCTTCGGTTCCGAATGTGATCCATGGAATTCGCAAGAGGTGGAGAACCTACCGCAGCGTTCATGGAGCTCTGCTCTCGAGGAGGCAAAAGGAGGAGGGAGGCCAAAGGCAGAGCAAGCAACATAACGCAAGGACTTGAAGTGACAAGTCGAGGAAGAAGAAGAAAATCAGACTGGCGAGGGTTACTGTATCGGACGGCTCAGGAAGAGGCCGATAAAGTGTTTATATCATCCGATCGGCGTCTAGTAGTCACGTTCTTTTCTTAATTGAAAAAACCGAAGCGAGCAAGCAAATTAAGTCTGAGAAATACTTAGCATCTATTACTCCGAAACACATCTTTCGCGGTCGACTCGTTCGGTGGGCTCCACCTCTCTATTGTGTGATTAAAAACTTGATTTGTTGAAATAGTAAGCTTAAGGTTAAATTAGTAGAAAGTAAAAACTTTAATTCTTGTAGTAAAAAATTTACATGTACTAGTTGAAAGCTCCAACTTTTTTCTAGTAGAAAACTTATTAGGAACTAGTTAAAACCTTATTTGTTCTAGTAGAAAGCTTATTTTGAGATTAAATTATTTCGATAGCTACTATAGCGCTGTCAGAATTAACTGTGCGTGCACGACCGCAAATCACAGCCTCCTATTACTCCTGTTTACTAAAAGCATCTATTCTATTATCCTGCCATCCCGATCGACTATCCTCACGCGGTGGTGGCTGGTGCAGTGCAGCCGCCTTTGACGATCGATTTATCATATCGCCTGGTGCGACCCCGGACGTGTTGTGATCAATTCATTTTCCCTTACTTGTTGTATGTGAACGTAGTCGTGATGGCCTTTTACTAACATTTTAGCTCGTACGTAGTCGTAGTGGAGCAGAGTATATACTACAGTATGCAGCCGCCAGCTGACACCAATATCCAATCCATTGTATAGTACGTGCCAGTACCATACCCTGATGGTAGATTGATTGTATTGTACTACTAGGCTAGGTACGTACGTAGCAGCTAGCTAGCTACGAGATGACGCACGCGTTGGGGTTCTCGTCGCTGAACAGCTGCGGCGCCGGCGCCGGCCTCTCCACCATGTAGTGGTTGTAGTACTGCATCGGTGCCGGAGGAGGTGGCGGCGACGGAGGAGGCATCCAGTGCATCATGGCGTACGGGTGCGGCGGCATGGCGTGCATGGCCATCCTCTTCGCCATCATCGCCTCCTCCGGCTCGGCCTGCTTGTAGCCGCCGTACGGCCAGTACACCATCCGCTTCATCATCTCCTCGGGAGGGAAGCCGTCCACCACCACGCTGACGGCCTCTTGATCTTGCTTCGCCGGCTTCTCCTCCTCGCCAGCTTCCTTCTTCTCCTCCTCGGCCTCCTCTGCTTTGGGCTTGGCACCGTCGTCGTCCGCCGGTTTGTCCTCCTCCTCCTTCTTGTCGGCCTCGCCCTCGGGTGGCGGTGGCTGTGGCGCTGCGACTTCGTCCTTCTTAGGCTCCTCTTCCTTTGGATGCTCGGGAGGCGGCGGGACGACGGTGGCGAGCTTGCCGGTGCGGCGGTGGATGTACTCGACGATCTTGTCGTCGGTCATGGTTCCGGTGACGGTGAGCTTGCCGGCGGTGAGCTCAGTGTCAGCTGTCTGAACCCCTGTATATATACGAATCAATCACACCATGACATGAGACAATTAAGAAAAGCAAGGGAGCGAGCGATCATGAATCATGAGAATGATGAATAGCCTAGCTAGCTAGCTAGGTACCTTACCTTTCATCTTGAGTATCTTTTTCTGGAGCTGCTGGGCGCAGGCCTCGCAGTGCATGTTGACGAGGAGCTCCACCGTGCGAACCTCGCTGACCTGCGGCGGAGGCGGAGGCGGCGGCGGCGGCGGCTGCTCAGCCTCGTCTGCAGGTGGCAACAATGGAGAGATGACGGTGGCGTTGCGCTTGGTCTTTTTGTGGAGGCGAGCGCAGAGGACCTGCGGGTCGACGATGCCCTTGACGGTGAGCTGGTTGGCAGCCATGTCCACCTCCACGCCTTCCACTCCTTTGCATCTCAGGATGGATCTCTTGATTCTCTTGGCACAACCCGTGCAATGCACCTCCACACCCAGAATCACAATAGCAGGGGGAGACGGAGGATCGGCTGCCTCCTCCTCTTTCTTCTTCTCTTCACCCTCAGCTGCTGCTTCTTCTTTCTTCTCCGTTGTCTCTTCCACCTTCGCCTCCTCCTGCAGGTCGATCAGCAACTTAATTATTAACCAAGACATGAATAAATGACTATACATAGGATCGCTATATGTACTATATAATTACGTACCTTGTTGTCAACCACTTCCTCGCCCATGGTGATCAAATCAAACTGAACTAGCTAGCTGATGGTTGATCAGTTAAGGAGTGAGCTGACAGAGACCGATGAATATGCCAATTGAGGGATCGATCGATGAGCCGGCCAGTTGAGAGCTCCAACTTATAGTGCAGTACTACAGCGTGGATCCAAATTAAGCTAGTAGCTAGATTCCAAGGGGATGACGATGATGGATGGCAATATTCCCCGGCCTGTGCCAAAACAATTGGAGTAGCTATTAATCAGAATAAAATAGTGTCTTGAGGATTCCCAAGCACATGCATGCAACTCATCCACTCTCCCTCCAGTACTCTACTGAATAGGAGTATTGTTTTAATTAGTAGTATCGATCTCTTCTCTTTTACCTTGGTCTGCGTTCTCCTCGATAGATCTCTGACCGGCCTAATAGCTATCTCGATCTGAAGGCAACAGTAGCAGTACTAGATGCAATTGCATGCAAGTGGTGGAGTAGAGTGGGAGCAAAGGTGTGGATCGAGAGGGGCACGCTTTTGTAGGCACCCAGCTCCATCAGCTTACATACTTCTCCACAAGACAAGACCGACCGATCGATCGAGTAAAGCCATCAGCGTCACCATGCATGCCTGCCAAGTTACTATAGTAGTATCTCTCTGATGTCGTTCCAGTTGGTCACTCGTAGAAATTGGCCACTTAGTGCAGGTAGAAACCAAGAAAGTAACCAGCGTCGTGCAGTGGAATAAATGTAGAGTGCAGCCAACAATTTTTCAGGAGGGTACCTCTTTTTCTTTTGCTCTTGTTTAGTGTTCCATAATATTCAATGTTAGCTCAAAGTTTGGAGAAAGGAAAGTTGAGATGATTTGCGAAAAGATGATCAGATATGCACATGGCCGGGTGTGTGGGGTGGGACCTTTTAAGGTTTTGCTTTTCTTTTCTTCCATCCTAAGTGTTAAGAATCCACTTCATCCTGACTCATCACCTAGCTACTTTTATATTTGCGCTCTTGGAAGTAAAGCTAGCTAGCTAGTTCACCACGTGAATTTATCTTACATCGATCAGATAGATTCATGGGAAGCAACTGCAGTAGGCCATACGACACCATTTAGTCCATCGATCACAGACAATTACAGTACTAATTAATCTACAACCGTGCACCATGACAAGCAGGCCAAGACAATCAATTAATAGTCCAAATATATCATAGGCAATTAGCTTAACCTCTCATCTTTGCTATATTTATATCAATGGTGGCATCGACTCTGTACAGAGATGTCCCCTCCAACAAAAGAACTTTGTACAGAGAATAACTAAAGTTGTCACGGCTCTACGTGTGTGTGTATATATATATATGTATGTGTATATAAAATTACCTGGGGCTCCATAATTAATTATCTGGCTCTGGGGAATCAAGCACTTGCAGAAATGGACAAATTTATTCAGTACAAGATTCGCTTATACCATGTCAACATATATGGGCAAGGCATGCACATGTACGCAACCTGCCTGCTTGTAATTAACATCAATGTTTCTCTCTTCTTTCTTTCTTTCTTTCTTTCTTTCTTTCTTCCAGTAGATCATGCAAGAGCTAGCTGATCAACTTTTCGTTGAAGATTTATGCATGGCACGACTTATTTGTGCAATAACGTACTTCTAATTAGTAACAAACTTTGCACCGCCTCATCTATTTGTAAACATATCAGAGCTTTGCTGTTGAGAAATCTAGATGAGTGTGGATTGATTTGGACATATGGCCGACATTAGCCTTGTTAAGCATGCATTGAAATCTTCCGAGAAACTCAAAGTTGCATCTTGGAAAAAGGGATCGATGATGAAAAGATTACTTTAGCTAGCTCTAATTAACATCCCGATCGAGAAGCAAGTACGAGTAGCTTTAATTTCTCTCAACTCGGCATTCTACATCTTAATTTATGCATGGATATATGTAGATTACTAGCTGGAGTATATATATAGCCTCGAGATCTCTGAATATGCGCTTGTGCCTTGTAAATCACTCGCGGCCTTGGTGGCTTCACACTTTGTTTCCAGATCATCGATCGATGCGGTGGGCTCTTGTACTACATCTTGGCCGGTCAAATTAAGCGATGAAGAATGATAACATCTATATGCGCGCATGATTCTAAAGAAAAGAACAGAAAAATTGATTGATGTTTAACTGTAACAACGTACTGCTATATGCATGTGGTCCAAGCCCAACCAAACTCACACTGCTCCCACTTAATCTAACAACGAAATAGTAGTTGATAGAATTAATGGGTCTTAGAAAAAGATGGCATTCAGAGCTTGCTGATTGGTTGATGCAGTATCTTGCTGCATTATTCTTCTGCTTTGTTTGCAGAGTTGGAATAATAATTTGGTAGTCCTCTCATCTCCTCTCCTCTCCTCCATGATTAATTAGTTGCTCTCATGAAATCCAAAAACCTTGCTAGCTTTGACACCTGTGCTTGCCTGTAGATTTGCTCTAGATAGGGGATTCTCCTTTGATTAGGGGAGGAGATGCATGGTGATACAGTGGGAATAATTAAAAGATCACCTACTGCTATATATATACTTACTAGTAAGAATGATTAATTAGTTTGGAAAGTAAGACAAAGCATATGAGACTCATGTCTTTGTAGCTGAGCACAAAGGAATATTGAGTCAGCAAAGTTGCCCTTTTCATGCATGCATGGATCGTAGCTTCAACTGCATGACTCCCACTCCCACCCTTGGAGCTAAGCTAGCTTCAGTTAATTCCCTACTTAATCCTTTTTAAGTACTCCATGTATGTTCTCTGTTTTTTTAATTTGGACGGCTGGGTATTAGTTAATTACTCCTGCATGCAGTCGTTCAATGAATCTACCATGCTAGTGCTAGTAATGTGGGCTGTTGGTTGAGTGCTAGTAAAACATTGAATCAACTAGCTAGCAGCATAATTATTTGAGTGAGGAAGGAGTAATTAAAACAGCATTTTCCTTAGATGCATTCGCAAGTCTTAACTGATGATCGAGCACATATCTATATTAAATCATTCAGTCAAGAACCGTTCATTTGTTCAGATTCAGGTGGGACATAAAGGAGAGTGTGATTTGTCATCCTAACAAGCACATGCTCTGCTGTCATCTCAAAATCACATACTCTGCTGATCGGAGAGCTAACGATGTTGGATCGTGTCCGTCTCGCAGCCTTCCAAAAAGAAAACAGGCTGCATGCTTTAAGATTGCATTATGTGGGAAAGTAGAAGAAAGCAAAACAAAGCATGTGACATGTTTGATTGGGTACGTTGCATCCCTGGTTGGTTAGGTTCGCTTGACATGGCAGTTAGTTGAGGCATCTGATGACCAAAAAGCTAGCTTGCTCATCTGTCATAATTGACTAATCATTTTACTTGGTTGATCATATATATGCCTGACCGAAACTAAATACCTAGAAATCCACCGAAAGAAAGAGGGAGACATCAATAATTGAAGATGATCTGATGTAGACCTCCAAAAGACGTTCCATAGAAAAGCTGCTTAATTATTATTATTTAAAATCTAAAAACGAAGGCAAAATTGACTCAATCTTTTAATTAAGCAGAAAAATTCCTAGTTAATTAGAGAAAAACTTGGCTAAAATCAAGACTACAACCTGGTCAACCTAACCACTAACACAGACTGTACACAAACCACAAAAAAGAACCATTCGTCGAGACTATCCACTAACATTATCATCATCACCCATCGCTCCCAAACCAACAACTTCGATTTCACTGCAGACGGCCACCAACGCATCGATCACCTATAACGGTTACACCAAGACCATGCTGCGACCCAAACTCCACTCGCCTCCATCGTCGTTGCTACAAGAATCATAATGCTGAGCTAGCCATCCTGGCATCACGCACCACTGGTCCCCCAGCTATGGCCATCTCCAAGACGATACCTCTAAGGAGGGAAACACACCATCATCATCAAATCCAAGAGAACTCAGATCTGAGATTTTCCCTAGAGCATGAACCTCGGGAAACGGAGAGAATCGCCACACCATAGCAACACCTTCGGAGAGATAAATGGCATCGCAGGCGTCGCCATCACCGGTTCCGACCAAAGCCAGAACAAAGTTTCAACCCGAAGTTACCACGACCTCCACTCGCCCATAGTAGCCGGCCGTACCAGTCGACCCTCTGCCAACCCGCTACGCCACCTCAGTCGGCCCTCCGCCACTCGCACGCGTGGGATTTAGGAATGGCACGCCGGCCACCCAGATCCGCGCATTCGATCGAATTAGCTAGCTAGGTGCATTGCCATTGCCATTGCCATGCCAGCCCGTGCATCAGCAGAAGTCACACGCTATAGCGTGCATGCAGTTAAAGGATGTATGCACGATCGAAAGAGCTGAGAAAGAAATGCAGCCAGAGATCGAAGTCATGGCTAACCCACGTACATATATATGAGATGAATGTGCAGTGAGAATGCTGCTAACTGGATGGAATGGAATTGAACTGCCTTTTTTCTGTTACTTTTATTCCCTCTTCGATGGATGGGCCACAAGCTCGCTGTGGCCACGTGGAAGTGACTCAGCTTTCTTTAGTACTCCACCAATGGACCGACTGAAAATAACTGTAACTACGTGCCCTACTACAAAAGTATCATCACATACGGTTTTCTAAATCGTATGTGATATCTAAGTTAGATTATAGACAGTTCTTGGTAGTTCAATGAGAACTGCCTATGATAAAAAATTTACAGAAAATAAAAATATGGTAGCATGGTGGCTACCGAATACGGCGCCACCCCGACCACTGCCGCTCCACTAGCCATCGATGTTGCTCCCGCTCCACCGACCACCGAACACCGACGGCAAGGGCAACAGCACCCGGAATCCAACGAGGAAGGTGGCAGCGCCTGCCAGATCCAGCCGCGGCGAGGGCGTTCGCGCCCAGATCCCTCTCTTCGCTCCTCGCATCCCTGGATCCCGCCATGGTGGGGGACAGCTCGTTAGCGTTGTGGCGGCCATGCTCCTCATGGGGCGCTCTTCCTCGCCACCATGATGGGGCGGTGGCTGGGGTCCCAGGCTCCGGTGGAAGGGAGCCCCAGGCTGAAGGTTGGCTGCGCGATGGTTGCTGAGGAGTCTGGATCTAAGGAGAGGAGGAGGAGGTACGGTTTGCAGGATATTAGAGGTAGGTCCAAGCCCCTTATATGCACCGTGGAGATGGGCGGATTGGGCCAGATTAGCTAGTGTTGGGCCGAGTCGGGTCACGGACAGTTTTAAAAATACTGTGTGATGATATTGTAGATGATTTTTTTTAAAACACCTATGATGAATAAATTATTACAGACATTTAAAATAAATTATTTATAAAAAACTTTATCATAGATGACTTTTAGTGAACCAACTGTAGTGCACCGTATCTGGATGCATGCATCAACCAAAATCCATCGGCCTGATTCGCGCCGAGAGTGAAACTCCATGCAGCAGATGTATCTATCCAGTCTAGTCAGCAGCACCTACTTAATTAGAGAAGGCAGGCAGGCAGACAGGCATGGGTTAAGCTAACCATGCATGCAACATCTAGAAATGGGGCACACATGCAAACATGCATGGTACCAGCTTGTTACTGTAGCCTTTGTTAGTGCTAGCAGGCAAGGAAAGGAAAGAGCATGACATAATTAACTTCTTTGAGCTGCCCAATATTCCCTGGCCTTGCTTGCTATATATATATATATATATCGTCGGCTGCGAAGTCTTTTACTACAATCTAAACATGCATTTTACGCTTAGAAGTGTATTAATGATAAATTCACAGTGCAACTTTACTACCTCTTTGTCACCCTTTTAGTATCGCTTCACCGCTTTTATTTTTTTTAATGAGGAGGTGGGATTCGAACTGTGGACCTAATGCGTGTAACTATGATCCTTTAACAAACTGGGCTATGTAAGTGATTATGGACAACTACATAAGTTATTTTCTTTCTAATAAGTTATGGTTAGATATTCGGTAAATCTATTGCAGCGAGATAGTAAAGACATATACAAAAAAATAGTAATTTTCAGATATGTTTAATTTCTAGTATGCCGTGGTTAGACGTGCAGTACATCTACTCCCGCGAGATCGTAAAAACATGTACAAATAATAGTAATTTTTAAATATTTTTTGAATTGTCTTCGATACTGCAAGTGATGGTAAAAACACTCTCGCAATGTAGTAATTTTATAGAAACTTTTACTGCCTGAGACAGAAAAACGATAGTAAAATCATTAGTCAAAATTACCACTTTGTATACATATTATATATCTGAGAGTAGAATAGTTATTCTGCACGCTGGACCACCGACCGAGCCAGACAACCCAGACCCACCACGTCCCTCCTTTTTCACCACTGACCGTAAAACTATTCAGTAGATATAGTAAATCCATCAAACTATATTACTGTCGAACAGATCCCTCACAGTCACGTAACTTCACATGTAACATACGGTAATTTTATGTCTGTCGAGTAGTAAAACAACATGTGTCATCGTAAAATTCATGACTGTAGTAATTTTTGTATAAAGTGTGTCGTAAAAGTACTATTATATGTACACGATATTACGATCTCACGGTCATCATTTTACTGCATGTATGATCGTTCCATATTAGAAAGGAAACATTTCTTCTATTTATTCACAATCACTTGTATAGCCTAGTTGGTCAGTAGAGAAGAGCAACATACATGAGGTCCAGGTTCGAATCCCGCCCCGTCCTTATTTTTTTAATTAAAACGGATTTGGGAATATTTCTTCTATACTGAAAATATGTCTTCTATTTATTCACAATCACTTGCATAGTCTAGTTGGTTAGAAGATAAGAGTAACGTGCATGAGGTCCACGGTTCCAATCTCACCACCTCATTATTTATTCAATTAAAACGGACTGCGCGCGATTGTGAAAGTGTTGCCAACAAGTTGTAAAACTTAGAATTTTTTTACTGTCGAGATGCACGCGAGATAGTAAAGTTGTGTATAGGATGTCGCAAAATCTATTACAAAATGTAGTAAAATGTTGTCAAACTTAGAAGTTCTTTTACGGTCGAGATGCGCGCGAGGCAGTAAAGTTGTGTATAAGATATCGTAAAATCTATCACAAAATATAGTAATTTTGAGTCACACTAAAATCTCAACAGTAAAATTACCGTTCGACACTTCACGTCTTACTGTCAAATTTGGACAGGGGTGGGTTTACACGTTGGGGTGGCCTGGCTGGCTTGGGATGGCGCGTTTCGGCCGGAGCGTAAATTAAGCAATTCTGCGCTATATATATATATATATATATATATAGATTCCCTAATATGCTCGTGGGCGTAATCTGCGCGCTGCCCATGCTGCCAACCAACCGAGCCAGGCCAACACAGCCTACACTGCCTACCAAATCCACGTTATCAAAAATTACTAGTATTTATCTATGATCTTACTATCTCGCGGCTATCAACTTACCGCATGCCCAATCATGGCATACTAGAAAGGAAATGTTTATTATTCACAATCACTTGCATAACCTAGTTGGTTAGAGGCACTGAGCTATCTGAACGAAAAAAGTGGCGAGTGCGCATGGTAATAGTGTGGTTAGATTACAGTAAAAACCTTCATGAATTTTACAATCGACATGTAAGGCTTGTCAACGGTAAAAACCATCCGAGAATTTACCGTCTAATTGTGCCGATTTTACTATCAAACTATCTGTGTGTGAATAAAAACCAAACTTTACCATCAAAAACATAATTTTGCCGTTCGGAAAACACAATTTTACCATGCAAAACTACAAGTTTCATCGTCCAATTCGATAGCTAATATGGCTGCCGAGATTTAATTATCCAGTGGTGCTGAATTTACTGCTTGATTATGCTGATTTTACCCTCCAGTTATGCTGATTTTACTATCAAACTACCTGTACGCAAATAGAAAACAAAGTTTACCGTCAAAAACACGATTTGTACCATTCGCCACTGCAAACTTTACCATCAATTCTGGGCAAGGATCAATGGCAAAACAACACATGAATTTTACTATCGCGCAACACAAGTTTTACCGTCCAATTCAATAGCTAATTCGGCTATCGAGTTTTTACTGCCCAATTGTGCCGATTTTACCGTCTGGTTATACCGGTTTTACTACCAGACTACTTGTGCGCGAAGGGAAAACAAACTTTATTATCGAAAACACAAGTTTACCATTCAGAAAACATAATTTTATCTTTCGAAACGGCAAGTTTTACCATCTAATTCAATAGCTGATTCAGCTGCCACAATTTAAATGTCTGGTTGTGTTAAATTTACTGCTCGATTATGCCGATCTTACCGTCCAATTGTACCAATTTTACTACCAAACTTCGTGCGCGCAAATGGAAAACAAAGTTTACTATTGAAAACACTATTTTTACCGTTCGCCACTACAAGCTTTACCATCAATTTTGGGCAAAGACCAAAGGTAAAACGACGTATGAGTTTTACTATCGTGCAACGTAAGTTTTACCGTCAAAATCGCTAGGGGTGGGTTTTCCACGTTTGGGTCGAGCTGTTTGCTCGGGTTGGTTCGTCTGGCCGGAGCGTAGATTGCACTCACACGCATATTAGTGCTGCCGTATATATACTGTATGTTGCCAAAGTCTAGCTAGCTACCTAGATTATATTCTCAACAGGAGCAAGAAGAAAAGAAATACTCCAGTAGATACTAGAAATTGAATGAAGTTGTTTTGTCGTTGGAAGTTGCAAGCATCCATCCATCTGATACATCTCCCTAGCTAGCTAGCGATGCGGTCGAGTACAAGAAGAGAGCAACGTAGAGCTACCACCTGTAAGTAGAGTTGTTCAAGAGGAGAGGTGTCTAGCGTCGCGGTAGAGATGCCATTTCTCGTATCTCTGGTGTCCTGGCAGCAGCGGCCGCAGCCTTGGCGCGCTTCTGCAGTCCCAACAACAGCAGCCCCTCAGCTCCGACACGCACCACCCGCAGCAACTGCATGCAAAATCATACATAATCCAAATCAACAATTCACTCCATCTTCAGTAAAACCAATCTGATGTTCAATATATCTATCTATCTATCTATATGCTGCATCTACGATTGATCGAGACATACAGGTACAGACGGTTGCAGTCGATGCTGGCACAGTTGCGGTGCCTCAGCTCCTCCACCTCCGATCCACACACATAGCACCGACCCAGCAACGGCGACCTCCCATTCCCAACACCACCACCACCACCACCTTCTTCTTCTGCACCTCCTGCAAATGTCGCCGGTGGCAGGGACAGCCGGTCGTCGAACACAAACAGATTCCCCACCCACTCCGCAGGTCCTTCACTCTTCAGATAGTTAGACACTCCCCCCTTCAGAGTATACAGATTTCCAAACCCCTTCTTCCTGCCACACACACACATTATTATGTCATGTAGCTATAAGTGGCACATCGGAATATATGCACTAGCAGAACAATTCATTACAATGCCAGCCGATCTTAATTTACCTAAGAATTGTTGAATATACATCGCATCTTATGCCACCGGTGCAGTACATTAATATATCTGTCTTCTCTTTGTCTACACCATTTAGAGGATCCGACGAATCCATCTGCATATCCATTGATAAAACAAGAAAAACAAGTTTGAATAGGAGGTTGTTGTGCTAATCCAAAGCGATCAGCACTTGTATAGCTTCTTTTATTTCTTTGTTTTTCCATTTTTCTTGTGTTGGTCATTTTGAGGGTTAGTGCCTTGTTGTATTTGCCACTCTGTGGCCTTCTTCTTTCTAATACAAAGATGTGCAGATCGCATGCGTATCTAGAAAGAAAAAAAAAGAAAAAACAAGTATTTTAGGATCTACTGTCCGTCGGTCGATTTAAAAAAAAATTGTATCAGAGGTATAGTCTGATAAATCTAAGCAGATCATGAACTGCAGCAGAGCTAAAAAAAAATGAATACTGTAAATTAAACACCAGTAATAAATAACAAGCAAAGTCTGGCATAGATCGTATAGCTTAATCATACCTCCTGCTCCGAGAGCCCAAAGGAAGTGCTTCTGAAGCAATCCACATTAGGTCTCTTAGCTCCTTCAAAATGCCCAATGTCCCATTCATAGTCTGACCAAAAAGAAGGAAGGACATAAATATATACTTGGTACTTCAAATCAAATCGAGTAACCAAACAGAACAGACTGATTCATCAAATAGATATGAAAGAGACACGAGACACAAAGATGTGGCCAGCAATGCCATATCTAAGAGCCTGTTTGGTTGGGCTGTGGCTGTTGACAAAGCTGCTGTTGGCTGGCTATTTGTAAAAGCTGCTGTGGCTGTGGGAAAGTGAACATATGGCTTTTGGTTGATCCAAACAATCTACAACATTTTAGAAAATGAGCACTGAAGTTTCAGCATATTGCAAAAAGCTAAAAGAAGGTAGCTTTTCCAAACAGCTGAATTTGCACTGCAAAGCCCACAGCTACCATTGGCAAAAGCTGCTGAAAAGCTGGCTGTTTGGTTGGGCTGTAGCTTTTTCCAGTGAAAAGCTGCTGAAAAGACCAACCAAACACCCCCTAAATGTAGCTGGCAAGATAATGCAAAATGGTGCTTGGAGTTCTTGCCTTTTACTGTCAACACTCCAAGAAGGACTAAAATGTAAATAGGTCAAAAACTGAATCATCTTGAAGGTCCTATCAAACTTTAAATATTCCAAATATGTGTTCCTCTAGTACGCTTCGTAGTCCTAGTAAACTGAAACATATAGAGGATGCGTCAAAGCCCAGAACAGCTACTTATTTACATCCATAAAGGTGTGATGAATACACTACCACTCTACCAGTGACAAAGATAGCCTACGTATCTACTTCTTGTAATGTGTGTTTCTGTTACGAAAACAACACAAGTAGCTGTTGTAAGTCAGAAAATGTGCTCGTGTATATTCATCAAGTCTTCATATCTAAGAAATTAGAATGATCGTAACAACTACTAAACTATAGATAGCCTACTAATGCACGGTAAATAAAAACTGAGCTTGAACTGGACATGAGAATACTTTACCATTCCTAACATCAAGGAGCAAAAGCTTTCTCCCAGAGATATCTCCAGCTGCTTCGCTTGGGGAAACATCAAGGCATTTCCTAGCTTCAAGTCTTCCCTCCACTCCGATGGAGTCAATGGTGAAGCACGCATGCTAGGTTCCACCAAAGGAAGATGTGAACTACCTCCTTCCAACTGGAATTTTTTATTTCAAATAAGATGTCTGGAGACTTTACTGTAAATTGGATTTATCAAGGGCAAGCTCTAAAGTCTGAATATAATAAACTAAAATTTCCAGACTTTGCACCTCTACGAAATAGCGGAGATAGAAACAAACTGCAGTGCTTTAATGATGAAATGACTTCATGAAAGGATTTAATAAGTCACACAATAGCACTTGAAAACATTGCTGTTGAAAAGCTGTTGTTTGTGTACAACATCTTGAACATAGCAAGAGTGATTGCAATCTAACATATGCAAGGATGAAAACTAGTTAAGCTCCAAATTTCCTCTCTGAATTCTCTGAGCTACAGTCCTTTAACACAATTTAAACTTATTTTTAATGCACTATTTTAGACCAAAGGCATTGGCCCATCATTATAAGTAAAAAGAGTACATCAACACAGGAAACAACACACACTACTTTCAATAATAATCAGTAAGATGACCAAGTCAATTCCATCATTGAAAATGAAATCCAGGAGAAGGAGCTGGGAGGCTTGCTATGTGTAGTGTCAGTAGAAGCTCAAGGGCATGTGAACCCATAAAAAGAATTGTCGATTCTTTATAAATACAAGCATTTGAGCTGAAATCTTGTACAGAGTGTGCTAGTGATTTCTCTTGTTAACTTCTCAGATAAGATTCACTATTGTGGATCCTTTAGTGGGAAAGAGAATATCAGCCTCAAGAGATGGGCATTGCTTACCTGAACAAGTGATGGTTTATAGCGCAGTTTCAACCGAGGAAAAGCATGCCCACTTAATGCCGGCGAAGTTTGGACAAGTATATCAGAAAAGCGATGATCTTTTCTAAGCCAGTCTGCATATGCCATTGCATCTTTACGTGGACCACTGTACTGTGACAAGAGCAAAAATTAGAATAAAAATTTATACGAACAACTGCATTACTTGATAATGTAAACATGGGAGTTGAGACCTAGGACATGTGTATGCATTAATCTAACCATTCTACTAATTCAACCATTTGCCTTCTAGAATCCCTTGTGATAAACTAACCATGCTAAAACTTGAAGCATTTGTAAGACTTCCAAATTTGCTCCATCTTTCACTCATTTTTCTTCTTACTTGCTTATATCCCTTGAAGGCCAAGAAGCAGAAAATATAGGGTAAGAGAAAGCGAAATTATTATGGTGACAATTGTAAATTTGATGGTCACAGCTGTTTGGTTTACTTGATTGTTAATTTGGTTTTAGACTTTTGTTCATTGTGAGTGTCTGTACTATGGTATCAGGGGCAATGTAACTCAAACTTGCACACACACACAAGAGAAAAAAAATGCTCTTGTACATTTTCCGGTGCTGGCTAACTAACATTTACTAGCATATACATATTCATGCTTTTGTACCTACACACATTAGCTAGTAGTACATCCTAGTTGTTGGCAAAGGAACAAAAAAGGAATACTATTTTGCCACAAGCACGCGCGCACCCAGAAGAACATCGGAAAAAAGAGCACAGAAGGTTGTGTTACCTGAGCATTGATTCCCTGCTCATTCATGTAAATGCGACCATGTATGTCGCGTCCCTGATACATATGAAGAACGCAATGCGTAAGTCTTGGGAAAATCCAATCCTTTTTGCACAGCCACAAGAGTTTACACTAAATTGTATCAAACAATACGTTTATATGCCAAGAAAAGAAATATCGAAACCTGGAGGAAGTTGAGGTGCGTGGCCACCTCGGCGCGGGGGTCCTCGACTGGCACGAACTTATAGAAGGTGACGACGACGAACTCGTCGTCCTTGTCTTCCCACTCTGCAACGTCGAGGTGGCAGGAGGGGGCGGGGGCGGGGAGGGAGGAACGGAGGCGGGTAGGAGGAGGGCGCGGCGAGAGGAAGAAGAGGCGAAGTCTGCGAGGCGGTGGGGGGAGCAGGCGGAGGAGGAGGAGGTGGAGGTGTTGGTGGACGGCGGCCGCCATGGCCACGAGGTGGGGTGGGGTGGGGTGTCTGCACAATGGACCAACTGCTCGCTCTATCCTCTTCCTATCAATATCCTCACTCGATTAGACAGCAGCCTGCAGCCTTCTCTTTTCTTTTCTTTTCTTTCATTTTCTTGTAGCTCACCGGATGATGATTTCAAAGAATTACAAAAACAAAGAAGTTTGACACGAGAGGATTGAGAAAGACTGAAAAACTACGGCGTAAGTTGTAACGTAGGATTCCTGAAAAACACAACAATCCTATTTACGAAATATTCAGATAATATGATAATAAATAGATGAACCTACCACTTGTAAAGAGAAATTTTACTATGTCGTGACGTGTATCTACCACCATTTTCTTACTTCTCCACTCTCATATGTATCTCCATTCTTCTCCAAAGTTCTGAGTCCGAGCCCATGGTCATAGCACGCTTCCACCTCGCAGTAATATGCCTATAGAATCCTCGCTAGCTTAACCACCTCCTCACTCATCGCTAGCTGCCCCATCTCTCTATCACAAGTCTAAAATCTGACAACAATTCAGCAGCGACGCTGGTGGAAGAAAGAAGAGAGCAAGAGGAGCAAGGACATAGTTTTTTAAATATTTTTCCTTTTGTGTGTGTTTGACACTTATGGTTCCTAATTCTTCTTGTAGGGAAACTTTTAATTCATATATGAAGTTTTTATGCCAATGAATTACTCATCCATAATTGTGCAAACCAATCTAAGAATAATTTTGTCAAGTTTGATATGTTTTACTATATTAGACGAAGGCAACATATGATTTGACTAACAACCAACGAAACATGATACGGAAAAAGAATCAAGAACCCCAATTCCAATGCGAAGAAGAAATCTCCCGAACACAAAAGTAATCACCTTTTCCATGTCACTGTTGTCAAGATGCGGACGACACTCGTTGACCTTGGTAAGGTGCTGGCTGCGACTGTCCCTACAGTGCATTTCGATGAGGCGGCAGCGCTCGCAGTCTTGTGTACGAGCTACAACTTCAACTTCGCGTGGACACTTTTTTAAGAGAGAGAGAGACATAGACACCAGCGCCTAGCTCACAATGGGAGAAGAGAAGAGAAAGAGTGGTGGTGAGTCTCGTAACTTTTAACGTTGAAAGGATTATAGGTGCCGATTAGAGTGGGAGAGAATAAGAGGTTAACTAAATTTTAAATAAATTTTTCTCTTTATCTAGATTAAGGCTTAACAGATCAAAATATTGAGCTAGTTGTGTGACAGATCAGCTACACAGACAGTATTTGATATGTAAATTAACACACAGCTGTCACACAGGTGGCTAATACAAGTAAACAGATAGCTTTAATCAGATGTGCTAAATAGATGGCTGTGTAACAGGTTACTGGCACAGATAACAAATAAGCAATACAGCAACTGTGACACAGCTAGACTAACACAGGTAGAGAGAAGGATTGCAGCTAGATTGAGTATAACAGTAAATCACACAAGCATGCAAATTTAGATAATCAAGCAAGTACTAAATGTAAAGTACTCAGAGAGACAAGGAGTTTTTCACCGAAGTTCTCACTCTTTTCAGAGATGGTACGTCTCCGTTAGAGAGGCTACTCCAAAGAGATCGTCAGCACTAAATCGTGCTTGTTCTCCGAGTACCTGAGCTTTCAGGTCTCTTTCTCTTACTTGTGGAAGTTCTTTAGCCTTGCAGCAGGTAGACTTCAAATCACCCTCACAAACTACTGCACCAGCCCATACAAGCTTGAGTGGTCACAGCAACTCCTACACCCGTCTAGGAGTAGACACTCCAATAAAGAATCTACAAAAATAACTCTTGGAGGAACCAGTGCTCTCTGCTCAAAATTCTAACTCTCTTGAACTAAGACTTAGAAAAATTTGCTTCTGTTCAGGAGAAAAGAGGTCTGCAACGGTCGAAATGGATTGAGGCAGTTTGGCAAAGGTTGAGCAAAAGGTTCTGCAAAGGTTGAGGTCTGAGACCTCCCCTGGTTCTCTATATATAGAGTCCACAGGCACCTGACCGTTACACTCATGCCACGTAGGATTAAGTGGCTCACCGGTGACACAGCTTATCACAACACACAATGGTAACCGGCTCAGGCAGACCGACACCTGTGTCACCAGCGGCTGACACAGGTGAAACCCTAACTGACATAGCCTCACTACTCAGCCCGGTCCTGGCACATTACATGCCCTCAGCGCACTAACTCTGATGCCTAATAAGGAGAGAACCTCCAACGATCTTCTGACACGGCAGACAGACTATTGCAGTGCAGTTTTCTTAGCATTTACAAGCTCTCCCCTGGCACAGAGATATACCTGAGTCATAGAGCGGTTGTTCACCTGTAACACAGCTGTGCCACACAGGTAACTTTGGCTCTAGGGTTTTATGCCACTAGCACAGCAGTGTGCTAGCACAACCCAGTTTCACACTTGTGTAAAACTATTGTTACAGGGCCACTGACCTCAAAGCATCAGTGCCATTGTCCAACACTCTGAGCATTGAGCAAAAGAACCTCCAATAATCATTGCTACTTCATCTCACTTGATAGTACGGGTGTTTCCTAAGGACTTAAGAAAACTAGCAAACATAGGCTTCATCTTCCACCAACTGTAGTCACGGTCCTTGGCGCATCAAGCCACCATCACCTTGCTTGCAACTCCTTGCACAGCATCGGCTTCTTCACAGCTGTGGCACAGCTGCCTAGCGCAGCAATCTCCTTGTCCTGGAAACCACCTCTTATCCGGTCGGGCCCATGGCCCCTCCTGTCGGTGGCCCGGCCGCTTGCCTTACCGAGTGGTTCGCACAGGCGGTACCGAGAGCTTTACAGCTCGGGGTGGAGCAAGGCCGGCGGCAGCCTCCGACGAGGTTTGGGGCTTTCGGCTATGGTGGCTAGCCGGGGAAATTGAGACGGGAAATCAGACCGGTATGCGGCAGTGAGTTCAAGAGTGAGGAGGAGATCTCCAATTGCTGCCCATAGAGCTCTGATTTTTGGTTTGGAGGCGGCGGAAAACCGTTGAGCTAGGATGGTAATGGCAAGCTTGGGAGTAGAGGTTGGTTGCCGCTCGGGTTCCAGAGCTCAGAGAGAGGTTGGTGAGGACGAAGGCAAGCTCCAGGGCTCCCTTATATAGGCACGAACACGGAGACTTGCCTTGGCGCCCGCTGTGCTCTGCCTTGTCCATGGACGCGACACCTCGGCGGTCGGGGCGCGGGGTCCTGAGGTTGCGGCATACACGACCGATGCGGTGGCGCATGGCAGAAGGCATCAGTGGTCTGGAGGCGAGAGGTGGCGTGTGGATGCCGATGAGCGGCATGCCTGGACGCGGTGCGCGTGTCCAGAGCGCGAGCATGCCTGTGCACACCAGTGGCATGGGTGCTCCCAAGCGCTCCCTAGCGTGTGGGTTGGAACATGGCGATGTCCTGGATGTTGGAGGTAACCAGAGGGGAGTAACAGAGGGATGGTTGACAAGGAAAACGTGCAGCAAGCTCATCTAAGGGATCTGCCGTTGATGGCATGAGGTGACTCTAGGGTTGACACTATGGGGCAGGATTCCTTACTGAGGCAAAGATGGGGGGGAGGGTTCCCTGGCTGGAGTAGAAGTGTTGGCAAGGTTTTGGAAATATCTGGATGAGAGATGAACCCTGGTTTCAAGAGAGAGGGAGAATAGAGCAAAGGTGTTCGATAGGATTCCTGCCAAAGTTTTGAACTGGACATAACCATGTTTTTTGCATATTTGAGTTATTGGTACTTTGTTGAGCATTGTGGAATTTTATGAAATTTTAGGAGCTTTATTTATATAGGTTGCAGTTCAAAGTGGATTTCTGACCAAAATTCAAATTTGGACATAAACAAAAATATTTAAACTGGACCCTCAAATGTTTTCTTATAAATAAGTGACAAATAGTCTTAGAAAGTTTATGAAATTTTTCTAGAATTTTTGGGTGGAAGAAAACACATGTGATATGGATTTTAGGGTTTCTGCCTAATAAAAGATTTATTAAGAAATAGGGTGGCAGATTAGATTTTAGGGTTTCGGACGACGGCACTATAGAGATAGGGTATGGGGAGTTGAGGATCCATGCTCTGAGAGCCGGGAGCAAAGATGGGTGGGTTGCTGCTAGGGTTTGTGTTTGGAAAGTGCTCGTGCGTATACGGTGTGTGTTCCAATTAGGGTTTAGGGTTTCATGCGCATGCGATGATGGGGTTGCGACTTGGGCTCATTGCATGACGGTGCAACCTAACTCAAGTGCTCCCATGAAATGACAAGCTTCAAGAAGAACTGAAATCCGGTTGAACATGCAATAGGATTGAAACATATACGCATATACACGTCTTAGGGTTTAGGTTTACGGAAAATCAGGATGCTGGAAATCAGGGTGTGACATCTGGAGTCTGAGCAAGCTGACACAATATATTCCTTGTCAGCTGAGAAGTAGGAACAGGTTGATCTCATGTTGATGTAAGCACTTGAACTGAGAGATGCAACCTTGCTCTTGGACCTCTTAGGGTCACACTTGGGTAGCTTCTTCCAAGTAGTTCTGGGCAGAAAATCCATCTGTCCTTGTTTAGTTCTCAGAGCAGAGGAGAAAACATAGCTATACTTTGATTTCCAAGTCCTCCTCATCATCTGAATTTTCTGAAGAAACTGTCCTCTTGCTCTGCTGCTACCTCTTGTTCTGATTCTGCTGCATCCTCTTGTTCTGGCTCTGAGCTGGAGGAAGATTCAGCAACATACTCTTTGTCAGAGTCTGATCGAGGTTCCCTTGCTCTTGGAGGGGTCACTGAAACACCCCTGCCATCATCTGATATGCTTTCAGAGCTTTCTTCTGCTACAGCTGGGTCACTGGTCTGTGCCACAGGTGAGGACTGTGTTGAATGAGCAACAGGTGAAGTGACCTCTGTGTCAGCTGGCTATGACACAGATGGCAAAGGCAGTTGAGCAGCTTTGCACTGGGGCAACTGCTGCCTGAGACACAGCTGGTTGGGACAGCTGTGGAGATGATGCTTGAACAGCTTCTGAAGGCTTATCTGTCCCAGCCTTGGGTGATGAAGATGGGCTCAAGGGCCTTTTCTGCAGCTTGTTCCTCTGTCTCAGAAACCAGGAACTGTGAAGGGGATATAGGTCTGTGCACATCCAGCGATGAAAAGAGTTTCAGTACTAATGGAACTTGAACTCTTCTTCATTTTCCTCTGATAGGTGTGCAGACTTGATTTAGCCGTGTCAGCCACCTGTGTCACAGGTGGTGACATCTCCTTCTTTAGCTCCTTCAGAGCCTCCTGCTGTTAACCGTTCTTTCTTGAAGGCTTGGAGCTCTGTGAGGTTTCAGAGATGATTGCAAGTTCTAATTCTGACTGCTTCTGAGCTTGAGGTTCTTCAGAGATTACTACAGTTGCTGATCTCCTTCTTGTGAAACTGCTTCTGCGTTTCTGCATGGCTTCTTCAGATTCTTTTCTCAGCTCAGGAGATAGCAATTGTCGCTTGATTCTGAGTTGTTCCTTCAGAGCATTCTTAGCAGGCCCTGAGGGGACATTTTTCATTGTAGCAAGCAGTTCAGACATCTCTTGAAGAAGATGATGATCCCTAGCACCAGAATTCTGAACCTCAACAAACTTTGATCCTGAAGCTGGTTGAACTCTCTGAGAGTTGTAAGAAAACTGCTTCTGCTTCTCAAGGATCAGCTGTCTCAAAACATTCTTGGCAGATGCTGAGGTGGCTGCCTGCATCTGAAAATGCAAATCTACAATTTCACTCAAAAGGACCTTATCTTCATCTATTGGCTCCGGAATAGCATAAGATATAGACCTAGAGTTAACTGACAGCTGAAAATTCTTAGCAGAGAACAGTGCAAGAAGCTGCTTCTTCACTGTTGCATCTGTTTCTACACGAATCTATTCTGAGAGATTGTCCATCTCTTCTAGAATGACCCTGTCATGCTCAATGATAGCTTCTTGGATAGTAGGATTAACTTCCTCAGCCTGAGCCTCTTGAATAGATAGAGTGCCCCTTGGTAGCACTACATCAGCAACTGAGGTTGTCTTGACCTTCCTTACTGCTTTTCTGGGCTTCTTGGCTGCTGACTTGCTCAATGTTGACTGACCAGCATCAAATGAGGATCTTATCCTCTTGGATGAAGCTAGTTGAGCTGAACTAGATTGACCAGCTTTAGATGCTGCAGTAGCAGCTTTCTTCTCAGCAGCTTTTCTTTGCCTATAAGCTTTCTGCTGAGCTCTTCTTCTCTGAAGAGCTTCTTCTCTCTGCCTCAGCCTCGCTCTCTCTCTTGATCAGAGTCAGAGATAACCAATTCTCTGCTTGACTCTTCTGGATCAGACCATTTGAGACCACTGTCCTCTCTTTCTAAACCTGAAGACATCTGTAGAAATGAGAAAGATGAGGAAGAATAAGGAAGGAGGTGCTCCCAAATGCAAAAGATAGTAGCTGTGTTTGCCACTTGTGTGAGACAAGGTGACACAGATGTGGACTTAGAACCAAACTAAGGATCTCTGCCCGTTGAATAGGCATACTTGTGTGACAGGTGAGATCATAGCGGTGACACAGCTACGCACGGAGGCGGAAGGCGAATTCATGAAAACTAGGGTTTAGCAAGATTTTACCCTTAGATTTCGAGCTAGATGAGTTCAGAAAGCTAAGCACAAGCAGAACCAACCTTAATTGAGGAAAATGCACTGCTGGATCATGCTTTTGAGCAATTGCATTGACAAGAAGCTAGATTTAAGCAAAAGAAGGGATAGCGATGCTTACTTTGATCAAAAACTTTGCAAGGCGCGGATGAAACGATGCAGGAGTGCCCCAGAAAGCTTCCTTGACAAATTTAGAACCTTTGGAAGGACGAAAACCGCGATTTCGATGAAAACTCAAGAAATTGTGCTCAGCGGAAGTTTGGGGTTTCTGTGGTCGAACAGGGTTTTCTGGAAACCGCAGGTTTCTTTATATAGGCAGACGGGTTATAAAGTGGTTGTGTCACAGCTGACAAGCTGACCTGTGACACAGGTGAGTTAAAAACGACTCTATGACCTATGGAATTTCAAAGGAGTTTACCTGAGACATAGATGGATAACTCAGGTGACAAGTTTTTCATTTGGAACACCAAGATAGAGAGAATTTGATAAGAGAGAGAGCATAAGAGCACTATCAGAGGGTCCTTAGGAAATCTTTCCAATGTCAGTTTGCTAGAAAATCAAATAGGCAAAGCTAAAACTGACAAGAGTTGATTTAGAAAACCCATATAGGATAGAAAACATGCACACACAGGATGTGCATAACTAGCTCATTGAAAAACTCTCAACTCAATACATACCCGTGACACAGTCAGGTGACACAGATGAAAAACGTGAATAGCATAAATAGTATGAACACATGAACTAGACACCAAGCAAATCTTTTATAGCAAGTTTGAGACATCAATGATATTCAATTCACTCCTCAGAGCATAGAATCTAGTCTCATCTAAAGGCTTGGTGAATATATCAGCTAATTATTTTTCTGTCCTTTTCATGGCATAGCTGTATATCTCCTTTCTCCACATGATCTCTGAGGAAGTGATGTCTCACTTCTATGTGTTTGGATCTTTGGTGGTGTACTGGGTTGTTGGCTAACTTGATTGTACTTTCATTATCACAAAAAAGGGGTGCTTGATTAAAAGATATGTTGAAATCTTTCAAGGTCTGCCTCATCCATAATAATTGAGCACAACAACTACCAGCAGCTATATATTCAGTTTCTGCACTGGAAAGGGCTACTGAGTTTTGTTTCTTGGATGACCAGGACACTAAGGAATACCCTAGGAATTGACAAGTACCTGAGGTGCTTTTTCGGTCAACCTTACACCCTGCATAGTCACTATCAGAATAGCCAACTAGCTCAAAGTTTGCACATTTGGGGTACCACAAACCAAACCCTGAAGTTTGAATTAAATATCTCAGAATCCTGCGTACTGCCACTCTGTGACAGTCCTTTGGGTTAGCCTGGAATCTAGCACACATGCATACATTTAAAATAATATCTGGTCTAGATGCACATAGATATAACAAGGAACCTATCATGGATCTAAATTCTTTCTGATACACAAATTTCCCTTCAATGTTTAAGTCCAGATGACCATTAGTTTGCATGGGAGTGCGAATAGGCTTTGCATCCTTCATGCCAAACTTGGTGATGATGTCCTTGGTGAACTTCTCTTGTGAGATGAATGTCCCTTTCTTGAGTTGCTTGATCAGAAATTCTTTCAATGTATCATACCATGCTCTAGGTGCTTGTTTTAGACCATACAGTGCTTTGTGCAGTTTGTAGACATGATGTGGTTTCTTAATATCTTCAAAGCTAGGTGGCTGCTCAACATATACCAGTTCAGAAAGTTTACCATTTAGAAATGCTGACTTCACATCCATTTGGACGAGCTTGATGTTATGATGAGCAGCATATGCAAGTAGAATCCTGATGGCTTCAAGTCTTGCTACTGGAGCAAATGTTTCACCAAAGTTCAGACCTTCTACTTGAGTGAAGCCTTGAGCAACTAGTCTGGCTTTGTTTCTCACTCCCAGTCCATTTGTGTCTTGTTTTGATGGTGATATGCCACCCGGGTATCACCAAGGAGGACGAATCCGGCCTCCCGGCCACGGGATGGGCCGGGCCGACTACTCGGAGTCCGACTACAACACGGGGGCGACTCACCGACGTGGAGTACAAGACAAGGACTAGTACCAGTCCGGCTACCCGGAATTGGTTGTAACCGAATAGGAAACATATCTGTTAACCCGATCCGGACTCTGTAACCCTACTCCGGCCGGTTATATAAGGCTCGGTAGGGGACCTCCGATCGGCATCGCCTTTACATCCAGCATCATCTCCACTGTTTCATAGCTCAGGCCCCTTCGAGATCGATTCTCTAGGGCCTGCGGCACTCGGGATACAGCAATACCAGCCACCAAACACAGGACGTAGGGTATTACCTCTCCGAGAGGGCCCGAACCAGTCTAAATCTTGTCTCCCGTGTGCAGCCATCCTGATTTGCTGTGCTCACACCGCCCCATAATTAGTATTGCCGGAATAATACTCCGACAGTTGGCGCGCCAGGTAGGGGACCGTGCGCATAGATCCATCTGCACGAATCGGGATGGCTTTCAACAACAACAACAACGTTTTCATCTCGGGAAGCAGCCTGAAGTTCGCCTTCATCAGCGCTGCCCCGGACCCTGGCCAACTCTTCCGATTTGGGAGGTTGGACTTCATCGCCGACAAGATCGGTCAGCTTCACCTCTGCTACTCGGCGACGTCCCGATCAGCAGAGGCTTCACCAGCTCTTCAGCACGGGACTCCCACGAAGCCCACACGCTCGGCCCCTCTCCCCAGGGAAGAGGCTTCGCCGAAATCGGATCCGTTTATTGCACACGAGTTTGCACTCGGATCCCGACTGGTCGGCGCCATCGACTCTCTCCTCCCTGTCCTCGAGTATTACTCGGACGAGGATGAAAGCTCTGGCAGCCACCATCCGTCCCGGGAAGTCTTCATGGCCAATGCCGGCACGCTAGACGGCAATGACGGCCAAGAAGTCCCCATTGAGCAACAAACGCCGGACGAGCTCGAGGCCACCCGACTCCGACTCCTTGCTAAAGAGGAAGAGTTGATCGAGCAGCAGACTTGGCTCGCTCGCTAGCGAGACGACCAACAACGCAATGACGACATGAGGATTCGAGGACGCCAAGTCCACAACGAGCTCCGCATGCGTGAGAAGGATGGGGTTACGATTTTTCCCCTCCCGAGTCACAACATCGTTGCAGCCACCATGGCGGCACACGCCATCGAGATCCCCGAGGGCAACCCGGGATACGAAGAACTTCGACGGCTCCGCATCCTGCTAGAGCAAACCGCCCTCTAGCACGCAGAAGCCTCCGAAGATCGCCCCAGCTCCTCCGCAGGTGTCAGGAGCCGGCGCTCTACGCCCCAGAAGAGCCCATCACGCGCGGATGGGCGACGAGCAAGTCCCGACCGGCGTCAGCCGGCAGGCAACGTCCATGGGCGACTCGGCGCCGATCGAGACGCTCGTGGCACCATAGACGCCAGGACCCGTGCTCGGCGAGATGCCGAAAGGAACGCCCGACAAGCTACCCCGGTCCACAATCGGCTCGGACCTAGGAACCCCGCGGACGCAGAGAGAAGCGCTCATCACGGTTCCAGGGGAGAAAATCGTGGCAACCACCGCAATGATAGCGGCGCCACCAGCCGGGAACGTTCCCCTCCGACTTCCTCCGGCTTGGGGTACTCGGGCCCGAAAGCATTCGGCCCACGTATCCGTAGCGTCATCTCCCGCCGCGATTCCGGGTCACCGGCATCGACAAGTACGCGGGCGAGACGCGACCGGACATTTGGTTGTCCGACTACCACACAGCGTGCAGAACCAACGGTGGGAACGACTACGTCGCGATCCACTACCTGCCACTCTTCCTGGCCGACTCAGCGCGAGCTTGGTTGACCAGCCTACCTCCGGGGTGCATCCATACGTGGAAAGACCTCGAGACCCTCTTCGTGAACAACTTCCAAGGCACCTACAATCGGCCCGGGAACGCGTGGGATCTCCATAGCTGTACACAAGGGGCGGATGAGACTCTCCGTGAGTACATCCAACGCTTCTCTAAGAAGAAGAATTCTCTGCCCGAGATCCGGGAGGGCGACGTCATTACCGCTTTCTCCAAAGGAGTTCGGAGCACCGATCTGATCCACAAGATTGCGCGGAAGAATCCACAGACTACTCGTGAGCTTTTCGACATAGCCAACAGCTTCGCTACCGGCGAAGAGGCTGTCCGCAGTGTTACTCGGGATGACAAGGGCAGAGGCAAGGGCAAGGCGCCCGAGTCCTCCAGTCGGGATGACCAGCCCGAGTCATCTAGAAAGAAACACCGCAAGCGCAAGGGCGGTGACCTCGTCGTTGCTGCCGAGCGCGCTCCGGCGCGCCGCCCACCGCGCACCAACACAACCTTCGAAGAGATGATGAGTCAGCCGTGTCACTTCCATGGACCCAAGTCCAATCATCTGACACGCGATTGCAACCTCTTGAAGAACCTGAACAAGCCCTACGCCTCTAACAAAGGCAAGAAGGAACCCCCTCAAGACGAGGGAGACGAGTTCCCAAAAGAGACCGCTTGCTTGATGATCTTTGGCGGTCCCAACGGCTACGAGACCAAATGTCGCCAGAAGATCATTGAACGAGAGGTCAACGCAGCGGAACCGGCCGTCCCCAAGTACCTGCGATGGTCCGAGTCCGTAATCTCATTCGGATGCACGGATCACCCCGACTACATACCCCAGCCGGGACGCTTCCCCCTGGTGGTGGACCCGATTGTCTCCGGCGTCCGCCTCACCAAGGTCCTCATGGACGGCGGGAGTGGTCTCAACATCCTCTACGTCAAGACTCTCGACGACATGAAGATCCCTCGATCCGAGATCTGGCCGACTGGTGCTCCCTTCCATGGGGTAGTACCCGGCAAGATGGCGAGTCCACTCGGGCAGGTCAGCCTGCCCGTTATATTTGGCACTCCCGACAACTTCCGGACCGAGACCCTCACCTTTGAGGTCGTCGACTTCTCGGGATCATATCATGCCATCCTAGGTCGTCCCTGCTACGCCAAGTTCATGGCTGTCCCCAGCTACGTCTACCTGAAGCTCAAGATGCCGGGCCCCCATGGGGTTATCACGGTGCAGAGCAGCTTCCAGCATGCTTACACGTGTGATCTCGAGAACTGCAACCTCGCCGCGACCCAGATCTCCGAGGCCATACTCTCCAACCTCAAGTCAGCCGTGGTCGAGGAAGCACCGCCATCCAAGAAAGCTTCGACGTCGGCATCTTTTCAGTCGGCGCGGGACACCAAGTCGATCCGACTCGACCCCGAAGACTCCTCCAAGACGACGCAGATCGGGACTGCGCTCAGCGACAAATAGGAAAGCGCGCTCGTCAGCTTCCTTCAGGACAACCGGGACATCTTTGCTTGGACATCCTCCGACATGCCCGGGGTTCCAAGGGAGGCTGCCGAGCACTCTCTCAATGTTCGGCCGGACGCCAGGCCGGTCAAACAGCGCTTACGCCGATTCGCTGAAGATAGACGTCAGGCCATAGGAGAAGAAATAGCCAAGCTCTTAGCAGCTGGTTTTATTAAAGAAGTGTATCATCCCGACTGGTTAGCGAACCCAGTTCTTGTTCGCAAAAAGAATGGAAAGTGGAGGATGTGTGTTGATTATACTAGCCTTAATAAGGCGTGTCCCAAAGATCCCTTCACTCTTCCTCGCATCGACCAAGTGGTTGATTCCACGGCCGGGTGCGAAATTCTATGCTTTCTCGACGCCTACTCGGGCTATCACCAGATCAAGATGAAGGAGGACGACGAGATCAAGACATCTTTCATCACTCCATTCGGCGCTTTCTGCTACGTTTCCATGCCTTTCGGACTCAAGAATGCCGGCGCTACGTACCAACGGTGCATACAGCGCTGCCTTCAGTCCCAGATCGGCCGGAACGTGCAAGCCTATGTCGACGATGTGGTGATCAAGTCCCAAAAGAAAGAAGACCTCCTGAGTGACTTGGGAGAGACCTTCGCCAACCTTCGAAGATTCAGCATGAAGCTTAACCCCGAGAAGTGTGTTTTCGGGGTCCCTTCGGGCAAGCTACTCGGCTTCCTTGTTTCCGAGCGAGGGATCGAGGTCAACCCGGAGAAAATCGATGCCATCCTCAAGATGGCCCCACCAAAGAACCTCAAAGACGTCCAAAGGCTTACCGGGTGCATGGCAGCTCTCAGTCGATTTATCTCCCGACTCGGCGAGAAGGCCATGCCCCTCTACAAACTCATGAAGAAGTCGGATACCTTCACCTGGACTCCCGAGGCCCAGGACGCCTTGGACGGCCTGAAGAAATTCTTGGCTACCCCCCGGTGCTGGCGTCTCCCATGCCCAATGAACCGCTGCTTCTTTACGTCGCAGCGACTACTCAGGTAGTCAGCACGGTCTTGGTCGTGGAACGTTCCGAGCCCGGTCATATTCAGAAGGTACAGCGCCCGGTTTACTTCATCAGTGAAGTACTCTCCGAGTCCAAGGCGCGGTACCCGCAGATCCAGAAGATAGCCTATGCGGTTTTCATAACATCACGGAAGCTCGTCCACTACTTCCAGGGCCACCCCATCACGGTGGTCAGCTCCTTCCCGATCTCCGACGTCATCAACAACCGCGACGCCACAGGTCGGATCGCAAAGTGGGCCATGGAGCTTATGGCGTTCAGCATCGTCTACGCTCCCCGCACGGCTATCAAGTCCCAGGCTCTCGCCGACTTCCTGGCCGAGTGGACGGAAGTTCAGTCCCCGCCCTCTGTTGTCGACCTCAAGCACTGGGTACTCTACTTCGACGGCTCTCTGATGCTTCAGGGCGCGGGGGCTGGCGTTGTGCTCATCTCTCCTAAGGGTGAGCGCTTCAAATACGTACTGCAGATCCACTTCCCGGCATCCAACAACGTCGCCGAGTATGAGGCTCTGCTCCACGGTCTTCGTCTTGCGGTTTCACTCGGAATTCGCCGCCTCCTCGCGCGCGGCGACTCGGAATTAGTAGTCCGGCAGGTCATGAAGGACTGGTCGTGCCGAGACCCTTCCATGGAAGCCTACCGCCAAGAAGTCCGCAAGCTTGAAGCCAAATTCGACGGTCTGGAGATTACCCATGTTCTACACCGAGACAACGAGGATGCCGACGCACTCGCCAAACTGGGATCCAGTCGGGACGTCGTCCCGACGGGAGTTTTCCTCCAGGAGCTGCATACTCCCTCCATCAAGGCGGAAAAAACACCCGAGACCGAAGAACAACAAGTCCCAGAGAATGACGCCACTCAGCGACCTCCTGCGGAGGTCCTTGTGGTCACCCCCGACTGGACGACACCTTTTCTCGACTACATCTTGCGGGACACCCTCCCGCCGGATAAGACCGAGGCACGCCGCATCGCGCGACGCGCCAAGTCCTTCGTCATCATAGACGACGAGCTCTACAAGAAGAGCACCTCCGGGATCCTCCAACGGTGCATACCTGAGGACCAGGGAAAACAACTGCTACGTGACATCCACTCGGGAGTATGCGGACACCACGCGGCGCCCGCGTCCTTAGTCGGGAAGGCATTCCGACAGGGTTTCTACTGGCCGACTGCCGTGTCCGACGCGGAACACATCGTCCGCACTTGCGAAGGGTGCCAGTACTTCGCCCGGCAGACACACTTGCCGGCCCAGACCCTCCAGACCATACCGCTTACCTGGCCCTTCGCCGTCTGGGGGCTGGATATGGTCGGCCCGTTCAAGAAAGCGCCCGGGGGCTACACGCACCTCTTCGTCGCAGTCGACAAGTTCACCAAGTGGATTGAAGCTAAGCCGGTCGCCACGATAACTGCTGAGAAGGCCGTCGAGTTCGTCCGGGACATCGTTTTCCGGTTCGGCGTGCCTAATAGCATCATCACCGACAATGGCACTCAGTTCACCGGTCGCGCGTTCCTCCAGTTCTGCGATGACTTCAACATCAGCCTCGATTTCGCCGCCGTGGCACACCCACGCGCCAACGGGCAAGTCGAGCGGTCCAACGGGCTAATACTTCAAGGCCTCAAGCCTCGAATTTTTCAGCGACTGAACAAATTCGCAGGCAAGTGGGCAGCCTAGCTACCATCTGTACTTTGGAGCCTCCGGACAACGCCAAACCGGTCCACCGGTTACACACCCTTCTTCATGGTCTTCGGTGCTGAGGCCGTCCTCCCGACTGACCTGGAGTACGGGTCCCCACGTGTCCGCACCTTCAACGATGCCGAGTCAGAAGAAGCTCGGCACGACGCCCTCGACCAGCTCGAAGAAGCCCGCGAAGTCGCCCTCCTTCGGTCGGCTAAGTACCAGCAGGCCCTGCGGCGCTACCACAGTCGGCACGTACGCGGCCGCTCCTTCAATGTCGGCGACCTGGTTCTACGACGAGTCCAATCGAACAAGGAGCAGCATAAGCTCTCGCCGCCATGGGAAGGCCCGTACATAATTGCTGAGGTGCTACGCCCGGGGGCTTACCGACTGAAGGACAGCGACGGCAACGTCTTCACCAACGCGTGGAACATCGAACAGCTACGTCGCTTCTACGCTTAAACCCTTTTTCTCAGTGTATCAGACATAATAATAAAGAGTTCGCCTTTGTTCAAAAGTATCACTCTACCCGACTGCCTCGCTGCGCCCGTTCGTGGCAGGCACTCGACGGATTACCATCCGGGTCACCATCAGCGCAAAATGCTTAAGTACTGTGTATACAAGTGTAACGTTCACTCCTTGACTCCGATCGCCGGTCTACGCCACACCCTTACGCTACTCGGGACACACGCCCACGGCTAATCCCTACGCAAAGGAGGCTACGACGGATCGGCAAAGAGTACAAACGCACACACTTACATACACAGGAACACAAGTTTTTCCGATGGGGCCACAACTTTACTTGTTCAAACTTGCAAAGTTGACACAAGTCACTCGGGCATCCCGAGTGCGCAACAAAGCAACTCGGCACCCCCGAGTCCTTTACAAAATCTACTCGGCTATTCCGAGCAGTTCACATCTACCCCTATTATCTACAGGCCGGAGCGACTTAGCAGCGACTCGACGGTGGGCTCGACGGACTCCACCATCCCCGGGATGTCTTCGTCGGGCAGGTCCGCCGCGTACCCCTCCCCGATGGCCTCCAGGTCCAGCGTCGGGTAGTGGGGACCGCGCCACTGCCAAGACCAGGCCGCCCCCCGTCCTCGCGCTCTCCTCCTCGATGAAGGCCACTCGGGTCGGTACTTCGTTCAGCCGCTCGGCGACCACCGCGACGGAGTCCGGCGCCGCCTCGTCCGGCCAGAGGGCGCTGCACGCCGCCTGCCCGGCCTTCATCAGCGACCCGAGGATCCCACGGGACTTTTCAAGGGCCGCCTTCGACTCTGCACCACAAAAGGCAATTGAGCAAAAAGGAGATAGCCGGACGGGCCAAAGCCAAGAAACCGCACTTACTGGACTCCGCCGCCGCAAGGGCCTTCGTCGCGGCTTCGGCGGCTGCCTCCGCGTCCGCGGCTCTCTTGGCCGCCGACTCGGCGTCGCGTCCGAGTTGTTTCTCCATCCTCTCCGCCAAGTCGGCGCGAGCCTTCTCCGACGCAAGCGCCGTCTCTAAGTCCACGGCCTTCTTGGCCGCAGACTTGGCTTCGCGCCCAAGCTCCTCCGTGTGGGTTTTTTCCGCCGCCAGCTCCTCCTCGAGCTTCCGAGCCTGCTCCCTGGCGGCGTCCAGATCGCGGGCTCGGGCCGTCATCGCCTCGAGCTCCGACCTCAGCCGAGCGACCTCCTCTTCGGCTGCTGCAGATGACACCCTGTCAGCACAACGACAAACAGACGAGGGAAAGGCACCAAGGTCACTCGCTTGACTTACCTTGGGACTTCGCCATTTCCTGCGAAAGGCCGGCCTTCAGGCCGGTGATCTCCACCCCGCGCTTGCGGGCCACGTCCTCCGCCGACTGCCACTCTGCGGTGATCTTGTCCCATTCGGACTTCCACAGATCCAGACGATCAAGGACCGGCAGTCGGTCTTGGAGAAAGGCGGTCTTCTCCTCCGACCGCCGATACAGCTTCTGCGCCAAACGAAAAGTCAGAACATGAAGTCACCCGGGAAGATCAATTAAACCCTCCACTTGGTCCCAAGGACCAAGCGGAGGCTCGGGGGCTACACCCTCTGGGTGCACTGTTCGTGCACCCCGAGTCCGACTGACAAAGGACAAAAGAGGACAACTATACCCTCCGCCCGACTATTCTAGTCAACCGCAGGCTCGGGGGCTACACCCTCTGGGTGCACTGTTCATGCACCCCGAGTGAAGACTACAAGGGAAAAGCAAACGACCCTCCGCCCGACTAACTCAGTCGGGCAAAGGCCCGGGGGCTACTCCCCAAGGGATCTACTCAACGGGAGAAACAACTCCTTCAGCCGTCGCCGCATCCTTGCCCAGCGCCGCATCTTCATCGGCTCCCGCGGGCGCCACCGGCGTCGAAGCTCCGGGCGAGGCCCTCCCTTGAGGAGCAACCAGCGCGGCTGGCTGCGCGCCGGGCCGCTCGGCGGAAGGCTGGGGAGCACCCGCGGGCGGAGGCGACTGCGGCCGGGGCAATGAGGAATCCGCCGCAGCCGGAGGCGAGGGCGTCCGGGCATCCGAGGTGGCAGGGCCTTCACCCTGGCTAGACCCTGTGGCGTCCGGGACCACCTTCGAGATGTCCCCCACCCTTCGCGTCCTGCGGAGGCCACACCGACCACGTCAGCGCATGAAGAAAGGCAAGAAACTGCAAAAGTGCTCGGCAAAGGGACTTACTTTGAAGACCGAGGGGCGACGAGGCGCTTCTTGGACCCCGTGACCCGCGGCCCGGCTGTAGCGGCAGTCGGGGTCGGCGCGGTTCCCGACCCGCTGGCGGCCCCGAAGGCGGCATCGGCGTCTCTCTTCTCCCCCCGACTGGGGGGAGCGTCATCACCAGCCGCCGCCGGACCGCCGCCGGCGGCAGAGACCTCTGGTCCCGGTGGCGCGGCATCAGCGCCAGCCGGCGCCGCCGGGCTCGCGCCCCCGGCAAAGCGATCGCCCGACCTTGACGGCGCGACCCCCGCGGCGGGCGGAGCCGCCGGGCGGGCGCGGGAGGCCGGGGTGCCCCGTCTAGCCGGAGCGGCGCCCCGCGCGGCGTCAGAGCCGCCTCGTGTCTTCGGACCGGTGCCCGCTGGCTTCCTCCTCGCCTTCACCCGGAAGGCGCTGCCATCATCCGACGACTCCTCCTCCTCGTCCTGGGCGGCCGTGCTCGGCGGAGGGGGCTTTACAATCGCCGGGTCCTTCCCCTTGGAGGGCCCGGTGCTCTTAGAAGACCCGGCCCCCGTCGAGGGGCCGGTACCAGAAGGGGGCGTCCCCGCCGGCGGGGCTCCGCCCGTCGGGACGTCTGCGTACCGTGGCTGGTTCCAGATCTCGTCCTCCGGGAGGGGAGCGCTGGAACAGAAGCCGAACAGATCCTGCGAAGAAATGAAGACAGTGCCCGAGTCAGGCTCGGCCAGCGGTTTAACCAAAAAGGCACGACTTCGGATACTTACGTCGTTCGGCGCGTTCGCCCGGCAGAAAGGGGCCGGTCGGTCGGAGAAGTCCAGGCTCGCTCCCTGGGCCAGAAGCTTCTCCAGCCGGCTCTGCACTTCGCCCTCCGACAGCTCGTCGGCGGCCTCCCGAGTCGAGTCCTCCGGGCCGGTGTACTCATACATGGGGTGCGCCCGGAGCTTGGCCGGCTGCACCCGCCACCGGACGAAGGTCGCGACGACGACCGTCCCGGTGAGCCCTGCGTTCATCGCCTGGCTGAGCTTCCCCATCAGCACGGCGGCGCTGCCTTCCTCTCGCTCCGGAGGCAGGTCCGACCAGCTTGGCTTGACTACTGGCGCTTGGCCTGAGAAGGCCGGCAGCGCCGGGTCGGGGTTGGCGCAGTAGAACCATTGGGCGTGCCACCCCTTGAGGGACGTCGGCATCGGCGAAGCCGGGTAACCCTTCGCCGTACCGGATCTCAGCTGGAACCCGGCGCCCCCGACTACGGCCGGGTGATCCCTGCTCGGCTGCGGCTTCACCATGAAAAGGTGCTTCCACAGCGCGAAGTGTGGACGAATGCCGAGGAAGCATTCGCAGAGCGTGATGAAGCTGGAGACGTGCAGAATGCTGTTGGGGTTGAGGTTGTGCAGCTCCAGCCCGTAGTAGTAGAGGAGCCCGCGCAGGAATGGGTGGACTGGCACCGAGAGCCCCCGCTCGAAGAACAGGCTGTGGACCACCAGCTCGCCGGTGTTTGGGGTGGGAATGTCCTCTCCCAAGGCGGCGCGCCACTCGACTAGTTCTTTGGGCGGCAGGACCCCCATCCGGACGAGGGTCTCCAGTCTCGCCTCCATCGTCGTCGATTTCTGCCAAGAGGCCATCGGTTCGGCGGATGCTCCTTCTCCTTCTTCTCCGGACAGCAGCTTCCAGACCAAGGCGTCCTCCTCGGCTTCGTTAGGATCGGCTTCCCAGTCCGGGGCTTGCATCCGACGGAGCCGGGACGGGGATTAGGGTTTTGGAGCGCGCGGAGCGATTGGGGGCGAGGGGAAGACGAAGCGGCAAGTGCAGGGTGAATGCGGAAGTGTTTGAGAGCGTGGGACCCTCCCGCAGCCGCTGCCGAATATAAAGGGGAGCGACCGGGCGGTTCGGATTCCCCACGATCGCACGTTCCGGATTCACCGCGGCCACGTCCGCGCCGTTCCGGATTCCGCCGCGCGTTTCGGGCAGGCCACGTTGCGGGTATCCCGCACCCACGACTTGATGGCGCCATGATTCGTGCGGCTTAATAAAGGAGATCCGACGGTTAGCCCTCCAGGCTATTCAACCCGTCGGAATGCGTCTCCGCTACAGGTGGCGAAAGCGTATTTCTCCGAGAATCACTAGCTGGCTGCCGAGTAAGACTCGGCGCCGGGCGCTTTGGCTACAGAGGGTATCAGAGGCTGGCCTCCAGCGAGGAACGCAGTCGGCTGATTACACCCGAGTGAGGGACAGAAATGGCGTGCCTTCCGAGGGCCTCAAGTCGGACGCTGAGCAGCTCGGAGCTGCCGGATTCTTCACCCAGGCTCATTGGGCGCTCCGGCCTCGAAGCCTTGGTATCTGGGATCCCCAGATTCAGTGGAATGACCTGGCATAAGACTTCAAAACTCAGGAACCTATGCGCCGTGACTGTTTTCTCTGGTTCGGACTTGGAGTTTCAGAGGCATTCCTTCAGGGGACACAAGCCGGCTTTGACCCACTCGGGAAGGCCGGGTGCTACTCGGGAACTCAGTCGGGATTGATGGCAAGCCCCACGCTGGGTTATCAGCCGGTCCCTGTCCCCAGGGATGGACCGGATGCCACCAGAGATTACCCGTTAATAGCTCACCTGCCTTTAACGTTCCTGCCTTACGGGTGAATGTTACGTGGCTTTAATTGTCTTTTCCACGGGAGTCCAGTCAGCCCTTCGCGATCTCCCAGCAAGCCAAGGCCAGTCGGAAAACCTAATCGGGGGAAGAGGCAGGCAGCGGCAAGACCGCGGAGGACTCGGGGGCTACTGATGGTGATATGCCACCCGGTTATCACCAAGGAGGACGAATCCGGCCTCCCGGCCACGGGATGGGCCGGGCCGACTACTCGGAGTCCGACTACAACACGGGGGCGACTCACCGACGTGGAGTACAAGACAAGGACTAGTACCAGTCCGGCTACCCGGAATTGGTTGTAACCGAATAGGAAACATATCTGTTAACCCGATCCGGACTCTGTAACCCTACTCCGGCCGGTTATATAAGGCTCGGTAGGGGACCTCCGATCGGCATCGCCTTTACATCCAGCATCATCTCCACTGTTTCATAGCTCAGGCCCCTTCGAGATCGATTCTCTAGGGCCTGCGGCACTCGGGATACAGCAATACCAGCCACCAAACACAGGACGTAGGGTATTACCTCTCCGAGAGGGCCCGAACCTGTCTAAATCTTGTCTCCCGTGTGCAGCCATCCTGATTTGCTGTGCTCACACCGCCCCATAATTAGTATTGCCGGAATAATACTCCGACATGTTTGTTCCTGAAGACCCACTTGGTTCCAATGACACTGTGGTCATGGGGTCTTTCAACCAAGGACCAGACTTGATTTCTTTCAAACTGGTTCAGCTCCTCATGCATGTCATTTATCCAATCAGCATCCTTGAGAGCTTCATTTATGGTCCTAGGTTCAACACTAAAGACAAAAGAGTAATGTTCACAGAAATTTACAATACGAGAACAAGTAGTCACTCCCCTATTAATGGCACCAATGATTTGGTCAACAGGGTGATCCTTCTGCAGTCTGCTGATCACAAGGGGTTCGGGGTCAACCACCTGTGTCACAGTTGTTGGTGTTACCTGTGATACAGCTGGTTCTTCCTGCGACACAGCTGGCTGAGACAGGTCCTCTGCATCCAGTTGATCATTAGCTGGGTTCTACTCGAACTCGATGTCTTGCTCTTCAGTATCTTCACATAGTGGTGGAGCAGATGGTTCATGATCACTTGGTGAGGCAGATTCCTCCTTGACAGTGGGTCTGATCTCACCAGTGGATTTCTTGAGAATATATTTGCTCCCTACATCATTAGCAACTTGCTTTTTTTGAGAGCCATAAGACTCATCAAAGTCCACATCTATAGATTCTACAACAACCTTTGTGGAGGTGTTAAAAACTCTATAGGCATGGGAGTTAGTGGAATAACCAAGGAAAATACAAACTTCAGATTTAGCTTCAAACTTAGAGAGGCGTTTACGTTTCTTAAATATGTAGCAGTTATAACCAAATATCCTGAAGTATGAGACTGTTGGTTTGGAGTTGGTGAGCAGCTCATAAGGAGTCTTCTTGAATAGTGGATGTAGATATATCCTGTTGATGGAGTGGCAGGCAGTGTTGACAGCTTCAGCCCAAAATTTTGGTGAAGTCTTGTACTCATCCAAGAGTGTTCTTGCCATCTCTATCAAGGTTCTGTTCTTCCTTTTCACTACACTATTTTGCTGTGGAGCATATAGACTTGAAAATTCATGCTTGATTCCATATTTGTCCAGGAATGCCTCCAACATAGAATTCTTGAACTCACTCCCATTGTCACTCCTGACCTTGACCAGATTTACTTTCCACTCATTTTGCACTCTGACTATGAGATGCTTGAGTTTATTGTAAACCTGTGTCTTCTCCTTTAAAAAGAATATCCAAGTATAGCGAGAAAAATCATCTACAATAACAAAGCCATACTTGTTACCTCCCAAGCTCTCATATGTAGTAGGACCAAAGATGTCAATGTGTGTGAGCTCGAAATGAGTGGTGGTGGTCATGATGTTCTTGGGACGATGGGCAGCTCCAACTTGTTTGCCGGCTTGACATGAACTGCAGGGCTTGTCCTTTTCAAACTTCACCTTCTCAAAGCCTATGACATAGTTATGTTTACTTAACTTGTTGAGAATCTTCATCCCTGCATGTCCTAGCCGCCTGTGCCACAGCCAGCCGACACTGGACTTGACCATGAGACACCATGGAGCTGCTGCAGGCTGTTCATTGTGTAGAACCTAGGGGGAGTTGTGTCTGAAGGGCTCATATATCGTAGTGCTTTCCTAGAATTTAGATGATGAACATATTGCCTAGTCTTTATTGAGTTTGGAGTTGTGCTTGAGTGTTGCAAGAATTCAAGCTTTTCAGAACATCCGGTTTTGTATCCAAAAATTCTGTTTTAATCGGAACATCCGGTTTTATATCCGGAACATCCGATCTAATTGGAACTTTCGATCAACCTACAAGTTTGACCACGTGTTGATTGATGAATTCGAGTTTGGTCACTTTGTCTCGGTGGTTTTGAGATGTTGTGCTCATGGTTGAGTTTTAGTTCTGGGATTTGGAGCTTTTGCAGTTTGGGATTAATTGCAAAGTCCAAGAGTTTGGAGTTAAATTTTTTTTATCATTTTGTCTTGGTAAAAAAATGATAGGATGAATTTTTTGAACTGACTTGGGTCAAGGAGAAAATCTTATGCTCGCAACGCTTTGCTTGATCTATTGTATGCAGGTGCAAGTTGGGTGCGGCGATGGTTCGACCACGTGGGACCGGCATGAAGCTTGGAGGGCGGAGTTACGGTCAAGGAGATGGCGACGACATCGTGCGACTTAAAAGCATGTACATGGAGGACAAGGAAGCGGTTGGAGCCAAGTCGTGAAGACCAAGTTGAGTCTCGAGGGTGTTTTTGGAACGCTCCAAATCCACCAAGAAGCTTTTCACGAAACCGCGGCGGAGGCGCCTGAGAAAGCGGTTTAAGGATTGCTTAGGTGGAAGGAAAATCGGATAGTGGCTAAGCTAACTAGATACTTTGTGATGCGTGCTAGTTAGGTTAGGCCCATAGGGCATTAAGGCCCAAGTGGTGAGGGGGTTTGTCCCTTCCACTATAAATAGGTGTCAAGGGGGTGCTTACCTCCTTGAGCCCCTTGTTATCACTTTGTAAACCCTAGGAGAGAGAGAGCTGCACTAGAGAGTGCTTTGGCCTAAACATGAGAGGCTTTTAAAACCAAGAAAACCCATGAAAATTCAATACAAAAAGATTTCTCCAATCCCTATGCGTTCTTGAGCTATCTACTATATGACTCGTTTTGATTTTTGTTTTCTTGCCCTCTTTGTGGTTTGATTCGTGGTATGGCAAGTAAGTGATGGGGAGATCATCTCTAGATTGATTCCATCCAAGCATATCCAAGGATCAACCCTTTTCTTTCTTGATTTTGAATTTTCTTGAAGAGAAAGGCAAGAAATGGGGTTTTGTGATTGAGTCGTGAAGAGGTTTTGTTCTCGTGATTGGAGGGGTGGATTAGGTTGCTGTGACATGTGAGAGATTGTCATATTGATTTCATATCAAGAATCCTCACGAGCAACAAGAAATCAAAGATTTTCTTTTCGTCTAATTTTTGACGTGTTTAGAAAGAACATGAAAAAGGTCGTGTCTTGAGACATTTCTATGATGAGCAACACATGATTCATAGTCACAAGACATCCCTAAACTCATCTGCAAAGTTTCACTTCTTTTGGTTGGACGGATTTTAAACTGTAGCAAAAGTTCCATCGAAAATCAGGGTTTTCTGCGTTCTGGACTACACTCGGAGTCTCTAGACTCTTTACCCTGGAATCTCCGGCCTACCCGGGAAGTTTTAGTGCTCTCGGGATGTACCCCGGAGTATTCAGACCATTTACCCCGGAATCTCCGGGCTACCCCGGAGTATCCGGGTCATCTTGTCCGGAATGTCCGGGTAGCCAAAATCAAGCTGCGCCACGAGCACTGTTTTGGTTATAACTGTTGCATACGAACTCGGAATTCAGTGATCTTGGACTCGTTTCGAAGCTATCGATGAGCTCCACATCACTAAGGAGTTTGGGAGGTTTTCTGCTACATTTTTACTCCGATCATACTAGTCTTTTAATATGACTATGTATGTGAAGGTTAAGTGAAAGAATTTTGAATTCGACATTCACCCCCCCTCTGTCGGAAGCCACCGATCCAACACATTGAAATTAACAATGTACAGTTTTCTAGACCTGCATCCTTTGAACACTTGTGAATTATCAGATAGTTTAGAGGCTATAACCTCATCAGGGTAGAAAGTAACTTTCATACCTATGTCACACAACTGTGATACAGACATTAGACTATAGCCTATCTGATTCACAAGCATAACATTTGATAAGAAATGATGTTCAGATATGTCAATTTACCAATGCCATTTATTTTTTCTCTTGGAGTTATCTGCATAGATCACATGTTTGCTGGGCAGATTCTCATTTGTGATCTCTACAAACTCCTCTCTGCCTCCAGTCATATGTTGTGTACATCCACTGTCCACAATCCAATCAGTTCTATGGAGACAATGTCCTGCAAGTTTAGTTATGTGACTTAGGGACCCAAACTAGTTTGGTTCCCTTAGTAACTTTGTCATATGCAGAAATTGCAGTAATAGGTTAGTAGGCAAGTTTTAGATTTCACAGCCTTTGCTATAGATGATATCACATGGATTCTCCTGGGTTGACTATCACCTGCACCCTTACGTAAAGGGGTTAGTGAACTGTGTAATCCACCTGTGACACCGGTGGTTTCACAGCTGTGTAGGATACCGGTGACACATGCAACTGTGGTCTTTGGAACCCAGATGACAGGTAACCACTTTTCTGATACTTGGGGCCAACATACTTGGCCACTACCTTGCCTTTCCTATCCTTCTGTAGAACATAGAATGGGTTAGATGAAATTTTCACCACATTCCTGTTCTTATGACCAACATGATTGTTGTCACTTGTACCTGCCTGTCTTACAAATTTTGCTGCAAGATTAGGGTTAGTGACAGCAGGCAATTTATCTTTATCAATGACAGGAATATAGCCCAGGCCCATCCGGCCATTATTCTTTCTGAGCATTTCAGCTCTAATCATTTTGTAGTTTTGCATGCCAATGTTGGCAGTGCAAAGACCTTTCCTCATTAGCCTTTTAATTTTTCAAGCTCCTTCTTAAGCTTATTGTGCTCATCTGCATCCACAAAGTTAGCTGTAATGGAGGTTGAAGCCTCATCGGAGTTGTCTGATATAACACATGCGGATGTCAGAATATTTATGCGTGTAGCACAGTTTAAACAAGTCTCAACAGTTGTAGGAGCAGGTGGAGATATAATTTCAGAAGCAATAGGAGAGTTAGCATTATCAATGCATTTGGCATGCATTGCCTTGAGCTCCTCATGCTCCTTGAGGAGAAGCTCATGAGCTTGCTTAAGCTTGTCATGAGCAATCTCCAAGTTCTCCTGATCCAGCCTGAGGTTCTCCTTATCATCCATAACCTCATCGCAGGTTTCTCTGAGCTCCCTAAGTTTATCCCTTAGAGATATGTTTTTCTTCCTCTCCTTGCCATAGGTCATGTCTGTTCAAGATACCCATTAGTTTAACATAATCAGGAAAGTCATCCTCAGTAAGTACCTTAGATTCTTTGGCCATGAGGCAAAGAGGAGCAGAGATGGATGATGACTGATCAGCCTTGGCATTGATATTGGAGCTGTGTGACTTGGCTGTGTCATAGCTGGACACATCAGTCATGCTGATAGCGATGCCTGCAACTTCTCCCTCTTCTTCAGAATCTTCCTCTGTGCCTGAATCATCTGATATCCAAGCTTGTCCAACATATGCTCTTGCAATGGCTTTATTCTTGGCATAAGTTGGATGCTTGTTGTTGAAGGTCTTCTTTGTCCCATGGAAGTCTTTCTTCTTCTTGTATTGGCTATTGTCCTTTTTCTTGGCTGGACAATCAGCAGCAAAATGACCTTCTTTACCACACTCAAAACATTTGTTATCCTTGACCAGCTTCTTGCCTCTGAATCTGTCACTTGAGCCAAACTACTTCTTCTTCCTATAGAATTTTCTGAAGTTTCTTGTGAGCAGATTTAGCTCAGTTTCTTCTCCACTGGTCATTTTCTCATCCAGATCTTCACTACCTTCACTTTCAGGTTGTGAAGCTGAGACAGTAGTCTTCAATGCAATATTCTTCTTGAGTGAGGAAGATAGGTTGTGCTTGCTTTCCTGCTTGATTTCCATCTCATGTGTTAGTATCCTTCCTAACACTTATGTGGGACTTCATCTGATCAAACCCATTTTTTTTTCAATATCAGCACAAGAGTCCTGTAGGGTTTTGGCAGCACTGAAAGGAACTTCTTAGTTACATCTTCATCATCAATTCGATTTGATCCAAGTGCCCTCAGCTGATTTGTGATGATGGTGAGTCTTGAGAATAGAGAATTTATGTCTTCACCAAGTTCATACGCAAATCTTTCCAGATTAGATTCCAGCAGGCTTTTCTTGGACTTTTTCAGAGTGTTGCTGCCCTCATAGATCTGCTCTAAAGTATCACATATTTCCTTGGCAGAATCCATAGTGCTGACCCTGTTGAAGTCATGTTCTTGAAGGCCCATGAATATGGTTGTGGCAGCTCTTGCATTATCTTGGATATTTCTTTTATCGTTGATGCTAGATATTATGGTGTCTTCCAACCTATAACATGCATTTACAATTTCCCAAACATCTGGGTCTATAGCGATAAGATGCATTTGCATCCTTCTTTTCCAGAATGCATAGTTAGATCCATCAAAGATAGGGATTTTACCCTCATAGCCCAACATCCTTTAAACTTTGGCTGTTAGGCCAATTCAAAGAGCAACCTGCTCTGATACCAATTGAAAGAATCGTAGGTGCCGACTAGAGGGGGGAATAGGAGGCTAACCAAATTTTAAACAAATTCTTCTCTTTATCTAGATTAAGGCTTAACAGATCAAAAGGTTGAGCTAGCTGTATGACAGGTCAGCTACACATGCAATATTTGATATGTAAATTAACAACAGTTGTCACATAGGTGGCTAACACAGGTAAACAGATAGCCCTAAACAGATGTGCTAGATAGATGGTTGTGTAATAGGTTACTGGCATAGATAACAGATAAACAATACAGCAACTGCGACACAGCTAGACTAACACAGGTAGAGAGAAGGATTGCAGCTAGATTGAGTATAACAGTAAATCACACAAGCATGCAAATCAGATAATCAAGCAAGTACTGAATGTAAAGTACTCAGAGAGACAAGGAGTTTTTCACCGAAATTCCCACTCTTTTCAGAGATGGTACGTCTCCGTTGGAGAGGCTACTCCGAAGAGATCGCCAGCACTAAATCGTGCTTGTTCTCCGAGTACCTGAACTTTCAGGTCTCTTTCTCTTACTTGTGAAAGTCCTTTAGCCTTGCAGTAGGTAGACTTCAAATCAACCTCATAAACTACTGCACCAGCCCACACAAGCTTGGGTGGTCACAGCAACTCCTACACCCGTCTAGGAGTAGACACTCCAAGAAAAAATCTGCAACAATAACTCTTGGAGGAACCAATGCTCTCTGCTCAAAACTCTAACTCTCTTGAACTAAGACATAGGAAGATTTGCTTTTGTTCAGGAAAAAAGAGGTCTGCAACGGTTGAAATGGATTGAGGCGGTTTGGCAAAGGTTGAGCAAAATGTTCTACGAAGGTTGAGGTCTGAGACCTCCCCTGGTCCTCTATATGTAGAGTCCACAGACACTTGACCATTACACTCATGCCACGTAGGATTAAGTGTACGTTGTGATTAGCTGTGTCACCGGTGACAGGCACCGGTGACACAGCTAATCACAACGTACAATAGTAACCGACTCAGGCAGACCGACACCTGTGTCACCGGCGACTGACACAGGTGAAACCCTAACTGACGTAGCCTCACTATTTAGCCCGGTCCTAGCACATTACATGCCCTCAGCGCACTAACTCTAATGCCTAATAAAGAGAGAACCTCCAACAATCTTCTGACACGGCAGACAGACTATTGCAGTGCAGTTCTCTTAGCATTTGCAAGCTCTCCCCTGCCACAGAGATGTACCTAAGTCATAGAGTGGTTGTTCACCTGTGACACAGCTGTGCCACACAGATAACTTTGGCCCTCTTAGAAATAGCTTGAGCTTGTGCATAAGTCGGCTGTCCAGATAAGCTGTCTATAAGCTCCAGTGAAAATAAGCTCTGCTTGTTAGGAACGGCTTATAGATTTGAGCTTATTGTATATGGTGGAGGATACAAAGTCTAAAATACTCCTGGAATTGTTTGTTTGCTGTTTAATAGATGAAATCACTGATTTGGGGAGTTTATTTGCACAAGTAGCTAGAAAAATTAATAGGTTGCAAGTTCTACAAGTTCTCTTTCAAAAAAAAATAGTGCCTTCATTTGTCAAAAAAATGTCTATGCCATGTAAAATAAAATAAAATAATCGCTACATGCATACACCAATACATGTATGTCTATGCCATGTAAAATAAAATATTCACTGCATAAATACACCAATGCATGTATGTCTATTCGTTGCATACATACACCAATACATGTAAAATAGAATGCACAATTGACTAATTTCTATTAGCGTGTAGTATGTCTTCATAACTTTGTAAGAGTTGTGTATTTATGCATGAGAACTGGCTCGGAAGCACAACCTGAAAATTGAAAATTATAATATCTGCATGACAAATGAGTACCAAAGATTTCATGTTGCCACAATCGTAATGGGTATAAGATACTGCATCCGCATTGCAATTGTTGGAGCTTTGTTTATGTGCTGGTTGCGTGTCTGGTTATTGTGAATTCTCTCTCTATCTTTTTCAGCCTGTGATGGTAAGAATCTCTTGTGTAGCTTCTGAACCATTGGACTAACTAGGATCTGTGAATAGAACATAAAATGTCATATATTCAGACAACGTTTAAGAGGTTTCACCTAGACAATATAAGGGGGTTTTGCTGTCTACTTACTCCAAGTAACCCAATACTATGAATGAATAGAGCGATTCAACATAAATTGAAATTCTCCCACATGCACAAACTCAAAATGACCCTACAAAATTACACCCTTAAACTGTAGTGTTGTTTAATTCTGCATATATAGAATAAGCAGGAAGGAATTTAATTGCCTATGTAGAATTCTATGCCCAATTCTGGATAGGAATTTTATACCCATACATATGCATATAACTGAAAATTACTCCCAATTCAGTACACATCTTCATCTATCTTTCTCTGCTACAAATCAATAAAAAAATTACCATACATGCATTAGCACAAATTAAAGCTTTATGTCTGAATTTCATAACTGCTAGATAGAGAAGGAGGTCTGGGGGCGGGGACTGACCTCTCGATCGATGGCGGCGTGGACGGGGGTGGGAGGGCGATGGGTCGGGGCTGGATCAGGGAGGACGTGGCTCAAGGCTAGACCGGTAGCGGGAGGCGCAGCTTGACCGGTTGCTTGGCGGTTCGAGACGTGGGGAGGCGCAGCGGGAGGACGCAGCTCGGGGCTGCAATGGTGACGGGAGGCGGAGCAGGACCGGGAGAGGCCAGCGTGGGCCTTGGCACTGGCAGCCGCATGGGGGAGGGAGTGGGGAGGGCGGCGGGCATGGGGAGAGCTGCGGGCTCGTGGTGGGCAGCGACAAGGGAGGGCCGCACGGGGGAGGCGGTGCAGGGGAGGACGACGCAGGGGAGGGCAGCGCGGGGAGATTGACGCGGGGGAGGGCAGGAGGGGGAGCTCGGGGGAGCCGGGGAGGACGCGTGGGGCCTTGGCGGCTTGGGGACGCTGGTAGCCGTGGGGGACGATGCCAGATCTGGATGCCGAGATGTGGCGGTGGGGCGAAGGTGGATGGACAGCTGGAGGCGGGAGGCAGGTCGGAGCAGTGGAGGGAGGGAGAAGGTGGAGGCCCGGCAGGACAGAGATGGAGGGGCTGGGCGGAGGTGGAGGGATGGCGCAGAGGTGGAGCCGTGGAGGGGCTACGCGGATGTGGAAGGGATTTTTGGTATTTCTGTGGAGTGGCAGTTTTTCTGTGATTTTTGTGAACACCAAGGGCAGTGTTGGGTGGAGGTAAGTGAGAGGGGTGGAGAAGCTCGGGAAGCCTCACATTTAAGGCTTCCTGCTAGCAACATAAAGGCCCCCTTCTAGACGGCTTCGGCTTGTGCATAAGCCGGCTTAAACTTAATGGCGTGGAGAAGCTGCGGTGTGAGGAAGCTTGAGAAGCCCCACCTTCCCCTTCTAGACGGCTTCTGACATTTGAGCTTATAGGCAGAGGTGGATTGTGAAAAGTCTATAATACCCTTTGTTTGCAAATCATAAACTTCGGTGTTACACGATTGTGATTCCGAATTTCATACCATTCGTGCCAATTAATAAACTGGTGCGATAAGCAAGCACAGAAAGCTATGATTTGATTTTACGCAACCATAAATAGTGCAACTCTGCCATCCTTATGGAATTCGAACTAGCTAGGAATTGGAATGAAATGCAGCGATCGATCGATGCAACTTGCATTCAGCTCTCTTCCTTGCATGCAGCACCTCTTTGCTCATACAAGAACAATACTTTCACACATACAAAAATAGCACAATAATTTCACGCATACATGAACAATGCAGCACATACATCACACATACAAGCAATGCTAGGATTTTACACATACAACACAGCACGTCCATCACACATACAAGAACAATGGGTCCAGTAGTAAATCCAGAAAAGCAAAGAAAAAATTCACCTCCGGCAGCTCGGTACTGATGGTTGGAGTTGGGGCGGACGTGGCCGTCGAGGAGGGCCGTCGACGTGAGGCCGGCAAGGGGAGGACGCAGTGGCGACGGCCACTGACCTCTTTGCTTTGCTCAGTCCTTCCTCGGCGGCGACCAGCACGGGGACCACGACCACCTGGGTGATGCGGCCGGAGTCGGGGGAGGTGGCCGGAGGTTGGGGGAGGCGCCGAAAGTCGAAGCATGGCGCCAATGGTCGTCGGAAGGCGGCCCCGACTCAGGGGAGGTGGTCGGAGATCGGGGGAGTCACTGGAGCCGGCCGGGAAGAGGAGGGAGGTGGGGGAGGCGACGTGATCTGGGTGGAGGTGGGGGAGGCGGCGGGATCTGGGTGGTAGGCAGGGATCCGGCGGAGGCGAGTCTCGGGGGAGGAGCCGGAGACTGGCTTGGAGGCGGCGGGAGGCGGGGGACAAGGTCGGATCTAGGGAGAGGCGGGGAGAGCCGACGGGTCTGCGGGGGAGGCGGGGAGCCGGTGGAGGCGAAGGCGCCGGAGGCGGGGAGGACCGGAGACCGGCCGGGAGACGGGGGACGCGGCTGGATCTACGGGACGCGCCGGAGCCGACGGGGCGCGGGGAGCCAGCGGAGGCGACAAGACAGGGGAGGCGCTGGAGGGCAGGGAGGCGCCGGAGGCGGGGGATGCCGAGGAGGAGGCAGGCGGCGGATGCGGGAGGCGGCAGGAGGTGACCGTGAGGGTGGGGGTGTGGAGCTGTGGGAGAGACGACCGTGGGGGTGGGGTGGGTTTCGGAAGAGGTGGGGAACGGGGGAGGGATTGGGAGTAGTTGGAGGGCAATTGCGGGTAATTTCGTTGAACATCGAGGGCAAACTAGTAACTAGGTGAAAAATAAGCTCGGGAAGCACATCTACCTCAGCTTTTCACCATCTACACAAAAATGGAGGAGCTTAAAATGGAAGCTAAGTAGAAGCTAACCCTGCTCCATAAGCCCTCTAGAAGGGGGCCAACATTGGAGTGGCTTAAAAATTAAGCCTCAACTCAAAATTGCCTTAGGGATGGCTTATAGCTTATTTGGACCTATAAGCTGGTCCATAAGCCATCCCTAAGGGGGCCTTTGGCTCTAGGGTGTTAGGCCACTAGCACAGCAGTGCTAGCACAATCCAGTTTCATACTTGTGCAAAACTGTTGTTACAGAGCCACTGACCTCAAAGCATCAGTGCCACTGTCCAACACTCTGAGCATTGAGCAAAAGAACCTCCAATAATCATTGCCACTTCATCTCACTTGATAGTACAGGTGTTTCCTAAGGACTCAAGAAAACTAGCAAACCTAGGCTTCATCTTCCACCAACTGTAGTCACGGCTCTTGATACATCAAGCGACCATCACTTTGCTTGCAACTCCTTGCACAACACCGGTTTCTTCACAGCTGTGGCACAGCTGCCTAGCGCAGCCATCTCCTTGTCCTGGAAACCACCTCTGTACGTTTGGGTGGTCATCATTTCCTGGATGAATCCTCTTCCTAGAACCTACTTATCCTACTTATACTCATTATAAACATCAAATTACAGTTTATGTTGCCATTAACCATCAAAACCATCTTAGGGGCCTAGATGCTCTTTCAAACGTGTCCACAATTGGATGGCTTGTTATATAGAGGTGTTTGTCATAGTAAATTTTCTCCACTGATAAGGGTGATTTGCCTTGATCCTAAATGTAGGGAAAAATAACTCGGAGTGATTGGCAAATTTTCTATGGTTCTAAAGGAAATTTTACATAACCCCATCTTTTGAGGGAGAGGTAACACAAAATTCTAATTTAAAAAAAAGATCATGGTACTACAGTTTTTGAAGTAATTTGTAACCCTTCACCCTAACTGAGCATCTTCACTACCTGAATAGCGATTTCGACTGTTAGGATCCACGTGTTAATGTAAATCTCTTGCTAAAACGCTCCGAATTTTCATCAAACCAAGTAAATTTCAACAAAAAATACATATTTTTCTCCTTCATAGCGCTAAACTCAATCTCCAAATCAAGAGGCACCATTTGCATTGACATGTTTTTTTGTCTAAATTTATGTTAAGATGTGGACCCTAGCAGTCGAAGTTGCTATTAAAAGAGAAAAATGCCCAGTTACGGTAAAACTGTTACAAATTACCTCATAAACTATGGTTATGTAATATATATTTTTTAAAGTTAGGGTGTCATGTTACGTCAGCCTCAAAAGACGGGGTAAAGTGAAATGTACTCGTGGTTTACATTCGGCACAGTTTGTATTTCTAGGAATTAAAGGGTGATACGGTAACCAAATGCATATAATTTTCCTTTCATTTGATTTTCATTAAAAAAAAAGGCTCTTGTGAAGTCGAGTCCTATTTGAAAAAGGTACAAGTAACTAAAATAGTAGTTGGTGTGCAGTGTTCGGAAATCCATCCCTTGTTCAGATAGGAGAATTTGGCTGCGCTCCTCCTCCAAACCCTAACCGGCGGCACAGCATGACAGGCCGCAATTCCTCTCCGGCCGCCGGTCGCGGCCGAGGACGAGGCCGAGGCCGTGGACGTGGTCGTGGCCGTGGCCGCCCGCCCAAGAATTCCCCCTCCTCCCATGGTATCGCCTCTGCTTCATCCTTCCTTTTCATCTTGAGCTCGCTCTCCTACTCTATCTCACCATTCCTTCCATCCGCAGCCGCACTGGAAGAGACTTCCGACAACGTCGCCGCGGAGGCGCAAGGTACTCTAGCCTAAAGCTTTCTCTTTTTCCTCTTTGCCCCCTCCAATTTCGGAGGCCTTAACTGTTTCTCACGGTCCTTGGCCAGATGCCGCCGCCTCTGCCGTGCCAGTGACGAATGAGGTCTCCGCTTCGCCAGATACGAGTAAAGCCTCCGCTGCGCTTGATACAAATAATGCCTCCGCCACGTCGGATATGAATAAGGCGGCTGAAGGTAGGAACACAGTCTGTTTCTGGTATCGTGTCTTGGTCGTCGCCGGTGATTTAATTACTTACCACTGTTTGAGAGCTTGCTGTGCTAACTGTTTGATGGAATGACATGTCAGGCTTGACAGTCGACCAGAAAGATGTGGAGGAATTAGGACAGCCAAGAGAGGCTGACATGGCCAATAAGCAAGTGCAACAGGAGGTGGAGGGTGGAGAGGCTGACGATATGGCTGTCAAGGATGCCGTCCCTGAACAAGGTGCACAAGAAATAAAAAGAAATAAGCAGGAGGCAGCAGTGGCCAATGTGAACGAAGAAAAGGTAGAGAATAAAGCAGCAGAGGTGAAGGAGCAGGAGGTGGAGGGTGGAAAAGCCGAGGATATAGCGGCAAAGGATGATGTTGCTGCACAGAGCGCAAATGAAAATGCAGCAAATAAGCAAAACAACGAGGCTGACCCGCTCATCGAAGGAGAAATGGATGCCAAGCAAGAAGAAGATCCTGAAGAGGTGGTTTTCGAGGAGCCCATGGGTGAAGGACAGGCCGCAGCTGACCAAGGAGAAGAGGATCGTGCTAGGGCGGAGGAAGATGAGCGGATGGTTATGTCAGACATGGCGAAGAATAGGCAGTTGAAAAAGGAGCTGGAGATCTTTGTGGGAGGACTGGACCGTGAAGCTGTCGAGGAGGATATTAGGAATGTATTCAGACAGGTTGGGGATGTTGTGGAGGTCCGTCTCCACAAGGATTTCTCAACGAATAAGAATAAGGGATTTGCATTTGTGAAGTTCGCTAGCAAAGAGCAGGTGGCTCGGGCACTTGCTGAGATGAAGAATCCTATGGCAATACCTCAGCTCCCCCTGACATATTATTTTGCGAAAATGTTAAAACACAGTGTTCTTTAATGCGACATCATAGTTTGTATGATCTAATATGTGTGCAAATTTTCTTTTATTGCAGATACATGGGAAGCGCTGCGGCATTGCTGCTAGTGAGGACAATGATACGCTATTCTTGGGCAATATTTGCAATACATGGACAAAGGAAGCTGTATGTTTTCCTTGTATATGTACTCATGAGGCCATAAATAAGAAAAGTTGATAAGTTTGTGCCTTGTATTTTTCAGATTAAGAGAAGACTACATGAGTACGGGATAGAAAGCGTTGAAAACTTAACTCTTGTTCCTGATACTCAAAATGAGGGAAAGAGTCGGGGTTTTGCATTTCTTGAGTTCTCTTGCCACGCGGATGCGATGCTCGCATTCAAAAGGCTGCAGAAACCAGATGCTGTGTTTGGTCATCCTGAGAGGACTGCAAAAGTTGCTTTTGCAGAACCAATAAAAGAACCAGATCCAGAAGTCATGGCCCAGGTGCTTGAACTGCTTCTGCCATCCTTTGGTATTTATTGAGAGTTGGGCATAATTTCATTATACCTTCTCTTATAGTTGCACAAGCACTAGATGCCTAGCAGATTTGTAGTTTATCCAAGAGTAACAATATACAACTTTTGGTCATATTTTATGCTGGCCATTTATGGCTTGTGATATAGTGCAACTTTGTGTATTTCCTTGAGATGTTCCAGTGTTGCAGCCATGGCTTTTATTTTGATGTTTTTGAAAACACTCTTGATTTATAATACCGGTGACACCTTTGATATGATTCTACTTTAATACCATGTTAAGTTAGCTACTTAAGATGTTCATATCTATAAATTTAGATCGTTGGCACCATTCATCTATTTAAAATTTAAATTTTAGATCGTACTGGGATCAGGACAGCATATTTTATCTTCTGTGGTGCATATATTCTGTTTGCACTTCCTTAATTCTAGATGTCTCTGTATCATAATAATGCCTATGACAATATGATTGCAGTCTGTTTTTCTCTTATACCTTTATCTCAATGTCCTTAGTTGGTTACATTCTGGTATTGTGATGGGAAATAACTGATACTCTTCTTCAATATTCTATTTTTTGCATTTGTCAATTATTTGTTCTTCATATCCAACCATTGTGTAAGTCTTATGATTTGGCATATCATAGAATAGTTTTGGATATTGCAGGTTAAGTCAGTTTTCATTGATAGACTTCCACCCTATTGGGATGAAGAGCGTGTTAAGGATCGATTCAAAGCTTATGGTGTTATAGAACGAGTCGTGCTTGCTCGCAATATGTCAAGTGCTAAAAGAAATGATTTTGGATTTGTAAACTTCACAACTCATGAGGCAGCTCTTGCTTGTATTGAAGCCACCAACAACACTGAATTGGGTGATGATGGAAAATCTAAGGTATTTCCTGATTTGGAATACTGCCGTGTTTGTTGTTGTTGTTGCCATGATTTTCCATCTTACTGATTTATCTGCATATATGCCTCTTTATACCTAACATCATGCTCATATGTCCTTTGTCAATGCTTAGTCATGATTTTGGGGTTAGAAAATGCTACTCAAGAGATGAATGAGCAGAATCTAAATAGAATGCAATCTGAACTAAAGTGATTTTATACCTAAATTACTTAATGCTAAAGTAAACAATTAATCTTACCTCTAGGCCAGCTGTTGGAGCTATTCATGACAATTGCCTTTATGATTATCTCCTTTATTTGTTGGATTTTTATGTGTGATAAGTTTTGGCAGAACTCAAAAGATTACCTCATTGGCCATTAGGTTTGGTAGCAAAAATCATTTTGATGGAAACTTGATTTTTCGCTCAATACTGCATTACTTTCTCTACTTATTGGTAGCAGAATCCTCGTTAATGGTGAAAGCTGCAAGGAACATTCATATTGACCTAAGTTGCAGACATCATCTTATCATTCACGAAAGTCTGTCAAACGACTTATGTCAATGATGAAAATCAACATAACTATCAAACCACTAAGTTGAGGTACCAAAATCAAGAAAGTTGGCAGGTTGAACAAATAGGATTCGTCAAGTATATAAAATTCCGGAGCCAAATTCAACTTTTTGTGGAAGTTGAGGGACTAACCAAACTTGTACTCTTATGGTGGGCCAATTTCTAAACCAGTGGAACTGATGGTGGTCTTACCTCAGGTAAAAGTAAGGGTTAGACTTTCAAACCCTCTACCTAAAAGCCAGGCGGTGAAAGGTGGAATGAGTGGTGGGTTTCGAATTGGATATTCTGGATCTGGTTTTAACAGGCCTGGTAAGTAACTGTGCCCCCCTTGCTTTTCTCTAATTTTGCTTCTGCTTTTGCTATATGTTGATTTTGTTTGTTAATTTTGTTGATTGCCCAGGTAGAGGTTTTGGTAGGGGAAGATCTGTCCCTCGCCGGGCAGGTTTCCATGGTGGTAGGGGTTTCAATAATCATGCACCTAATCGTGGTGGGAGATTTAATTCTGCACCAAATAACAACAGTTTTGAAGCTTCACCTTCTGTTTTCCGAGGCAGGCAGGCATTTGGGTTTCGAGGTAGACTGCCTATTGCAATTCTGAAACATTATTTATTGTTTCGACCTTTTGAACCCATTCTTCACTGCTGACTGTTATTAGCAGGGGGTAGATGGCAACCTTCACCAGGAAGGCATGGTTCCCTTGATAGAGGGCAGGGTAGAGGATATCCTCCATCTAGAAGGCCAGCATTTGAGCCTGAGGGTGATTTTTGTGGACCTTTTGGTGAAAATCCATATTTCTATGCAGATGTTGGACCTGGTGTTAAGAGGCCATATGCTCTGATGGTTTGTTACTGTATTTGCTACTATGTTAAGAGTTAAGTAACTTGTCTGTTATTATCTCTATTGAACTTGCATTTTGTTTTATAGGAGCCTGATCCTGGATACTTTGAACCTGGTCCTCCCCGTGTGCGCCCTCGCATTGATCACTACGACCAGTCATTTTCTGGGGGGAACCGCTTTGACAACTACGGACCCCCATTTTCTGGGGGTGACCGCTACAGAGGTTGTAATCCTACCTTGGATGGAACATGGCATATTTTGCCCATTTCATACTTATTTCTGCAAGTTATAATTTTTCCTTTGATATTTCTGCAAATTACTCATGGTATTTATTGCCAATGTAGACTCTTTTGGGATGGGGGATGCTTATTCACGTGATTACTATGGCCCTGGTCCTGCTCCTGATGTAAGTACTTGTCATGCGTCTTTTGGTTATCCTATCTATTTGTCTAATTTTCTGTGCTGTACTTTTCTCTGATGTTAATGCAGCAATATGGTAGGGGCGCATTTACATCATATTATAGAGGCGGGCATTCTGGAGGCGGGTATTACTATTAGGTGGTAAAACTGTATGTCTCTTTCTAGTGTTATCTGGTGCGACTTTCTGTTAGTAGTCTCATTTGGTACTGCATCATGCAGCATCAGCACCCCTTTATATCTGCAGACTGCAGGTGGTGCTGCAGGACACTAGTGCTTGATTTGATAGTCAAAAACATCATGCCCCTGCTTGTTAGCAACCCATGTCAGTTAGCTGTTAGTTATCTTGATTACCGTTGTTGCAGACATTTGCAAAACAATAATTCTCCTCATTAAGCGACATGTTTAGGGCCATGAATCTCCTATGAGGATATTGCTGGATGCCTTGATGATGTCATCTATTAGAAGCATGGCATGGATTTACCTCTGTATTTGAGTAGATGATTTTATGGATTATGGATGTTATATGTGGTTCTGTTGAAAATTATCTGAGAGATATTGGTCTTGATGTTTCACGGGGATATCGAATTTATTTGAGCCAGTTCTAGGTATGATATTATATGCTCATCATCAAGGTATTGGGTGTAAATGTCTTGAGTATTTAGTGGATTATGCACTAACTAGCATTCATGTGAGGTCGCCTGCATGATACTGCAGTATATTGTGTCGCAAGTATTGGAGTTGGTCAAGTTACTTGTCTCAAGGTTCATTAGTAGACGCAGGTTAATCCATTACAATGTAGTATCCAATCCACAATTGGGCACTTTCAGGTGATGCTTTGTTTTAGGACATGGGCTTGTTCGATGTGTGAGGACAAAATTTCAGATAAGTTTGATTGGCTGTTAACTTTTAAAATGATTCTGGTTGATACCATGTCATAGTCAATATGTCTTGGGGAGTTGGATTTTGTGCATGCAGTAATATTTGGCATAGGAAAGTGGACGAGAGATGGGGATTTACGGTTTATCTACGTGAATGAGTTGGCATGATGGGTGGGTATCACCGTCTCAATTGTTTTAGCTTTCTTGTGCCAACTGACAGTGGCAGTACGTACAGGAGCTGGTTGTAGAATCTGGTATTCAAGCTAGTGATTAACTGATTATGTTGTTACTCAAGTTCTTTTTATGGATCGGTTCTCTTGTTTTAACACTTCGACCTTTCACCCTCTTTTGCTAGTTGGCTAACATAGTTTTATGCAACGTTAAGTGATTCTTTAGGGCGCTTGAAGCGCAGAGAGGCAGATAAGAAAAAGACGACATTCGTCAATGCACACTTCCTCCTAGATTTATTCATTTGCTGTTGGGATTGTACTGTTCGACCCATCAAGGTTTGCATTTCAGAAAGGTGCCGTTGCTACTTCCATCTAGTCAGTTTATGCAGCGAAGCTTCTGTATTGTGCTAGCTACATGTTTGTAGATCTGGAATTGACGAATATTTGATGCCGAAATTGAGAAAGATTCGGTCTGTGATGCTTAATTGCTTATTTACCATTTGTACTGTTGGATGAATTGATTGGAACGAAAGCTGCTAAATTTCTCGCCTGAAAACACCAAAACAATCCAAAATTTCAAAATTGAATATAACAAATCAAATTTGTTCGTTAAATATGGCAATTTCACTCCAACACACAGATTCCATGGGTTCGCGGTAGATATGCTTCAGAAGTTGTTTGACTCAAAGCTAACCACAATAAGTTAAATGGCATGATCCTAAAAAAAGTTACTTCCATAAGCTGTAGCATGGCTACGTGATGTAGCAGTAAATTTACTCAAAAACTTGTCTGCTCAAATTGAAATATTTTTACTTAGTTTGTTCCGGCATGGTAGATTCAAACCGAAACTAGTTACCATCTTCATGGGTTGTTGATACGATTGATTCAAAAGTTGATATGAAATTCTACCCGTATAGATATCGGGGAGCTGTAAAGTTTCTGTTAAAGAATCGTCCATTTTCATGCTGCACAAAAAAAAACAAGTCGTGTACATTTACACAATGTTTTAGACACTCCCTTCTTTTCCCTTCTTTTCTACAGAACGCAAATAGACATATTTTAGGCTCAAATTTTAGGTTCACACCAGCCAATAATGTATATCCAGAAACTTTTTCAGAATTTTAAAAACATACTCGTGTATTTGTTGAAAAGAAAAAGAGAGTGGATTTTGTACATGTACATGTGGGTACATGAGTTAAGGATTTAGGTCAATTCTCATATTTGTGCATCTCAAAAAATTCTCCAAAAATTCATAGATGTTCATCATGTTATAATGTACAAACCCACAAAATTTCATACAAAAATATAATCAAGAGTGGCCTACACAAAAAAGACTTGTGTGCGCGTAGTCCACTCTTCTCTAGATATCGGTATCTTGTTTTACAGATTTATTTGCCTTGAACCGTAGCGAGAACCATACCAAAACACAAGTTGCTTCTTGCTTCGTGCGGTCACGTCAGGAACAAACTTGAGCCAAATGGAATGAGATTACGATTTTTTAAGCTTATTTTTTTTATACGAGACACCACTTCATACCCAGTTATGAACGGGATACCACGAAGAATAGGATTGATCCTTTCTCCCACCTTGGGTCACATCACAACTTAAAAATACTCCAGAACATTTCAAGTCCATACAAAGCATAGGCAGACGCTGTGCATAAACGCTCAAACAATAAACGGTTTTACATCAAGTATTTGTAAAGCATCATGGAATAGTGAAGGTCCACACACGGCACCGTGCTCAAATTCTACAGACATCACGGCCACTAATGTATCATTTGAATTCTACACACGAAAGTCGTAGTTCAGATCTAGCATGGCGGGTAAGCTAAATCCTCTTTATATACGTGTCCAGCATGCTTCAAATCTTCCGCTAAAAAGGAAACTTCGAATAGATGCCCATAATCTTGTGTTTATGATTCAATCATCACAAGAACCACCAGTAAGAAATGTACTAGCAATACAAATTACATGTACAAGACTGAGAATCCAAAAACCAATATCCCAGAAAGTTTACCTGTTCTGTCAAAAGTTACCTCTGCCTAATGTTTCCAGGTCGTACACAATTGAGGTTGCATATCCAAAACTAACAGCCAGAACCTACTCAACCATGTATATCAATTTAACATGTAAGACTGAAGGTCACGGATTACCTGCCATAGGATGACAGTATCATCATACGACTTTCAGCTCTATCACATAACAATTTTTCAATTCCTAGACTGAAAACACAATCTGAGCATTCACATAAGATATAAACAACAGAATAAAAATTAGGTAAGGACAGATGATACCTTCCTCTGTTTTTTCCTCTAAAAGGAGGACCATAGGGTTTCAACAAAGCTGCTAGAGCAGAGTAAGGTTTAATGATGACAACACTCAGAATTAAACCCACTGGGGCATAATAAATATTTAAAGGGGCATAATGGTCTACCTCACGAGTCCCATAACTTGAAAATTATCATTTTCAGCTAATCGTCTGGGCTTCTTCATGATTAGTAATAACCATGCCTGCTCGGAGACCGCGACCTGCTCCTCATTCTCCCTGGGTCTCTTCTTGTATCGCCGTTCCTATCTCCGTGCCTCACCCTTTCGGAGTCCCTCCGGTTACTACAGGAACTGCTTCTATAGTCTGACCCTCTGCCTCCTCTCTGCTCATAGGGCCTCTCCCTGTCACGGCTTCGCTCATAGTACCGATCACGCTCATGCTCCCTAGATCTCTCCCTGGGGTCATCGCGTTGGCCTCTATTATCATATCCTTTATCCCTCTGATTCCGACGCTCCTCTGCTTCCTTCTCCTTTGCAAGCCTCTCTTGTTCTTTTGCAGCCTGAAAAGCAGTCAGGCAGCAATCAGCAATCAGCACTTGATGTGCTAAAGCAAATGTTTTCTCTTTTGGGACAAGAATTCCTCACCTTGTATTCGACGAGAAAATCCCTGACCATACCATAACCAATGTGTTGTTTGCCAGTAACATGGGACTGTGTCCTCTCAAGAACGTCGTTGGCTACTAAAAATGAACCACATGTCTCACAGAGCTCCATCTTCTTCTCTTGTGGAAGCATGGCGGCCTTATTCTCTACTTGGTTAGTTAGAGCTGTCTTCTCAAGATTTAGAAGGTCAACCTGCAAACCAGGAACAGAAATAGCGTTCTGTTGGTTGAGGCTACTAGCGTTGAGGTTTAGTAAACCGGAAAAAAAGGTGGGGTATCTGTGAGTGCAGTGCAGTCAGTACCTTCCTCATAAGTGCCTCAGCTTCATCAATTTTGCCAGTCTCACCAAGTTGTTCGATTTGCTCCAGTAGTTTCTTGATCTTTTCTTCTAGGACGGAGAGGTGCTCGGATTTGTCACCAGGGACAGGAGGCGGTACATCTACATCTTGAGCCAACCTGTCTCGGCCACGCCTAATTTTCCTATCCAAGTCGAGGATCTACAAAAAGAGAGGTGGTGTATTGAACTGAATCTGGCTATGAAGCAAAGCACAGTAGGTTTATGATGTAAAAGCGTATTAGAGAGAAAGTGGCTGACCAGTTTGTCGCAGTGGTGTGCGAGCTCTGCCTCAAACCTTGGGAGACAAGAATCATGCCTGGGGGAGTTCTCAAAACTGCGTTTTTGATGTAAGTACAAGAAGATGAAAAAAGAATAAAACGCTGCCCTGTATATTTAGTTATGCTCCTATGTTGAATTAAATTGAACATGCCAAATTCTTAGAACAAGATAGGGAATCGCATGATTGATGTGAAGAAAGAAAGAACCTTTGCTTGAGGTTGGGATCGTGGATCTTGGGGCAGGTACCAAGGTTGCTCTTGGTGTTGATGAAGAGGTCGTGGGGGCAGAAGCGCGCCAGGAAGGGACCGCACACGTCGGGGTCGTCCCACCGGACTTCGCGGTGCTCCTTCTTCTCCTCGTCCGTCAGGTTCCGGGATGTGCCCATCAGCGCGTCAAGGAGAGCTCGCTGCGCATCCATGGCAGCACAAACCCTAACCCTAGCAATAGCAGGAGGTGGCGGCGGCAGTGTTGTGTTTGTCGCGGAGACACCTTGGTTGCTTGGGTCAAATACAACGCTACAAATATGTTTAAATACGAATACAGATCGAATTCGTATCTTGTACTAAAATATGGATATCGTTTTACGGATTTACTGAGTCGAATTTTCTCGCCAGAATCATCTTCTTCTTCCTGGCCGGCGGCGGCCAGCTCAGATTCCAGGACCAACACGAATATGGATATTCCGTACAAATTATCAGGATTAACTAAAAAAATCCATATCTTATCATTACCATAAACTCAAGAAAGAAAAAAGTTTATATTGACCATGGAGTGTACAACAACAACAAACTTGTAGCAAAAGTCACAAATCTTGAATTCACCATGGGCACTGCAACGAAACATCATCCCTATTTATTGACGCCTTGCAGCATCCATCCCTTTATTCGTCCTGTTAAAAAGAACATTCTGTTCTAAAACAAGGCGCTGCAACAGCAAGCTCGACTGAAACAAATCCCTGCCCTGCCCTTATTCATATCTACACCGCTGGAGCTCACCATGTATAGAAACCCTCCTTCAAGCCGCACCATCCGCCTAACCAATCTAACAAAACCGCCTTGCAGCCTCCAATCTTCCACAATCTCAGATAGATAAATCAACCTATACAATATTATCTCATAGTGCACCAGGTAAGTGCTATCTTGACCAGGGCCTTCCACCAAACTGCCTGAAACAAGGATCAGGCATTGCATGACCCCCTTGTGCCCATTGCAGATTGTTCGCTGAACCATCTACATGACTGCTGGGATTACTTGCCATACTCTGGGTGTACCCATACATATTTGAGGCCGGGGCAACTATATTTTGAGCCCTTGGCACAACTACATCTTGAGCACGAGGAGGAACCACAATCCTCGTTCCAAGGGACTGGACGGAGCTCGACGCACCCTGTTGCACGCATGAAGATGCCTGTCTGTACTGGGACAGTACACTCAGAAGACTTCCATCTGCACTGCTTCCACCAGCCAAGTCCTGAACTGCAATGCCATCTGGCTCCATTCCAGACCAATTACTATGTGATGGGTGCTCATCAGGTAACCAGCTGCAACTTCGATCCACAGGTGTGTGACCAGCAAAAGCTTGCTGCTCAACCATAGGAAAGGTCTCTTGAGTACAAAGCCTTGCACCAGAATACAGATTCTTCTCAAGTTGTTGCAAGTAAAGTCCATTGTGCCTCTGATCAAGCAACTGTATCTGCTCCTGAATCAGACCAGATTGAGCTAAATGGCCATTTGTCACTGAATGCAAATCGCTAGATTGTTTTATGCCATTTAAGTGTCCAAGGGAATAAGAGGGGACCATTCCGATACCCTTCGCGCTGTTTTGGAGCTGCTGATTGTTCGGCTGGTTTGTGCGTGGTTGCAACAGAGGGGCTGCATTGCCCATTGGTAATGCAGCAGTAACAGTCACTTGAGCCTGCTGACGCCTTCTGGCATCTCCCCCCAAGTCAATCACAGAAGTTGCTGGTCCTCTAGAGAGATGATGCTTAAGCTGCAGGTCACCTGATTGTGTATACACGCTATTCCCTGGAGGGCAGAAAAAGGAGTCCACAGAGCTTCCTGACTGCCACAAAACTTTCTCACAGTTTGCTGGTTCTTTTAGTTCCAGACCTTCTTCCACATTATTTTCTTTGCTCGAAGCCTTTGAGAAAAGAAAGGTACTATCAGAGGGTATCATTGCAATACTCTCAGCCTCTTTTTGGTCAGCAAGCATACAAGGCATCTCTTTGTCACTGTCCGATAAAGGGATGCCATTCACATCATGGCCAGTTGAGGCGCTCGGGTAGCTGATGTTCTTCAAATCATCATTTTGCTCATCCAAACCGCCATGACAATGCATACGAAGTCTTGTGTAGCTGTTATTCTTGAAATCTTGGACTAGCACACTTGGGCTGATGGCCTTGGGCTCCTGAGCTTGCATATCTTGAATGTTATGATCTTGAAAGGTTGTATCTTGGCAGCTGCTATCTTCCATATCTTCGTCTTCCACACCTCGGCTAATATTGCTCTGGGAGATTCCATTCCTATAGCTTATATCCTCAAGATCTTCATCTTGCCCCTCTGAATTATTGCAACTGTCAGTGCTTGTATTCATGCTGGTGATCTTTTCAAGATCTTGTTGATCTTGTTCATCTGAGCTACTCAGGCTCTGGGTAGTTATATTTGTGTTATTCGTATCCATGGCATCTTGATCTTTCATGTTTGGGCTGTCATGAGAGTGAATAAATGTCTCTGTATCACTTGTATCCTTGACATCTTGATCTTCAAGAACTTCCCTGCTATTATTTCCAGCTTGCAGCACATCCTGAGGTGAATGCTCTACCAGTTCTTCCTGTCCGTCAGAGATGTCACCATTTTCATAAGCACCATCTTGCCCAACTTCTGCTGTTCTGTCAGCTACCTGCTCTGCCTTCTCATAGAAAAAATAAAAGGCAGATTGTTAGAAAAGAAATCATAATCATTAAATGAGTACTAAAGAAGAAGTTTTGTGTAATTTTTCATGTTGACTTGGTGCCTAAACCGACCGGGCAGCATGATTACACCCTAATGGGTCATGGGTGGGTGGGTTGCACCTTAATACATTGCCACCATGAAATTGCATGATGGTTTATGGGACATAAATGTATAGTAGGAAATCTGCCATTCTCGTGCATGATAAATCTATGAGAAGTGCTTCTATGCTCTTCCAAAATTTTTTTACACAAAGCGTACTTCGGTGACTAACGGAAGGGTAGATTAGTCAATTTTCTTAGGGCCTGAAGCCCATGTCCAGACCCAGTCCAGATTCGCTCGAGGCTGGTTGGTTCGTCGTCGTCCGATCTGCAGCCCTCCGGCACCGTCGGTGCGGCCGACCATGGTGGCCGTGGAGCTCGTCGGCACTGGAGTGGGGGAGCTGGCCGGCTGACCACGAAAACAGAACCCCAGCACCTCCAGGGACCTGCTCGTGGTCTTGGTCGAGGCGGAGGTGCACCGCACAGCCGGCAGCGACGACATCCAGCAATGACGGCGGTACACCCATGAAATTGGTGGAGGGGAATCAGTCTAGGTGCAAAGGAATCAGCGCAGAACATAATGAGCGCGACGATCCGGGCCGACGGAATCTCGCCGAAGTTCAAGAAGAACACTGGAATTCGGACGGAGGAGGCACCAGTGGTGACAGCTGAGCAGCGTGTCCTCTCCCTTGCATCCTTGTGGTCCCTCCGGTGCTCGGAATTGGCCAGAGGAGCTATGGCAGCGCTGATTGGAGGTGGCGGGAGCGGCAGATAGCGGCAGCGGTCGGTGGAAGCTTACAGGTGATATTTTCACCAATGTCAGGCGGCGGTCGGCAGGCGGAGGCAGCAGAATGCCGGCGACGACCTCGAGCTAGAGATGGCGAAGTGAGAGAGAGACACACACAGCCGAGGCTGGACACGAAGGACACAGAATTGACTTTTCTGCCCTTTTGCTAGTCACCCAGGGACGCTTTGAGATTTGTGCAAGAAAGGTTTTGGAAGAGTATAGAAGCACTTCTCTCTATGTATATTAGACTACCCATAGCATGTTCCTTAGGGGGGGGGGATAAGGCACAACAAACCTTTTCCACCATGGGCACATTCCTTTCTGCAAGTTCAATGCACAGTGACTTCCTTGAATTCGCAATCATCAGCTTCCTTTGCCCGCGGGCCTCAAAAGCAGCAGGGAGATCTTTGCATGATAGAACAGCCCTAGCATGGGTATAATTCCACATAAGAAAATACCCATCAAAAGTAACAAATACTAAATTAATTTATTACTGACCAATGATTACGTAGTCTGTTCTTCTCATCCTCCACCAATGTCTGATATGGTTTCAAATGGAAGTTATCAATGTCACCAATAACACGAGTAAGATGTTTCGTCTGAATGCCATCACCCGACTGTTTCATTCTCTTAACAAGATCATGCTGCGACCTGCTGATCTGAAAATAGGCACAGAGAACTAAATTTGTGATTAAAGATCATACAGGCATTACATAACACTAAGCAGTATGCTCCACTTAATCCCCCTCCCGGGGTAATAACATACTGCATAAGTGCGTAAGCAGTACACTGGCAATTGCTGGCTGATGCATCCAATAATATGGCATCCTCAAGCAACAGGCAACATGCTATACAAGCATTGGCAGTGGCTGGTTGATGCACCAGTCAAGCATTCAACATGGAATACTCATAGAAAAGTTTTCACTAAAAAGGACCGATGTCTCAGATCTAGCAATTACTTTTGTCCACAGTGAATGGCATATAACTGTTATTGTTAGTGAAACAAGCCAATAAAGTGGCTTAATACTGCATTAGATAGATATGTGATTCAAAGCTCATTGCCTATGTTATGCTAAGGAATCCAATGGCTGAAAAATATATGTTACATTACAACTCCTTCAACAAGGAAAATATTCTGAGCATCAGAAAGCTTACCTTAATATATGACATAAACTTCGAGACATCACCATTACGTACAACCTTCATGGGCATTTCGTTCTTAGGAGCTTTTGAAAATATGGTATTTTCTCCATGTGATTGCGGGTCTCCTTGTTTCTGTTTAGCAGGGTTATCCCTATACCAGATAACAACAATAAACTTCAAAGTTAAAAAAACACAAAACACATTGAATGATCTTTTCTTCCTTTATCAAGAACCAATGGCAAGCAATTGAGCTACCAGTAGCAACTAACGAAGTATAATCAGGATATTCGAACTAGTATCAATGTAAGATGTATGACTTCACGAGATAACAAAAAAAGAAGTGCCAATCCAATAGCTAATGATAGCACCTAAAAGCTGAGTGGTCAAAAAGGGGACCAAACCCAGAAGTTGAAGGATTAAAAAGGAGCTTTGAAAAGTTAGATGCTTACAAAGAACCTACCTCAAAGTCAAGGGAGCTATAAAGCTATTCAAACGTTATCAGGAGTGCATTTAGTGTGTATTTCAAAGAAAAAAGGTTCAGTAATTTTGGGGATAAATGAGCAAATAATTATCAACTTCTGAAGAGATGCAGAGGCAGAACCATTCAAGAAATATAAGGAGAGGGAAGGAGAATAACCTGAACAAACTTTCTGGATTCTCGGAAGTTAACCATTTCTCCTTCCACTTCGTCAAGATCTCAATCATGCTGCACAATTGGGTGTTCTTAGGAATTGCACAAACAATTGCAGTATGAGCAAAATGTGGTGAATTTGTAATAGGTTATCAGCAGTTTGACATACTCGGAATGGTAATGGTTTAACTCTGCACAATATGCCTTCTTGTCAGCTCTAATTTGCTGCTCCTTGTTAAGTACAGCATCTGGATGAAGATTACCATAGCAAAGAGAAGAGGACCTGGAGTACAGTAATACCCAAATCAATGCTCATATCCAACAGAATTTATGAATTAGGTGAGAACAGAATTGCCAAAAACCATATTGAAGTGTCTGAAGAGCAGAACCGAAAGAAATGTTTAAAGCAGCGAGACAATTTTTGTGATGTAATTACGTTCATGCATAAAAAGATGTCACTATGCAAGTACCATTGGGTGTGTGTGTCCTCCCCTTGTTAAGAAAACCACCTCCTCTGTGTTTTTTCTTTACCACAAGTGCAAGGAGTGCATGATTTTAGGCATAACCTTGACTAGTGAAAATATGGAAGCCAACTAACCAAAAATATGCGTGTGACACTGAAAGTGGATGTAAAAATACTATAGTCACGTGTGCCAGTTTTTACTAAAGGTGGACATGGAGTTGATAGTATCCATGGTAAATGAGACAAGAAATATGGAATTCTGGATTCGTAAAGAGTAATAGGTAATTTATGCATAAACACGGAAGTGAAAGATAGCATAAGTAAAAAGTATCACAAAGAGATGCATAAATGAGGCACACGCTGTCAGTCATGGGTGTGATGTACTTGCCAGCTTAGAAAAGGATTCCCAAAGTGGAAGTGGTGATATTCTCCTGTAAGCAACAAACGCACAATTTGCTCTGCGTTGGTCCCGGTGGGAAGAAATTGAGTAAGAAATTTCCTGTCGAGCTCTGTTAGGCACGTATCCCAGACCTAGCAAAATCAAGGCTCATTTGAGTTGAAGCAACGGAGCATAGCAATAAATTAAGAGGCAAGTTAGAAACAGATATCAATCTCGTAGCATAGAAATAAAGATGAGCGATAAGATACCTGGTAGGATAGCACTCCAGATAAGTTTTGCAAAGCAAAGATGTCCCTGGGAACAGATGCGACATCGGCCAGGCCCCAAGGAGGCTGTTTGCGGGGAGAGTCGTCTAGGAAAGGGGCCAAGTGAGACCATGGAATCCCAATCTGTTCCTTGGTGGGGATGACTCTCTTGGAGGACTCATCCCAGTTAAGATGAATGTGAGACTTCAAATTCACTAGAGACTGACACTTTTTGGATGTGTGTTTTTGGTCTGGAGGTAGGCTTGAATCTCTGAAAGAACGCTTCTTTCCTGACATCCCTGCGCTGCCCGGTGGGTGGAGGAAGGAGGGCCACGGCGCAGGCCGAGGGATTTCGGCGGCGGCGGCGGCGGCACCGGAGTCACCCTCTCTCGGGAGTCAGCGAAGCGAGGAAAAGGGAGGAAGGGGGATCAGGATTAGGTGCAGCCCTCCACCGTCCGATCAAAATCCAGCTCCACGCGCCGCAACCGCGACGGTGTTTTACTTCCTATGCCGTACCAGACTCTGGTTTGGAACTACGGTGCTCTTCTACGCTAGGTAAAAGACCCTGAAAAATATACTTCCTAATTTTTATTCAAAGTTCAATAAAGAAAATTATAAGCATTATCTCCCAAGGACACGTGCTTAGACACCATTTACAGCATGTGCTACCACATATTAAAGATACAATGAAGACCGATTTATCACCTGCAACCACCAGCTTTGGCATCCATGCCTCGCTCCAGACATGCTACAGTCATTGAAGATTCATAGGAAGGAAGATGGCATGCTTGATGCCTCTTGAAGCGCTCTTCAGATAGGATGGAGGTCACTAGTTTGCCTGGGCATGGGGGGTGTCCATCTACTAGCAGTTTACTGGTTTATAAAGGCAACAGATCCAAGGAAAGTCCGACATGTCTAGATTTATAACAACAAGCACATGTGTGCTCTGCTGACGAAGATTGATGGAGAGCATCATCGCCAAAAACCACCACTGAGCTTTATAAAAGATGATTTTGAGGAGGCACAAGCAAAGATTAGCGAGAATAGGCACGTGAACCTTATTGATACTATAACAAGCAAACAAAGGTGAGACAAGATCGTGTAGGCAAGTACTGACACACTATCATGAGAGACGGAGTGATAGTAGGCCAATCAAGCTCTTTGCGAAGATTCCGTGTACCAGACACATGGGGATCCATTGTTGGAGTAGGACAAACACAAGGAACCAAAAAATCCAGACCTGAATACACCACCTTATTCGAGCATACATTGCCCTATGATCATCCACCAATGGTAACATCAGTGAGATGGCCAACGAGGATCCCTTTCCCCACCCTATCATGGGATAGGGTTCAGACCTGGAGGTATACTCAATGAAACCGCCACGAAGGCTACTCCACTTAGGAACATTGATATATAGGGGTGACCAAGCCTCTTTCCCTATCCTCTGGCCCGTGAGGCCGGTGATGGAGAAGGGGAGAGTACGCGTCAGTGGGAAAATGGGAAGAGAGAGTACTTGGGATAGGAGACGAGAGAGAAAAGAAGCCAAGCCCCATTCCCCACTCTATCAATGAGCTAAATAGCACTATAACCCTCCGCTTTAGTCATGCCGATGATGCTATGGAGGGATGGGGTTCGCAGTGACTATGAAAGCCACATCATCGATGGGTTCATGGAGATACACAAACACGAAGGAACCGCTGACTACGGGAGATGATGAGGATATGACCCCTCCAGGTACGACCATACTAGAGAATTCAAGCTCAAGCCAAGACAAGGAGCAGCAAGAGAGTGATGATCAAGATTCATATTCCTAAATACAAGTGGAAGATCAAGATTAAAGAAGGCCGAACAATGTATATGGATGATCAAATGATGACAGCCTTCTACAAGCAAGTAAAGCCTCCATGAATATTCGATGAAGAATGGCTGATTCTACACCTATAAGAAGACACCAAATATTTCAGCCACTTAATAATTTTAAAATTGTTAATTAAATACTTAGAGGGTATTGTGCCACCTTGTTTTAATTGGGCCTAAGGCAAGAGTCCAACCAAAATTAGGCAATAAGGATAGTTGTAGAGGAAGAGGACACCTCCTAGGTTTCAGTCACCTTCCCTCAAGGCTGGCCGAACAATGCCTCCTCCTCTTTTATATACAGGTCAACCCCCCTAAGATCTAGTTGTGTTTTGTTTAGTTAAGAGTTCGCTACATTGCAACTTTCAAGTTCTTCAATTGTTACCAATGAACAATTGTTAAGACCGCTTTGGAACCCCAGTTTATCTAGTATTTCATCCATATTTATAATTTTAAATTGCAATTATCATAATTCTCGCTTGTTCTTTGGTTGCTCTCACGGATTAGAACCTTGTGTCCAGGTTGACCGTGTTTCCGGCATTATTAATAACCTACCGGAGTTGGTTTAGCGATTGCTAAGATGCACCATCGTCGTACAATATAGTTGGATCGTCAAAATCGTCTCCACCGAATCCATCATGTGTTTCTCATAAAAAATCAGGACACGCATAGTGCTATCACATGGTATCAGAGCTCAAGGTTGCTCGATGAGAATTTACTACTTTTATAGTTATAGATCGGTTCCACTATCCAAAACCATCAGAGCCATTGCATCTTTCTTTTCAATAATTTTGTATCGTTGAATTCGCGTTGCACTATCATGTCAAATTGTTGTTCTTAGTTTTAGAATTTCCATACTTGAGTACAATAGGAGCATTCATGTATCTTGCAAATTGCACAAGGTTGGACATTGCGTTTGCCGTGAATTTGTTGGCAAGGTATAGTTTCGAGCCTACCTAATGGCATTAGAAAGATATTAAGGACATACTTCGCTACCTCCAAGGAACAAATGATCTTAGCTTGTTCTATAGAAAGAACCAAGACTTGTCCATGGTAAGATATGTCGATGTCGGGTGTCTTTCAGTCCCACATATAGCCGAGTCACAGACTGGGTATGCTTCCTATATGGCGAAACTGCAGTCTCATGGAAATCATCTAAGAAAAGTTTTGTGTCGACTTTGACAAATCACTCAGAAATTATTGCACTATATGAAGCTTCACGAGATGTGCTTGGTTTCGGCGAATAATCAACCATATACAAAAGTCATGTGGATTGAACGCTGTATAAAACCCTACCCATTATCTATGAAGATAATGCGGCTTGTGTTGTACAAGTTCAGATGTGTTATGTGAAGAGAAATCTCGCTAAGTATATCAACTCCAAGTTCTTCAATGCTCATGAGTTGCAAAAGATTGACTAAATAAAAATATTGCATACTAAGTCATGTGAAAATCTCACAAATGTATTCACTAAGTCATTACTGGCCATTTACCTTCGAAAGGTGCGTGCGTGGAATATGTACGATGAGATTTAGGGGTGTTTGGTTGGGCTTTTCAGCAGCTTTTCATTGGAAAAAGCTGCAGCCCAACTAAGGGCCTGTTTGGTTGGGCCGTGGCTGTAGACAAAGCTGCTGTTGGCTGGCTGTCTGGAAAAGCTGCTGTGGCTGTGAGAAAGTGAACATATGGCTTTTGGTTGATCCAAATCATCTACAACATTTTGAAAAATGAGCACTGAAGCTTCAACACATTGTAAAAAGCTGACAGAAGGCAGCTTTTTCAAACAGTTAAATTTACACTGCAAAGCCCACAGCTACCGTTGGCAAAAGCTGCTAAAAAGCTGGCCGTTTGGTTGGGCTGCAGCTTTTTCCAGTGAAAAGCTGTTGAAAAGCCCAACCAAACACCCCCTAAATGGTTAGCTTTTCAGTAGCTTTTGCCAACGGTAGCTGTGGGCTTTGCAGTGCAAATTCAGCTGTTTGGAAAAGCTACCTTTTACCAGCTTTTTGCAATGTGCTGAAGCTTTTGTACTTATTTTTCAAAATGTTGTAGATGGTTTGGATCAATCAAAAGCCATATGTTCACTTTCCCACAGCCACATCAGCTTTGTCAACAGTCACAACCCAACCAAACAGACCCTTAGAGAATTGCAGCATTCATGGGGAGAACTGTTGCGAACTCATTGGTAAATCTTGGCTAAGAAAGTTAAGTATCTGGCATAATAGTCAGATGAATTGTAATATTTTTCCTTGGATGAGTTTTCCTGAAATTTCTCAAACAAGGTTTTTAATGAAGTAATTCATGCAACATGACCAATATATGTCACATGCTCTTTCTTCAAGTATTATTTCACTGGTTTTTTGAAAATTTTGAGACATGGACTATACGAGATAAGTGTCCAAGAGAGAGAGAGAGAGAGTTCAAAACCTCCATCTTCATGAGGGTGTGTAGGTTTATCTTTAGGTCTTGTTTGGTTGGACTATGGGAAAACAG